>VMDO01000267.1:0-205358 GCA_007922755.1 Pedetes capensis | reverse complement strand
TTGGCTTCTAGTTCTTGTTGACAATTGTTGATAGCTCATTTAAACCCTCTTAGAGTTGTTAAACCAATATAAGTTGAAACACTTGTTAACAAACAATGGTTTTTCCCTCCACTGCTAGGGGACATTTGGCAATGTCTGGGGACAATTTTGATTGTCACAATTTGGGTGGGGGGTGCTATTAGCATCTAGGGGTAGAGGCCAAGGGTGCTGCTAAATATCCTACAATGCACATACAGCGTCCCTCCCCAATAAAGAATTATCTTAACAGTGCTGAGTTGAGAAACCCTGGGCGAAAACACACTGCTGCCTCTGCCACATACTCAGGCTGCGCCTGGGGCCTGCATTGCAGGTCAAAAGGGGCAGACACTGGATAGAAATCTATAAAGACTCCAACACCATGGCCCTTGGCGTGACTTCCTCAGTGCCCTGCCTGCCCCTTCCTAACATCCTCCTCATGGCTGGTGTCAAATGGCATCAGGGGCAGAGCCAGACCTGGAACAGACCATCTACAGCCCCAAACATCATCCTAAAGAGGTAATCAAGGGAATGAGGGACAAGAGGGGTAAGGGGAGGACCCATAGTGGAGGCAGCTTAGAGACTAAGATCAAGGTGGGGAGAAACACAGATGTCATCAGCATCCACTTGCTGATTTAGCAGGAACCCAAACACAGGTGGTGCACCAGCAAGACAGAGCCCACATGAGGCAAAGGGAGGCATTAACTGGACAGGATCTAGGGCTCAGTCTGGAAACTCGTGTGCCTTCTTCCCAGAGGAAACATCTCAGGTTTTGGCTGAAGGGCAAGGAGGGAAGGAGGTCTGGCAGATGGAGCACTGTTGGAAGAGGTGGGTTCTTTCCAGTCGTTGATAAGCAACTAACTTGTTAGGTGCCGTCAAGTGGAGTCCGACTCATAGTGACCCTCATAGGATTTTCAATGGCTGATTGTTTGGGGATTGCTTCAGGAGTGGATTGCCATGTCCTTCCCCCATTTTTGCCATGCTGGGGGTCGAACCCAAGTCCCCAGAGAGTGTGGAACAGCACTCTACCAACTGAGCTAAATCCCAGACCCTGGCAACTAAATAGATTAAAATAATTTGAATCACATGTCACCAGCTGCACCCCAGTTTTCCTATCTAAAACATGAATGGGACTAAGTCCCACTTAGAACTGTAGCATATAGTCACATCATATTTGTCTGGGATAAAGCAGCCCTTCTTGATGTGTGTCTTTCAATGATCTGTAGGCTATCTCAGGAATCTCTAGATATTCCCAGCAGCCCAGGAAACCCCCTCATTCCTCCATGCTACCTCATGACCTCTCCCTCCATTATACTCTTGGTATACCTCTAGCAGGAGAAGGACCTGGCAATCCACTCCCAAGGCAATCGGGAAACAGTCAGCCATTGAAAACCCTATGAGGGTCGCTATGAGTTGGATACCGACTCGATGGCACCTAACAACAACATACCTCTAGCAGGCAACAGCCCAGTCCTAGCTGACTAATATCAAATCCAAAGCCAGTGCCTTGAACTTTAGCTTCTTTGGGAAGAGTTATGGTGGCATTGAGGTCGATGCCTGGGCAAGCTGGACAGGTGGGCCAGATCCCTTAGTGCTGTCAAGAAGGTAATTACAGAACCCCAAGACCTCAGCTACTTTACTCCTAGGCTGTGCCTGTCAAGGGGGCCCAGGGAACATCAGCATAAGAATAATGGCAGAGGGACAGTGGCAGATTCCAGGACCACACTCCAGAGCTGCTGAATCTGGATCTTTGGAGATGTCTTCAGGCATCTGCATCTGATCTCCCCAAATTTTGAGCAATGTCAGCTGAGTAGTCTTTCTTCTCCCCCAAAAGCCTTTGTCTTCAACAAGACACCGTTTTTTTGTTTTTGTTTTTTGATCTTTTTGTTTGTTGGCTTGCTTGCTTTTGTGGTACTGAAGGGTTGAACCCCAGGGTCTCTGCATAGCTTGCAAGCACTCTACCACTGAGCTACACCCTCAGCCTCCTTTTTATTTTTTATATTGAGACAGGATCTCACTAAGTTATACAGGCTGCCTCTGGCCTTGAACCTGAGATCCCCTGGCTTCCTGAGTCACTGAGACACCCCTGTTTTAATGAATTCAGGGTGATATCAGAAGCAACAAGGATGTCAGTGTATCTTCCCTCATGCCTTCAGGATTCTCCCATTGAAGTTTGTGGAGCTCCAGATCTGTGACCGCCTTCAGCGCATCCTTAGGTTGAGGACAGTCACTGAGAAGATCTACTACCTAAAGCTCCACCCAGACCATCCTGAGGCTGTCTTCCACTTCTGGATCCGACTGGTTCAAATTCTGGAGAAGGGCCTGTCCATCACCACCAAAGACCCTAACATTCTTATCACTCATTGTCTGGTACCTAAGATCTGCTGCATCCCACCTGGAGACTGTAAGGTGAGTACGATTGCCAGCTTTCAGCCAGGGCCAGAACTGAGAGGTGGGGCTTAGACCGGCTGCTGGTGAGAGCTCTGGGAAGGCTGTATTGAGCTATTAGATATGTTGTGTGTGGTGTTTGTTTGTTTTTCAGTACTGAGGGTGCTGAACCTAGGGAATACTTTGCAAGTGCTCTACCACCAAGCTGCACCCTCTGCCTCTTTTTTATTTTTTATCTTAAGTTACGCAGGCTGCCCTGGCCTCAGGCTTGTGATCCTCCTGTGTCCACCTTCCAAGTGACTGGTATTACAGATGGATACCACTGCGCCTGGTTTGAACTATTTATTTATAACAATAAAATCCACCCCCATAACTGTACAATTTAACATTTTCGGTAAATGTCAGTAAATGTGTACAGTTGAGCAGCCATCGACCATCATCACAATCCAATTTTAGAATTTCTTTCCTTCTTTTTTTTTCTTTTTCTTTTTCATTTTTTTCCCCAGTACTGAGCAGTTGGACCTAGGGCCTTGGGCATGTTAGGCAAGCGCTCCACCACTCAGCTGTACCCCTAACCCCATTTTTATTTATTTTTCTTTAGACAAAGTCTTGCTAAATTGTATAGGCTGCCTCTGGCCTTGAACTTGCAATTCTCCTGCCTCAGCCTCTTGAGTCACTGGGATTGCAGGTATGTGCCAGTGTACCCGCCACTTTTAGAACATTTCTATCACCCTAAAAAATTCCCTCTTGCCAATTTTCAGCCATTCTCTGTCCCAACTCATAGCTCTAGGTAATTAGTGATCTCTTTTCAGTCTCCATAAACTCATCTTTCATAGACATTTGCTATAAATGAAATCTTATGATATATAGTCTTTTGTGTCTGACTTTCCTTAAGCACAATATTATTCAGGTTCACCCACATAATAGCATGAGACCAACTCTGGGGCACAGTCACAGAGTATGTGTAGTTCATTCTTTTAATTGTTGAATAGAAGTCCATTGTATAGCTATACCACATTTTATTTATCCCTTCACCAGTGAATGGACTTTTGGATTTTCCAGTTTGGGGCTATCATGAATAATGTTGATCTGAACATTAATGTACAGATTGTTGTGTAAACATGTTTTCATTAGTCATGGGTAGAGTCCAAGGAATTATATTACTAAGTGGCTTTGCAGAAAGTTTCTGTTTAACTTTTAAAGAAACTGGCAAACTGTTCTCCAAAGTGATCATTTTTACATTCCTATCAACAATGCGAGAGGACTTCAGTTTCTCCATATCTTCAGCAACTCTGATATGTCTTCTTTTATTATTTTCAGCAGATGTGTGATGGCTTTCATCTGGGTTTCTCTAAAGATTAATGGTGTTGAGTAACTTTCTATGGACATTTTGTTGTTGTTGTTGTTGTTGTTAGGTGCCGTGGAGTCGGTATCCGACTCATAGCGACCCTCATAGGGTTTTCAATGGCTGACTGTTTCGGGATTGCCTTGGGAGTGGATTGCCAGGCCCTTCTCCCATTTTTGCGGTGCTGGGAATTGAACTCAGGACCTCAGAGACTGCAGCGCAGGGCTCTACCTACTGAGCTAAATCCCAGCCCATGGACATTTTAGTTATTCATATATCATGTCTGGAGAAATGTCTATTCAAATTTTTTGCCCATTTTTAAACTGGGTTTTGTTTTCTGATTGAGTCCTAAGCATTCTTTGAATATTGTGGGTACAAGTCTGTTATCAGATATATGATCTGCAACTGTTTTCTTCCACTTTGAAAATTATCTTCCTTTTCTTAATAATGTCTTTTATACTCTGGTTTCTCTTCATGTTGCGTGATTTTTCACCTTTTTAATGATGTCTTTTGAAAAGCAAAAGTTTTTAATTCTACTAAAGCACAATTTGTCAACTTTTTCTCTTATGGACCAGGCTCTTGGTGCCACATCTGAGAACTCTTTATTCAACCAGAGTCACAAAGATTTTAATCTCATTTTCTTCTATAAGTTTTATAAACATAGCTCTTGCATCTGGGTTAATATTTGTGTATGATATGAAGTGACTAAGTTCATCGTTCATTCTTTCTATCTCCTTTGGCATATGGATATGCAATTGCTTCAGCACCAATTGTTGAAAAAAAAAAAAACACTGTCCCTTCCCCTTTGGATTATCTTGGCGTCTTTGTTGAAATAAATTGGCTATAAACATAAGGATTTATTTTAGATTATTACTTCTGTCCTATCGATCTATTTGCCTATTTTGTGCCAATACCACAAACTATTGGTTGATGTCAGTAAGTTCTGAAACTGAGTGATGAAAGTCTTCCAATTTTGACCTTTTTCAAATTGTTTTGACTATTGTAGATCTTTTGCACTTCCATATAAATTTTAGGGTCAGCTTGTCAATTTCTGAATTAAAAAACCTGTTAGAATTTTGAGAAGAATATGTTGAATTTATACATCAGTTTCGGGAGAAATACCCTCTCAACAATATTGAGTCTCCAAATGCGTGAGTAAAGAATGTCTTTCCATTTATTTTGATCTTCTTTAATTTTTCTTAGCAATATTTTGTAGTTCTCAGTAAACAAAGTTCTCCATTTCTTTTGGTGAAATGTATTCCTAAGTATTTTATTGTTGTTGATGCTGTTGTGTGTGGAATGGGGAGGTGGATGTATGTTTTGTTTTGTTTTGACTTAAGGTAGGATCCTACTATGTAGCCTAGCCTGCCCCCGAACTTGGGATCCTCTTGCCTCAGCCTTTCAAGTGCTAAGATTACAGGCATGCACCACCACATCTGGCTTTTGAATTGTGGGGCTTTTTGGATTTCATTTTTGGATTAGTCATTGATAGTATATGGAAATATAATTGATTTTGAATATTAATCTTATTTATTAGTTACAGTTAGATTCATTGGGATTTTCTACATATTTACGTACACCTACACCATCTGCAAATACAATTTTACATCTTTGTTTCCAATTTGAGTTTATTTATTTACTGCTTTATTATGTTAGATAGAACTCCAATACATTTAATAAAAAAGACAAAAACAGACTTCCTTGCCTTGTTCCTGACATTAAGGAAACACAGTTAGTCTTTCTCCATTAAGTATGATATAAATTATGAGATTTTTATAGTTCCCCTTTATTAGATGGAGGAAGTTCCCTTTATTCCTAGTTTATTGAGAGTTTTTATGATAAATGGGTAGTGGGTCTTATTAAATACTTTTCTGTGTATATGAAGATGATTGTGTGACTTGTCCTTTATTTCATTGGTACAATCTATTATGCTAATTGATTTTTTGATGTTAAACCAAGCTGATGTTCCTGCAATAAATTCCACTTATTCATGGCATGTATAGTCCTTTTGTATGTTACTGGATTCAATTTGCTAGCATTTTGTTAGGGATTTTTTTCTCCTTCAGTGTTTCTTTTCTATTTTAATTGTACTTAATATTTTGTTCTGATTATTAAATGCATTATTATTATCACAGAAAACCTAGAAATATACAAAATACAAAAGATAATATCAAAATCACCTGCAATTTCACCCTTTACTTAAAATTGGTTTTGTATTTACTGATCTTTCCTTATAGTTTTAATTTTTTTAAAATAAATGGTGGGGTACAGAATAATAAGTAATTTGCTACATCCATTATGTAAGTTAAAAATCACTTTGATTACACATTCACCATCTTATGTTTTACAAAACAGTATAAAGAAGAAAAGAAAAATAGGAAATTTCATTAATATATAATGAAAATTGTATGCAGTAATGGATTATATTCTCAGTGATTTTTTCCTTCCTTCTCTTTTCTCCCTGTATTCATATATTTTGAGAATTTCTTCTCCCTTTTTACCACTCTCCATTGTTTCCCCTTCCCTGACCCTCTTTCCCAACCTCTGCTCCCACCTGCTAATCCCCTCCCCACTCCTATTGTGGTTGTGGTTAGGTGCCCTCAAGTTGGTATCCGACTCATAGCGACCCTGCATACAACAGGTGAAACACTATTGTCAGTGCTTCTCTGCTGTTCATAGGGTTTTCAATGGCTGATTGTCTTTTGGGAGTGGGTTGCTGGGTTCTTCTCCCAAGCCTACAGCACCTGGTATTCCCAGGCAGTCTCCCATCCAAGTACTAACCAGGCCCCACCCTGCTTAGCTACCGAGATCTGACAGGATAGGATGCTATAGGGCTACGGCTGCAGGCCTAGCATTCATTAAATAATGAATGAATGAATGAATGAATGAATGAATGATATGGGTAGCATGAACTACTGGAGTATCTTTGGGATATCTTAGGCAACAGGAAAGAAATTAATTTTACTGAGGTATAAAAAGCAGCTCCACATAGAATTTTTCTTAAATTAATTTTTAAACATTTATTATAACAAACATATGGTTTCCTCACATTTAAGTATAAAAGAAAGTAGCATAAACTTTATCAAAGTTTACATTAATAGGCTATTCAAGAAACCACACTAAGGTATTGTTGTTGTAAAGTAGCATAAACTTTATCAAAGTTTACATTAATAGACTATTCAATAAACCATACTAAGCTATTGTTGTAATGCAAAAAGTTTATCTACTAAATCATGTTAAGACCTATTCAGTGAAGATACTGCTTTTGGTGTATCAAAGGATATTTATATCAATACAAGATTATAAACAAACAGGTTAGGGCTCAGAATTGCCTCTATGGGCAGCTAATGTAACTTTGCAGTGAGAGAATTTGAGTCCTAACAATTTAGAGTCTGGTCTATGATACTAAGAAAATGCAGAAGTGCTGGACATGGTGGTGAATGGCTGTAATCCCAGCAGTTTGGGAGGCTAGGGGGAGGAGCGCAAGTTAGAGACCAGAGGCAGTCTGTGTAACTTAGCAAGACCCTGGCCCAAAAAGTTAAAAAAAAAAAAAAGGCGGGGGGGCTGGGGTTGCAGCTCAATGGTCCAGCACTTGCAAAGCATGCAGGCGCGAGGCCCTGGGTTCAACCACAAGTACTGGAAAAAAAAAAAAAAAAGCAAAGACCCTAACGCCTCACCCACTTGTTTGTTTCTCTATTTGTTCTCTGTATAGTTAGTCCAGAAGAAACCTCGACCCTCTCAGCCCAGTGAGAGCCTCATGCAGCTGATGGCTAAGGGGGAGAGTGAGGCCCTCGCTCAGATCTTTGCCGACTTGCACCAGCAGAACCAGTTCAGGTACATGACTTAAATCAGGCCAGCCCCTGACATCACTTCCTGTAGCCCAGAGGATCTGCACCGTGAACCCAGGGAGGGGATGAAATACTGCTGCACACAGTAGCCAGTCTTTGTCCCAACCTAGGGCACCCTTTCCCCGTTTCCCTTTGCCTTAGTCTCCTCCCCACAGCAAGCCTGGGAGGCTTGACTCTGGAGGAAGAGTTACATGAGAGATGAAAAGTAGCTCTCCAACAATGAGGATGAGTTCATAACACAGGTGGAAAGATGAAACCTAACTTCTAACCCAGCTTCCAGCCCTCTAGAGAAATAACAAAAACGTTGTTAACATCTTGCCTACCTATTGGGTTCATTTATCCCTGTTGGGTTCATTCACTTGGCCTCTGCTTGGACTTCATGGAGCTCCTGTGGTTGTTTCCTAAAGGTATAGTATGTTCTGGAAGATTCCATTGTACAAACCTGTGTTCTCCATGTCTGAGGAAGTGTCCCTGTTTATACAGATGGCTTAGTATTGAGTCTTAAGACTGGTTGGTTATAAGAGAGACAGGAGTTGACAGCACTTAGATGAGAGGGTACCATGACTAGAGAGCAAAGATAAAGTGAAGTGCAAGGTCCTAGTGCATGCCATTTGTGGTTTAAATGGAGGAAAACAGAAATAGATTAGTAAATGTCACCAAGAGAGAAAAACGAAGTATCTAGAAAGAGATTTTTGTAGCAACAGGAGCTAGTTAGACCAGCAGGTCAGAGGCAAAACAAATCACCTTTCTTTTTTTTTGGCAGTACTTGGGGTTGAACCCAGGGCCTCTCGCTTGCATGCTCTGCAAGTGCTGGACCACTGAGCTGCGCCCCCAGCCCATTTTTTTACTTTTTGACACAGGGTCTCGCTAAGTTATGCAGACTGCCTCTGGTCTCAAACTTGCAATCCTCCTCCTGAGTCACTGGGGTTACAGGTATGCGCCACCTAGCCCGATTCAAGTCACCTTTCATTCTGAGTGCTGGTTTTTGTTAGCTGTCAGTCGGGTCTAACTCAGAGAACCTGATAGGGTATTCAATGGCTGATTGTTTTCAAGATTAACTCAAAACCAGCAGAACTTGAAGTGATTTCTTACAGTGAGTGGTTAAGAGCTCACTCACATAGACCTGGGCCTGAGTCACAGGCCCCACTGCCTTTGAACACATTGCCTAACTTTTCCAGTCCTCAGTTTTCAGATCTCTAAAATGAAAATGATGATTGCACCAGCCTCATCCAGATATTGTCAGGATTAAATGAGCTCATATGCAGCTAGTACTGAGCATGCACCTCAGCAGGTTTAGAGATGTATATAAGTAAGTTCTCAGAAAATAACCTGTATTATTCATTCTGACTTGGGCTGGATATAAACACAAGCAAAAGACTTAACAGTTTCCCGGTGCTAAAGAATACATACTGAACATTGTTACTCTATATATCACACAGAGAGCTATAATCAAGAAGTTTCTAAGCCAAGAGTGGTGACACACAACTGTAATCCCAGCCCTTGGGAGGCTGAGGCATGAGGATCTTGAGTTTGAGGCCAGCTTGGGCTACAGAGTGAGACCCTATTAAAAGAAAGAAAGGGAGAGAAAGAGAGAGGAAAGAGAAAGAGGAAGGAAGGAAAGAAAGAGAAATTTCTAGATAAAGTCAGATGCAGGGACACAGACCTATTAATCCCAGCACTAAAGAAGCTAAAGCAGGAGGATCATGAATTTGAGGCCAGTCTGGGCTATACCGTGAGTTTGTAGTCAGCCTGTGATATATAGTGAGACCTTGTCTCAAAAAACAGAGAGAGAGAGAAAATTCTAGATGTCGCATTGCTGTGCTGAGGATTATTAGAACAAGTTATTTTGAAGCAAAATCCGACTGTCTCAAATTATTAAATCACTGATTTATTTTTATTTATTTAGTTAGTTATTTTTCCACTGCTGAGGATCAAACCCAGGACCTTGAGCATGCTAGGCAAGCATAGTACCACTGAGCTCCATCCTCTGCTAACTCACTGATTTTTAAATCATTATTTTTGTTTGCTTATTTATTTACTTATTTAGCAGTAATTGGGGGTTGAACCCAGGCCCTCACGTACACTTTGCAAGAGCTCTACTGCTGTGCTGCACTCCTCCCCAGCCCATTTTTTACTTTTACTTTTGAGACGTCTCACTGAGTTATGCAGGCAGCCACTGGCATTGAACTTGCAATCTTCCTGCCTCCGCCTCCTGAGTTGTTGGGATTACAGGCTCGCGCCACTGCACTCCAAGGCACACAGCTTTTAATACTTCCACAAGACTGGAGGAGGCTAAGTCCTGCAGGAGAAACAGGCAATAGCCTGATAAAGGGGGAAGAAGAGGCAGGTTGAGGGAACCAGTGGGTGCAAAGCTGAGGGTTCGCCCAGAGGAAGAAGCCTGGTGAGTTTGGAGAAAGGGCAGGAAGGTCAGTGTCAAAGAGAATGAGTAAAAATAGGCAGGTGCCCACGTGGGAAGCCACATGAAGGAATTTAAACTTTAAGTATAGTGGGAACCTTAGCAGCATGTTAAACAGGGAAGCGATGTGATCTAATTTACATTTTGAAAAGGTCATGCTAGGTGTTGCTGTGACAGATGATTTGAAGGGAGGGAGCAGAGACTTGGAGAAACCAGCTAGGATGCTATGGCAACCCAGTCTGGACTGGCACATGGAATGCAACAAAGGAGGATCATTTTTGCTTTATTGCTTTCTCAGTAATTGCTTTGCACAGGCACCTAGTTCTTCTCTTCAATTTCTCAGAAGCAATCACCGAGTGAAGACTTTTCTCCTCATTCAGGCAGGTTCCATTGTGGTTGCAGTTATTATCAAGTTTCGCCCATTGGCAACAACAAGGGACTTAACAGTAAATAAAATACGTGGCTGAGATGCAGGACCAAACAGATGGAGTCCCACACTTCCTCCTCAGCAAAATCAGCAGCATGGTCTCTGCTCCCCACCTCCCCCTATCCCACCCTTCCTTTTCCCTTTTTCCTTCTGGAAATATAATATGCCACCACATCCACCCAATATAGCCACGGCTAGCCTTTTTCCTATTTCCATCTTTCTCCAAAGCTTTTGCATCAGGAAAAATCTAACTAGGAATAAGATTTGAAATACGAGTTTAATGTTCTAGTCCCTTACTTTTGGCTTTTGTTTCCTTGATCCTGAAATGGTTGGAGTTCCAGGAGGAGCAAAAAGATGGGGACCAACAAGGCCTGCTCAGGTAAGGGAGGGTGCAGGGCACCATGCCTCAGAGAAACGTCTGCTGTGCAAGTGTAGGAGTCTGATTCCCTGCAGCTTCCCCTCTGCCCTTCTGGGCAACATTAGGAGTGCTACTGTCTACCCAGGCTATAGCTGTAATCCTTCTGGCCTCTTTGGCCACCATAGTCAATTGAGCACCAAGTCCTACCCCTTTCTTTCTTCAAAATGCGTCTAATATTCTTTACTTCATTTCCACTCCTACAGACCTGACCCTAGCCCAGCCTGTTTTGCCTCAAACCTGCAGCATCCATTCATTGATTCATTTTAAAGCATGCACTGAGGGCTTTGTAAGTGCCAATCACTGTGGCAAGCTTTAGGGTCACTATGTAGAAAGACATTATGTCCCCTTTGAGTATGTAATTTGGTGCAATCACATGAGTAAGTACCAAAATTACAAAACCTCTCCTCCCTGGTGACACTTGAAGCTGGGGTACCAAAGGTGCACAAAGAAGGGGCTTCCTCACTCCTCCCAAAACACTGGCTCAGAAGATGTGGGCTGAACAAAGTCACAGAGAATGAGTTCATGTGAGCTGGCTGAGCAGATGAGGCCATCAATGTGAGCGAGCATAACATAATTTGGAAGCAGCAGCTGTTTCCCTATTTCCAGGTTCTAGTTTACTCCAAATCCATTGGATTTGGCATGTAGGCCCCTGCACTGACTTCCTCATCTTACCCACCTCACCTGTCACTCCTCTGCCGGGTCATCTTCCCCAGCCCACACCTGCTCCAGTCAAACCTCAGCTGTACTCCCTCCTACCTCATTCAGTCCCTCTCCACTTCCTTCCCCCTGAGGCTCCTCTCTAAATCCTGTCTGTCTTTCTGACTCTTACACCTCACAACTTCTGGTACAGACTTATTTTTCCTTGTCATAACCTCACATTATTCTCTAGTTCTTTGATATGCTCAAGGCTTATTTCTCCAATGAATACGAAATTGTATCCATGCCTCTGAATCTTCCACAGCAGCAAGCGCAGGCTGGGGACACAATGGGAGTTTAACTTTATATACCAGATCACTAATAAATTAGCTCTCTCTATTGGCTCAGGAAACAGCCAGAACATCATGTTTTATTTAGGAATATAAATGAGGCTGTAGATCTTAGCGGGGCTCTGCTAACTTTCCTCCAAACCGGGACTTACAAACTCATATGTCTGCAGCCATATAAGTAAGTAAAGGTCTGGGGGACGTAGATGTAAAGAATGGTTAACTCTTCCCTAAACTCTATGGTAATTAAAACAACTGCCGGCACCTGACCCTTGCTTTCAGCATCAAGGAGACAATAGGGAGTGGTGGAGATAATGTCAATAAGAAAGTGAAGGTTTTAATTTAGGTTTGATTCATTGCTGCCATGCTGGCACATAGGCCTTGTATTGTCAGATACTCTCATTTTTTCAGAGAAACTAAAATGTTATTTTTTTTCATGTGACATGCTCCTACCCCATAAAAAAAATTAAAGCACAGTAAAGGCTTAGTGGGCAAACAAGATCTATTGCAGACCACATTAAGCCTGGAGGCTGCTGGCTCACAACCCCTGTCCTGACAGGTGGACAGAACCATACTTCCTCCCAGGCTGTGGTTGTTTTCACATGTTCTGGACCTATGACACAATGGTGAATCAGCTTCCTGTTGTGCACACACATTCAAGCACACTCACATAGCACACACTCACAATATACCACTTCAGATGAGGTTGAGAAAAACAGAAATACAGAATATTTCTGATTTCTAGGACTGGAAAGAGCAGCTATAATTTCAGTCACTGGATATCTGGCATCATGGGATCCACCATGTCCACATGTTCCTAAGCTTATTTTAATGAACCATCCTGGGATGTCCTCTGGACCCTCTTTTCTCATTGGGCCAGGTAGTGGATGGACAGGTTGGAAGATGCTTGGAACTTTGGGATTAAAAAAAAGAGAGAGCCAGGTGCAGTGGCACACACTTGTAATCCCAGTGGCTCTGGAGGTGGAGGCAGGAGGTTGGCAAGTTCTAGACCAGAGGCAGTCTGTGTAATTTAGCGAGACCCTGTCTCAAAAAAAAAGTAAAAAAATGGGCTGAGGGTGCAGCTCAGTGGTCTAGCACTTGCAGATCATGCAAGCACAAGGCCCTGGGTTCAACCCCCAGTACCTGTGAGAGAGAGAGAGAGAGAGAGAGAGAGAGAGAGAGAGAGAGAGAGAGCGAGCGAGCTACAGTTGGAAAAGCCAGAGACCCAAACCTTACCTGCATGGCAGAATTTTAAACTCCCTATCAGTGGGCAGCATAGCCTGTTGTTACTGTGCTTCCCAAAATTTAATGCACAAACAGACTCTATATAAATCTTGTTAAAATGCAGATTCTAATTCATTAGGCTTGTAGGAGCTTGAGAGAGTACATTTCTAACATGCTCTCAGGTGATGCCAAGGTTTTGGCGACACTTGGAGTAGCCAAAGCCAAGGAGATTAAGAAGAGGCTCTAGCTTTGATCTTTGGAGTCAAGGCCATTGCCACTTCAGCTAGATTAACCAACCAGGGAAATGTACTCAGTTAACCAGGCCCAACCACGGTGATTCTCTCCTTTTGTGGGACTGCCTGGCTCACATGATGTAGTGGTAAGGAACTGGGCTCTGAAGCCAGCGAACTTGGTTTTGAACACTGACTCTTTCTCCCCATAATGTGATCATTGGTAAATTAATCAACCTCAGTGGGCCTCAGAGTCCTCATCCGTAAAATGAGGATTATGGCAGCCTGGCCCTCACAGGGTTGTCATGAGGAAAAAAGGATCAAGAACGTGTATAATTCTTGGAACCATGCCTGGCAGAAAGTAAGCAACCCCAAACTGTTGGCTGTAAACTTCAAGGGTGCTGTGTGAACCAGAGTGCAAATGTGTTCCTTTTCTTGTCTAGAAAAACCTACTTCCTGTGAAGACGGCATCCCTTGCACCCGTGACCTCAGCTGGAGGCATTCGTTCCCTTATGGAGAGTGGGAAAGAGAGAGCCCCTCTGGACCACAGTCCCTCTCACTCCTCAGCACGCTGGCTGCCTCCACCAGGCCACTGCTGGCCCCACCCATAGGTACAATAATAGGATGGATCTGATGGCCTTCATGAGGCAGCCTGGAACTCAATATCAGGGCTGGGGTCTGGTCATGGGGTCCTGAGGGTGATTCCAGAATGCTGTGGGCTGGGGATGGGGGGTGCTGGTCATGGTGACCTCAATCCTCTTTTCTGCTGCCCTGTTCTTCTCAGCCTCCAATGGGGCCAAGTGAGACCCTGTAGCGTGGCACCCTCCAGAGCCCCCAGAGTTTCTGCAAGTGGGTCTGAAGCACTGTCGCTATTGGAACAATGCTCTTGCAGCTAGAGCTCTTTATCTCCTTGCTGTGTGGGGAGGCTTGAGAACCTCCTCTGGGGGGTCCCTTCCCTTCCTTCTTCCCTAGAGCTCTTGGTGGCCTCCTTGCTAAGAGGATTGGGGTGCAGAGATAAAGAAGAAGCTAGACTTCAGGGCTAGGTGGGGAAAAACTTTCCCTGGGGCCCCCGCCCTTCTCTCTCCATGCTCCAAGTCTCCCCCATCCATGCTTCATTCATTCAACAAGCATTTGCGAAGTATCTTCTGTGTGCTGTGTCTGACAGAGTCCTAAAGAAGGTGGGGTGATTCCTGTTTTCTAAAGAAAAATATTGTCAGCGGACCACTAACTTTTACAAGAAGCCATTATTACTTGTTGACAATTTAACAAATGAACAGAAGCACAGTGCCCCCCCCATCTGCGGTTTTACTTTCTGAGGTTTCAGTTACCCGAAGTCAATTGCTATCCAAAAACATTAAATGGGAAATTCCATGTTTTGAGGGAGAGAAACCATGTTCACGTTTTATTATATTATTGTAATTGTCCTATTATTAATTACTTTTGTTCATCCCTTCCCACGCCTCATTTACTAAGTAAACTTCATCATATGGGGAAAGAACATAGTACATATAGTGTTTGGTGCTATCTGTAGTTTTAGGCATCTTCTGGTCTTTGAACAAAGCCTCTACAGATAAAGGGAGATACTGTATTTATGAGCCCACGGAAGAGCTTTTCAGGTAATTTATATGCTGTTGAACACTTTTCTCTTCATGTGCCCACAGGAAATTCTATTTGATCCACCCTTTCGCACTGGGAAGAGTCTATGTAGTACCTGCCAATACTGCTCTGGGGCATTCAGCTTCCAAGGGACTCTGTCTGGACTGAGGGGAGGAAAAAGCTGCACCGAAGGACAAACCAGAGTCCTCAGGGCATGGTGACGTCATGGCCTTCCTTCATTTCAGCTGTACTTGCTTCTGTGTTCTCACCACCTCACGTGAGCACAGCCCACTTGCATCCCACCGCCAGAACAGGCAGAGATGGAGAAAAGGAAAGTGAGGGAACCAGAACCAGAAGAGAAGTGGACAAGAGTAAAATGGAGGTGATGAGGAAGGTGGCAGAGGGGAGTCAGAGAAGAAGAGAGACACAGAAAAGAAGTGGGAACAGAAGGAAGCAGAAGAGACTTGGGAGAAGAGATGAAGAGACTAGAGAAGTACATCGCTGACAGATGCTCACCATGCTTCTATTTATCTACTTTAAAACTTGAAAGTGAAACCATAAATCCGAAAGAGTAGTGGGGTGTTTTCTCACTCAGACCACTCTGTAACAAGTATGAGGGGACTCTCCTTCAATTTCCCCTTTGGGCAGTTTTTCTTGCCTGTGCCTCTCTTCTGTTTCAAGTTTTATGCCTTCTTCCTTAGCCTGTTACCTAACTTGGCCTTACTGGCTCAGCCGTGGTGTTCAGACTTGGGTCTGAGGCCAAGGAACGCTCCCTACAGGAGGTTGTAAGAAAAGATGTATAAGGTAGGCTGAGTTTCTCTTTTGTCTTCAAAATTTCTAAGTTTGTTATTGTCTCAGTCCTACAAATACTGGCACAATTTTTGTGTGTATGTGTGACATCCCGTTGATATGTTGACATACTTTGCTTTGTGGTGGTGTTGGTAGGTGCTGTAGAGCTGGGTCTGATTCATAGCGATCCTCATTGGGTTTTCAATGGCTGATTGTCTCAGAACTACTTCGAGAATGGATTGCCATGTCCTCCCGTTTTTGCAGTGCTGGGGATTGAACCCAGGTCCTCAGACAGTGCAGCATGGCACTCTAACAACTGAGCTAATCTCCAGCCCATACTTTGCTAGTGCCTATTAAATTAGCAATTCTAAAGGTAGGTGCCGTGGCATATACCTGTAATCCCAGTGATTCTGGATGTGGAGGCAGGAGGAGTTTGAGGCTGGAGGCAGCCTGTGCAATTTAGCAAGACCCTATCTCTAAAGAGAAAATTTTTAAAAAGAGTTGGGGTACAACTCAGTGGTGGAGCACTTGCCTAGCATGCTCAAGAAATTGAGTTCAAACCCCCAGTACTGAAAAAAAAAAAAAAAGAAGCAGTTCCAGAGAGAGAAGATATAGGCCCAAAGTGTACCTGTATACTCAGAGGTTCACAAGTTTTAGATCAAGAGGGTCACTAAGAAGTGTCTGTCAGATGCAGCACAGACCAACCTCTTAGTTTAAACTGTACAACATGGCACATTCAATAAAATCCAGATCATGAGTATTTCAGAACAGGTGGTCAACCTCCAACTGGAAAGTTTTTGTTTTGTTTTGCTTTGTTTCTTGATATTTTGCTGTGGTTTAAGATATCCTAGAAAAGTCTTAGTCTTCATTGAAGCTGTTTTTAGACAAAGGTTGGAGGGCTACAAAAAATAAGCTCTTAAATCACCATCACTCCAACAATGAGTTATGTCCCAACTCTTGGTTTTTTGGTTTGGGAGGTTTTTTGTTTGTTTGTTTGTTTGGTTGGTTGGTTGGTATTGGTTTGGGTTTTTTAGATTTGGGGATTTTTTTGGCGGGGGGGGGGGGGATTGAGACAGGACCTCATTTTATAGCCCAGGCTGGTTGGAACTCAGTGTGTAGCCCAGGCTGACCTCAAACTCACTATTCTCCTGCCTCAGGCTCTGAGTGCTGGGATTACAGGTGCATGCCATCGTGCCTAGCTACTCTTGGTGTTTTCAGTGTTTACATAGTTGACTCTTTTCGTAAACCTGGTTGCTATTCCTTGAACTCTGGTCCTCCATCTTCCACAGACAATGACTCTTCTGATTTTAACTAGATTTTGTCATTAATAACTGCATCTGTCCCATTATTCCCACTCTCCAGCTGTATGGCCTCCTATCTTCTCCCAAGTCCAGCAATACTTCCACTATCATCCTATAATCTATTGCTCTTACCAAGCATTCACTTTCCTTCACCTTCCTCACTTCCCTCCCCATTAGCCTAGATTCTGTGAGCAGCCTTATTGTTCTAATTCCTTTGCGTGCATCTTCAACATCTTTGCATCTCTTTTACTTTCTTCTATTCACTTGGCTAAATCTAGGTCTCTACCAACTCCATGCCTGCACAGTGTTGCTGAATTTGCCTGGAGAAAACTACATGATATCCTAACCAGTCTCACCTCGTAAAGTCATCACAAGCCTCAAGAGAATCACAGTTCTCTGGAAGTCATCCTACATCCCCTGAGTCTGTTCTCTCTGCTAAATGGCTATTTCACACCTCCTCTCTCCTCAAACTGCCATTGCCTCCTGAAGACCCAGCTTTCCATTTCACTGAGAACAGACTAGCAATTGAAAGAGAACTCTAAGCTCTCATCATCATATCTACCACTTACCTGAAAACAGGCCCATAGATTCTGTTTTCCTCCTTGTTACCATGGAAGAACCATCTCCACTCTCAGCAAAGTCCATCTTTCCTCTTTTGTTCTAGATCTTGCTTCATCTACTCAAGGATGCCAATAACTCTGTCTTCTTTTTCCTACATCATCAATCTTATCCTTGTACTAGAACCTTCCCATCACCACCAAATATGCTGGTCTCCCAAATGTTGTTACCATTGTTAGGCGCTGTCTAATCAGTGTCTGACACAGCGACGCTACGTACAATAGGTGAAACACTATTGTCAGTGCTTCTCTGCTATTCACAGGGTTTTCAATGGCTGATTGCTCTTTGGGAATGGGTTGCCAGGTCCTTCTCCCAAGCCTACAGCACCTGATGTTCTCCTAAATGTACTGTTATTCTATTTTAAACACAGAACAACGTAACACAAAATCTTTTTCTTGACCCATTCCCCTCCTCTGCTCCACTTTTCTTCACTCCTTTATAATAAACTTCTTGAAAAAGTTTCTAATTTCTTATCTCCTATTTTCACTTGGCCTACAGTCCTGAGACCCTGGCCTCTGATCTCATCAGATCTCAGGGTCAGGCCTAGTTAGTTCTTTGATGGGAGACTGCCTGGGAATACCAGGTGCTATAGGTTTGGGAGAAGGACCCGGTAGCTCACTCCTGAAACAATCAGCCATTGAAAACCCTATGAATAGCAGAGAAGCACTGACAATAGTGCTGGGAATGGCACAGTGTCAGGTAGTGTTTTGTCTGTTGTACATAGGGTCGCTATGAGTTGGACTGACTTGACAGCACCTAACAACAACAAATTTTCACTTGAGCCCCTCTAAATAGGTTTTGCCTATTTATACCACACCTGCCAAACATCCCCATATTGCCACACCACTCCTCACTTCACTGTCAGCAGCATGGCCCTAATATAATTATTCCTTTTTCCTAGAAACCCTTTCTTCACTTGGCTTCTAGGATACTCTCTCAGCTTTGCTCCTCTTCATTGGCTTTTCCTCCTTTGATGATTCATTCTCATCAATACTCCTTGATCTTTAGAAATTTCCAGTACTCAATCCTTGGATCTCTTCTAATTAAAACTCATGGCTTTCACACCAGATAAATACAAGTTACCCCAAAATTATATGTCCAGTGCTAGATCACTGTGAATTTCAGAAATACATACCCAAATCCCCACTTGACATCTCTATTTGAATGTCTAATAGACATCTCAGCATATTCAAACTCAGCTTACAATATTACCTTAGAAAACATGCTCTCCCCAATGTTTTCTCCATCCTCATAAATGGCAGCTCCATTTTTCTAGTTGTTCAAATCCTTGAAGTCACTCTTCACTCTTCTCTTTCTCTTCACCCTATTTCCAGCCAATCAGGAAGTCCTTTCAGACTACTTTCAAAATACATTCAGAATCTGACAGTTCTTACTACTTTCACTGCTACTATCTGGAATAAACCATCATCATTAATCAACTAGATTGTTGCAAAAACCTCCTAAATGCTCTCCCTGTTTCTAACCTTACCCTTTTCTGTCCAATGTGATTCTTTTAAATCTTAGATCATGTCCCTTTTCTGCTCAAAATGCTTCCTGTGTCTTCCCATCTGTATGTGTTCGGGTAACACTAGTTCTATGAGATACACATTCCAGTATATCAGTGGTGTAAAAACAACTAATCAAAGTTTTAATTCTTAAGGTCCAAAGCAAGTATTCTTTGTAGGTGAGTGGCTCTTTAATAGGAACTTGGGATGCTTCCATCCTATGGCTCTGTTTTTCTGCAATTCACAGTTTATAGGGTTGCCACAGAAAGAGGAAGAACTTGGTTAATTGCACATGGCAGGTTTGAGTGGCCAGTACTGGAAATAGTGTACATCATTTCTGCCCACCTTCCTCCGTCAGAGCTCAGTTATATGGCAACACTGCCAGGCAGGTTGAGAAATGTGGTCAAGCGAGGTTCAAAGGATGAAGAGAAAAGTTTGGTAAATAGCTAGTCTCTTCCATACCATCCCACAGTAAAAGCTAATGTTCTTGCAGTGGCCTACAAGATGGCTCTGCTTTTGCCCTCATTCCTGTTGCCTCTTTGACTGTACGTCCTCTCTTCTCCTCCCTACTGCACTCCAGCCACACCAGCTCCTGGCTGCTAGTCAAACACTCCGTACCTCCTCCCAGCTCCAGGACTTTGCCTTTGCTGCTCCCTCTTCTCAGAATGTTCTTAATCACCTTCGTTTATCTCCTCACAAATTTTGTGACCACTCATGGGCCCTCCTTGGCCACCCTTTCTAAAGGTGGCCAAAAACACTCCGAATAATCTCAACACTTTCTGTTCTCCTTCTCTGCCTTATTTTACTCCTTAGCATCTACCACCACCTCTCCTTTTGCTTTTTAAATCTTGCTTAGTGTCCTCTCACCTGCTGCTACAGACCAGGATAGGAGTACTATGACAGAGTTTAATCCCTTTTGTTCACTGCTGCATTCCCAGTGCCTAGAATAGGATCTGGCACGCTGGAAACAATATGTTCTTTTGTGGAGTGAGTGTTCAGTAAAGCCATACAAGCAGAGCTGGGATGCTTGGAGGAGAACATCAGCCTATTGTAACTCCCACCATCATGTCTGCACAAGCAGTCCTTCGGTGCTGGCTCTCAGAGACAGAATCTAGGGCTAGATGACTTTGGGTGCAGCTGGTAGTGGCATTTAAGTGTGCCACCCCTAAGGCTGCGTACTCTGCTGCCTACTTTCTAACTCTGGGGCTCCTATGAGACCTAATCTGCTTTTCTCTCAGAACACTAGTTTTTATGAGTCTATCAGCTGCCTCCTGGCCAAGGGCCCCTCTCTTAAGGATCTCCTCCAGCCTATGGGCTCTTTCTGTGTAGATGTCCTATCATTATTTAGACTCATCATGTCTTGAGCTCTACTCATTTCCTCATCTTCCACATGTCTGGCTCATTCTTCCAATCTCCCATGATTAAAATCTTTAACTCTTGAGGGCCTTCTTCATTTCTTTTATCCATGTGGTCACTAATAAGTCCAGGACTTATTTCCACCTTTTAAAAAAATACATAGATACATATTTGCTTTGTTTTATTTGTTGTTGTTAGGTGCTGTTGAGATGAGTCCAACTCATAGCAACCCTCATAGGGTTTTCAACAGCTGATTGTTTTGGGAGGGGGCTACCAAGTCCTCCCATTTTTGCAGTGCTGAGAATCAAACCCATGGCCTCAGAGAACACAGAGTGGCACTGTATCACCTGAGTTAAACCCCAGCCCTTTTGTGTTTAGCTGATAACCTAAAAGTGGTTTTTCTACTTTTAAAATCTCTCTTGGAAGATGGGCGTGCTGGCACATCCCTATAATCTCAGAACTCCTGAGGCTGAGGCAGGAGAATCGCTGTTGAGTTCAAAGCCAGCCTGGGCTATATAGTGAGTCTCAGACCAGGATCAGTTAAAAAAGAAAGACTTTGTCTCAAAATAAATAAGTAATTAAAAAAATTAAATTAGAAAATCTCTCTTGCATATAAGAGTTCATTTCTATTTCCCTTCTCTTGCTTGGCCACGCTCTATTCACAGGGAATCTCAGGGTTGGTGGGCCCTATATCTGGCAGAATTTCACTACCACCTCAGTTTTCACTAAGACACTTCCAGGATGGTGGCCTTACCACTATACTGAGGGCAGGAGGATATCCCATTCATTATGGGTTTACCAGTGCCTAGCACAATGCCTGACCTCAAGGAAGCATTTTAAAAAGTTAAGTAATACTTCTTGAGGAGCCTGTTTTGTAGTTAATCTCTATGAGAAGATGTGCCCTCCTGAAAGAACCACTTTTAATGTTATTGTATCCCCCAGGCAGGTACAAGCTTAGAAACCTTCCAAGGGAGACCCACAATCCCTGGTGCCTTCAGCGCAGTCTCCTCAGATCATCAAGACTTTTCTTCCCTACCCAAACTTGTCATCTATGCTTTCCCTGCATGGCTGTCTTTTTTGACCTCACTCATCCCCTGCCTGGCCTGAGAATTTACCTTCCCCCTCTGCACCTCTTGTCCTTGAACCTGCTACTCCTTTTGCTGAATAGTCCATTTGGAACTTCCTTAGTCCTGAGTTACACTTTCCTAGGAAGCCACCTGTGGTTACATCACCAAGGCCCACCAACACTAGTTTGTTCAAATGCCCCAAGCATTAGTTGTTAGTCTTTCAATTTGGCATTCAAAAGTAAACTAAATTGATTTGTATTTGACTCTTTCAAGAGCCTACTATGTGTCTCAACTTTTAAACTCTAAAGGCTTTATGTGCTAAGAACTCAGGCTTATATTCCATTCATATTGAAAACATAGAAGCCCTCCTTGGATATTTGTTTTAATTTCATGTCACTAAAATGAATGCCTGCAGCCGTAGCACTGTGGCATCAGATATCAGAAACTAAGCAGGTGGGGCCTGGTTAGTACTTGGATTGGAGACTGCCTGGGAACACCAGATACTGTAGGCTTGGAAGAAGGACCCAGCAACCCACTCCCAAAAATCAATCTGCCATTGAAAACCCTATGAATAACAGAGAAGCACCGACAATAGTGTTTCGCCTGTTGTACCTGGGGTTGCTATGAGTCGGCACAGCCTCAAGGGCATCTAACAACAACAACAAAATGAATAGGTGAATAATTTCTTGTGCTTTTCTTAAATCAGGAACATGCAATCGATTCCACCCACTCCCATCCCAGTTCACTTAACATTGTTGTTGTTGTTAGGTGCCATCGAGTCGGTATCCGACTCATAGCGACCCTCATGGGGTTTTCAATGGCTGACTGTTTCGGGATTGCCTTGGGAGTGGATTGCCAGGCCCTTCTCCCACTTTTGCGGTGCTGGGAATTGAACTCAGGACCTCAGAGACTGCAGCGCAGAGCTCTAACCACTGAGCTAAATCCCAGCCCTCACTTAACATTAGTAAGCACTAACATTGACTTGGGCAGTAAACTCAGAGCTGCAGATACAAAGAAGAGGCAGATGCCTATTGTGACAGTTCTAGAGGAGCAGAGTTGGATAAGCAATGTTACATAGCAAAATTTGGCAGTGTACTGAAGGTACAAAGTGCTATGAAGGCAAATAAGGAAGTTACATATTACGGTTAGTGGGGTCAGAAAAGGCTTCTAGCTCTAACACCTGAACTGGAACTTCTAATGGCTTTCACTAGACAGAAAACCTGGAAAACGCACTTATTTCAGACAGAAGTGTGTAAACAAAGACCATGTAGATGTGAAAGGTCAGACTGTTGACAGAAAGTGTAGATGGGGGTGGCCCAGAGCAAGTTGTGTGACGGGGAATGGTGGGGAACTTAACTGAAAGATACATCGCGGCCAGAGTGAAGAGCCTCCTGTAGATACCACCTCAGGGCAGCACCGCCTGCATGAAATTGGGATTGTTCCCAATACAGTTGCATTATTTCTGCCCGGTGGGGGCTTGTGGGGCGGAAATTAACCTCCATGGTAATCCAGGATGCCCGGCGGAGTCAGAGTCATGCGCTGTGAATGAGGACGTGGCGGCTACACCGCAGCGCCCACACACCGCCAAGAGCAGCGGGCTGGGACCCACCAGCCCCACAGGCCCACAGACAAGACTTGGGCGGGAATCCCGCACACGCAACTCAGCGCCCTCGCGGGGACGTGGCGCTTTCCAGCCAATCCTAGCTACGTGATTTTGGGACCAATGGTTGCCCCGGGAAGCTATGCGTCAGCGGCGGGTTGGTTGATGATTGGTCGGGAGCTCGCGACGCGGCGGACGGGGGCGGGACGAAGAGCGTTTCCGGTTGGGAGGTGCTTGAGCGCATGAGCTGAGCCGGTGGGTGAGCAGTGGCCGCGGTATCCTAGGCTGCGAGTCTACGGGGAAAGGTAAGTACCGTGGTGCTCAGGCCCGCTTCCGCTGCAGTGTCCTTATTGGCTTTCTTTCTGTCCCTCGGCCTTGCTTCAGGCGCGGCAGGGGCCTTCCTCTTGCCGGGCCCGTGCTTCTGTTGGCGGCGGGGTTCCGGGCCTGAGGTTTTTCGCGGTCCTAGGGCCCTGGGTGCAGAGCCTGGATGGAGCCCCGGGATCGCCTTTCCGCACGCTCTGAGAAAGGGGCTGTGACCCGTTGAACTCTGGCTCCTGGATTCGCGTCCTGGTGGGCGTATTTTGTACCTGTTTAGCTGAGTCCCTGGCTGGGATTTAGCTCAGTTGATAGAGCGCCGTTCTGCAGACTCTGAGGTCCCGGGTTCGGTTCCCAGCACCGCAAAAAAATGGGAGAAGGACGTGGCAATCCACTCCCGCGGCAATCCCGAAACAATCAGTCATTGAAAATCCTATAAGGGTTACCGTGAGTCGGATACGACTCGACGCCACCTAACAACAAGCTGAGTCCCAGTTCTCCGCCTCTGGGTCCCTCCACAGGCAGAATCCCTTGGATTCAGAGTCACTTTTGTTTGCCTCCTGAAGGTCGGAGGGCGATAGGGTAGGGTCATTGTAACAGTTCCCTGCCACCTCCCACTCACCGGCCCGCTTGGGTCTGCCAGCCCCGCCCCAAGGCCACATCCCTAGAGTAGGGTGCATCTGCCAAGAAAGTCGTGTTCAGTGACTTAAAAAGAACCAATCAAGACAACCTGTCAAAAATTTGAAACTTATATAGTTTTAAGGAAATGCTGAAATTTTCGAGCTCCCATGTTTGGCTGCAACCACTGTAGTCAGCAGTGGAAAACAGTTTTAAGAGGTTTATTAGAGAGTCAGGTGCGGTGGTGCATGGGAGGCTGAGACCGGAGGATTGAAAATTCGAGGCCAGAGACAGCCTACATAACTTAACAAGACCCTGTCTCAAAATAAAAAGTCAAAAATGGTCTGGGGATGCAGCTCATTGGTACAGTGCTTGCAAAGCATGCATGAGGCCCAGGGCTCAACTCCCCTGTACTCAACCCCGGCCCCCCAAAAAAAGAAAGTTTCTTAGGGGATTGCGTCCCCTACCCTTCTTGTTTTGTTGCATCTAACTGAAGATCCTGGTTCTGAGTTTTGGCATCCTGTATTCAGAAATAAGCTTTAATTCCCTACAGCTGCCATAAATAAGAGTGTAGTTGAGTGGTTTACAGATTGGAAAATTTCTTTTACATCAAGGTAAAAACTCCCTGGATCTCCTGCTAAAATTTTTGGGCTTTTAATCTGAATTTCTAAGTGTATAAAAACCCCAGAATAGTGTTTTTGAGAATGAAATTGCACTCACTTCCTGCCATAGACCCTAAAGTCAATGAATTGGGAATAAGGTTGCATCTAGTTTCTTTTCCTACAGATATTGTAGTGAGCTTGAAGGTAGAGAGTCTTGGATCTCTAATAAATCATTCTTTGCTATAGAATGGAACTTGACTCAAGACAAGTGGATGTTTGGCCTTATTCAATAGACTTAGTTAACCAAGTACCAAATGATAGTCATCACTGAAGAATTTGTGGACCAGTCAAAATGAGGGACTAGAGATAACCTATAAAATATATTTGTGTAGAGAAGATGCCTATATAGAGTTTTACATTGATTCAAGGGTCTTCAACAGTATTTTTTTGATAATCTCAACTATGAGAACCATGAGCTCATAAAAATACATTGAGTATGCCTGAGTAGGTGGGATTCAGTATAGCTTTGAAACCAACATCACATCATCATCCTCTGTCATTGTTTGCTTCCCTTCATCCAGTGATGTGTCCAGAGATGCTACTGATAGTACTTTATACACATTGCACCTGTGCAGGACATCAGTACCTTGGTATTAGCACAGATTTCCTATAACACAGATGTGCCGGGGATGTGGGATAGACAGGAAATAGCCAGTGGAAGTTCTTGGTAGACCATAAGGCCCTAGATCCTCTCTCTATGAATTCTTAAATACAGATGTTGCTGATGCTGTGTTTCATATGTGTGTGTGTGTGCGCGCGTGTGTGTGTATACACACACATATATATATATATATTAGAGTTAAGACAGCTGAAATAACACTTTTGCCTGTAGCTGGCTTTTAGCCAAATGCAGTAAGAGAAACAGGGATTGGACAGCACAGGCAGGCAGGAACCACATTGCTGCCAAGTACCACCCAATTAATCCAGTAAAATGTATTGGTACTAAAAAGTGTAAGACAATGTATTAGGAACTATAGAGGGATAATTATATTGGTTGAAATATAGAAATTCTTCCCAAAATGTAGATTCTACAACTTAACGTAGCCTGTGATCATTATTATGGAGTGGTACAAACAAGTTCTGTAAAAGTTTAGAGTACCACTCCAGTTGGAAGTTGGAAAACCTATTGTAGTAGATAGTTCTTTTCATCTAGGACCTTAAAATTATTTATGAACATTTGGCTCTACAGGAAGGTTATGAACACTTGGCTCTGAAGGAAGTTCTAGGGTAACTACCAAGTTCTCAAAGACTTCATGCATGTTACACATACACAGCAAAATTAACTACTAGACACCAAACTCTTTTCCTTGCATTTTGCATAGAATTCCTATGACAATTAGTTTCATATTAAAAGTTTGATCAACCAAAAGGAAAACTTTTCTTACAAGAAAGTTTTTGATTCTGTAGCCAGAAAAATTCAAAGTTTCTACTGGGTTGCTTTGGTTATAGAACTAATGAAGCCTGAGTAATAGTTTTAGTCATTCTTAGAGCTTTTCTTCTACAGCCAAATTTTGCACTTTAATATCTTAATCATCTTATAAATGTATTGCTTCATACAGTTGAATTCAACTGTGTTAATAAACTAACAAATTCATTCACTAGAGAAATAAATGGTTTGTCAGTACCATGTCTTATCAAACTGGGAAAGATGACATTATTACTTTTATGTGATAGTCTCTTGGTGGTACTTGTACTGGAGTCTGTAAGTAAAAAAATGTCAGGTAGATAACAAGATAACTTTAGTTTCTAGATTTCATAACCTGGATCTTAGTATAGTTTGTTGCTCTTGAGTGCCATCGAGTCAGATCCAACTCACACCATTCCTATGTACAGTAGAATGAAATACCCAACACTTCCTTATTTGTAAGATCTTTTTATGTTTGAGTCTAGTGTTGCAGCCACTATGTTTCTTTCCGAGTTGTGCTGCATCTGCAAAAGGAGGTCCTACGGGCTTTACTCTATACCCATCATTAAGGTTGACTCTACTTTGAGGGGGCTGGGGTTTAGTTCATTAAATAGAGTGCTGCAGTGCAGTCTCTGACACCCTGGGTTCAATCCCCAGTACTCCAAAAAACAAGAGAAAGATGTGGTAGCCCACTCCTGAAACAATTATGAAAACAATGAGCCATCAGAAACTCTATGAGGGTCACGATGAGTAGGATGTGACTCGATGGCACCTGACAACAAGAACAACTACTACTACTTTGAGGAAATAACTCTTCCCAGTTGTTTCTTGAATGCCTTCTAGCCTGGGGTGAGGGGTCATTTTCTGACACTATATTTGACAGTGGTGGGCTGGGGTTTAGCTCAGTTGGTAGTGCTGCTCTGCTCTCTCTGAAGTCCTGGGTTTGGCCCCTAGTATGGCAAAAACAAGAGAAGGACCTGGCGGCCCACTCTCAAAACAATCTCGAAAACAATCAGCTATTGAAAACCCTGTGAATGGCAGAGAAGCACTGACATAGTGCCAGGCATGCCACACAGCATCAGGGAGTGTTTCTTTCTGTTGTACATAGGGTTGCTGTGAGTAGGACCTGACTGGACAGCATCTAACAACCACATAATATTTGACAGTGATTCTCTGCTATGCATAGAGTTTTCGGTGGCTGTTTTGGGAGTGGGCTACCGGGTCCTTCTCCCTAGTCTTTCTTAAGTCTGGACGTTCAGCTAAAACCTGCCCACCATGGGTGGCTCTACTGGTATCTGAAATATCAGTGGCATAGCTTTCAGGACCATAGCAACACACAAGCCCCCACAGCATGGCAAGCTGACAGACATGGGGGAGCTCAATATAGTTAAGTATAGTTAAATTCTTAATCAACTTACACCTAGTCCCTTGTTGATGTAGACTCTTAAGCATTGAGATTCTTCGTTCACTGCACTATGGAGATTCAGCAGCCTTTCCTGCTGAATATCCCCTCAGAGAACTGGAATTCTACCACCACATGCGTTTCTCTCACTTGTGAGTGTTGAGCAATGGGTCTTTGGTCAACCAGAATATCTGTGGGATCACTCAGTGTCAGTGTTTCTGAGAAACTGAATCTAACCCAGACATCTAAATTTTCCTGAAGCAATGTAGTCAATGTATTATGTGATCAGTGGATTTTTACTAGTAGTAACAGGAAAGGAAGTGATGAGGGGGTGCAGTGATAAGAATTTAGAGCTTTCAATAATTTTTTTTTTAGAAATTATTTACTTATTTACCCACTTTTAGTTTTCTGAAACAAGTTCTCACTGTGTAGCCTAGGCTAGTCTAGAACTCTCCATGTAGACTAGCCCAGCCTCGAACTTGTGTCAACCTTCCTGCCTCTGCCTCCCAAGTGCTAGGATTTCAGGTGTACACCACCACCCCCAGCTTTCAAGGAATTTTTTGAATGGATAAAATAAACTAATTTTTAAGACTCTTTGTTGTTATTAAGATCAAACTCATGCAGTTAGTCTTTTCTCTTTGTATATCAATGGAACAATTCATGAAAATAACTTTGCAGAAGACCACTACTAGTAACACACTGCAAAAGGATGATAGCTACTTGGTGTCTTTCCTGTTCTCATCCTTTAGTTTGTGTCTGTCTAGCATAGTGCTGTCCAATAGAAATATAGTTTAAGCCACTTGTGTAATTTTAAATTTTCACCTGAAATTCTAAAACAAGTGCAATTAATTTTAACTATCTGTTTGATTTAATCTTATACATACCTTCATTGATGTGAAACTTATACCACATCACTTCACATGTTTAGTTATCGATTACACGTGGCTAGTGGTTACCATACTGGACAGTGCAAGTATATAGACTTTTTTTTTTTTTTTCCCAAGAAAAAATACTAAGCCTGGTACGGTGGTGCATGCCTGTAATCCCAGTGACTCAAGAGGCAGAGTCAGAGGCAGGAAGATCACAAGTTTGAGGCCAAAGGCAGCCTCCATAACGTATCGAGACCCTGTCTTAAGATAAAAAAATGAAAACAGGGCTGGAGATGCAGCTCAGTGGTAGAGCACTTGCATAGTATGCCCCCAGTACTACAGTGAAAGAAAAAAAAAAGTAGATCACTTGGTAGAAGAAGGACAGAATTTTAGAAATATAAACTTACAGGTCTTTTGAGAAGTGGGAGATAGGTAGTACATTTTTCATAGCCTTTGATTTTCTCTCTAGACCAGATGGTGAAAGCTCATATAACTCTTTCACTTAGGTATATCATATTTTTCCAAATGTCTGATCTGATGCATACCTGTTGATGTGAACCTGTCGAAGGGAGGAGGGAAATGAGAAGTGTCATTTAGCTTTCTATCATTTGTTTTCAGTTTAGTTGAAAAGAAAAAGATGCTTCAGAAATGAACTCTACTAGTGTAACTTTCAGATGCCTTGCATGAAAACTTGTTTCATACTGTTTCTTTTCATATCTTCCCATGTAAAATGTCCTTGTATTACAGAGATATCCGTTGTTTCTACTCGAATTTTTTATATGTATATGGATTTAGACAAATCTAGTACAGTTGGTTTTGGTGTGTGTGTGTGTTTTTTTTAAGGGGGTTGATTATGTTTTTGAGGGTTTTTTTTGTGTATGTTTGTGTGTGTGTATTCATAAAACAAGAGACAAGAGACTTTTTTGTTAAAGATCATAATAGCCAGGAGTTGGTATATGTGGACACAAAGCATTTTTTAAAAAGTCAAGTTACTTAAAGTACAGATTTTTCATTGCTTATTGCAGCAGGATGGAAGAGAGGTAGGGCCATTGGTTTTGTCTATCAGCTGGTTCTTTTAGGCAGTTTATCAGTGGTAAGATAAAAAGGTAAAATGTAGAGTGGTGGTGGATGTTGAGGAAGCAGAGGCAGGCGGTATAGTATAGAGACCTGTGTAGATGAAGGAGCCAGAGGGCAAGCTTGAAGAAATAGCAGGGTCTTGTAAAAACTGACTCTGGGTTGTAGAAACCTGAGAAGTGTTGATTGATGGAATGGAGGAGCCTGTAAAGGAATGGGAATTACAAGTTTAATTAAGAGAGGGAATGGAAGTTGGGCACTGTGGTGCAGGCCTGTAATCTTTGCTACTTGGGAGGCTGAGACAGGTGGATCTCAAGCTCGAGGCCAAAGGCAGCCTGTACAACTTAACAAGACCCTGTCTGAGAATTTTAAAAAGGTGTGGGGGTACAGATCAATGGCAGAACACTTGCCTAGCATGGATGAAGCCCTGGGTACAACACAACAGTACTGCCAAAAGTGGATTAGGGGTGGGCACAGGATAAAGTCTGATCACTTGACTTTTACCCTTTGCAATTACTCTCGTATCCTTGTATCAAGATATTAAACCTCAAACATAAATGTAGTTTCCCCTCTACATCACAAAGTGAATCAGTCTGTTACATTTTTGTGTGCTACATGTCTCAAAACTTTGTACAGTGTGTATCCATTCCAGGTCCTGAGAGTGTTTAATCATTAATCTGTAATATTTAATATCTATAATATCTATGACTTAGCTCAGTTGGTAGAGTGCTGCGCTGCAGTCTCTGAGGTCCCAAGTTCAATTCCTAGCACCACAAAAATAGAAGGACCTGGTAATCCACTCCCAAGGCAATCCCGAAACAGTCAGCCATTGAAAACCCTATGAGGGTCGCTATGAGTCAGATACCAACTCGACGGCACCTAACAACAATAACAACAACATAATATCTATGGGGCTGGGGTTTAGCTCAGTTGGTAGAGCGCTGCAGTGAGGCTCCGGGTTTGATCCCCAGCCCTGCAAAACCAGGAGAAAGATGGGACAACACCGAAACAGCCATTGAAAACCCTGTGAGGGTCGCTATGAGTCAGATTCAACTCGATGGCACCTAACAACAACAATGATATCTATTACCTATGTTGTTGTTGTTAGGTGCCGTGGAGTCAGTGTCCAACTCATAGTGACCCTATGTACTACATGTGAAACATTGTTAGTGCTGTTCTGCTACTCATAGTTTTTCAATGGCAAGTTGTTTTTTGGGAGTGGGTTGCCAGGTCCTTCTCCCAATAATATTTATAATGTAGCATTTATCTTGTAAGTTGTTGTTGTTGTTGTTATGTGCCGTCGAGTCGGTATCCAACTTATAGCCACCCTCATAGGGTTTTCAGTGGCAGATTGTTTCGGGATTGCCTTGGGAGTGGATTGCCAGGTCCTTCTCCCATTTTTGTGGTGCTAGGAATTGAACTCAGGACCTCAGAGACTGCAGCACAGCGCTCTACCAACTGAGCTAAATCCCAGCCCCCTGTCTTGTAATACTTGGAGTTTAAAGAGTTGTTAGGTTATTATCCAGTATTTTATTCTGAGGATGTAATTAACTATTTATAAAAATTTCCTAAATGTGAAGTCCTCTTATTAATAGTTATAAGGAAAATCCTTTGTTGCTGTGACTCCTGATTTTATTTGATTCAGTAACCCTCCAATATTATAGAGACTTTTTGGATCTGTCACCAGACACCAACAATATATCTGATTTGTTGTTTCTGGAGTTTTGTTTGCCTAAAGAATTATTTGTAGTTTGAGTTACTTCATTTTGCCCTAAAGTAACATATACCCTGTTGAATTTAAGAGATCCACTATATTTCTAATTGTTTTCTTTACAGTTCAACTAATTTGACTGATCAGTTGAATTATTGAAGGGTCAGATGGAGTGTTATTTACCTAGAGTGGTATGTTTTACTTTGAAAATAACATTTTATGTCTTAAGAATGGATAATATATTTTTAAAATATCTGCTTTGCCGCCTAATATTGAAATAGCTTCTATAATGTTTAAAGTAACACACAAAAAGGTTATGCACATGAGATCTTGCTCATTTACAAAAACTTGACAACACAGCAGTATACGTATTAAGGTTCAATTCCACACCCCCCTTACCAACATACCCCACCCATCTCTTCTCCCTTGAGCCTACAGGTGACTACAGTTTACACAGGGCGCTTATCTTTCCCACTTTCACGTTATATTTTGTGCAGTTACCAACAATCTAGGGAAACTGTTTAGTTTTGTTTTGCTTTTTATACAAATGAGTTCTTATTATTTTGCAACTTGCTTTTCCTTTTCCGTTTAACATACCTTGGTGATCTCCATTTCACTGCAGGTCCACCTCATTCTGTTTTTGTAGTACTCGGGGTTTGAATCCAGGGCCTTGTGCATGCTAGGCAAGTGCTCTACCACTGAGCTGCACCCCCAGCTCATTTTTTATTCTTTTATTTAAGACAAGGTCTCACTAAATTTTGCAGACTTCCTCTGACCTCAGACTTCCGCTCCTCCTGCCTTTGCCTCCTGAGTAGCTGGGATTATAGACGTGAGCCACCCCACCGGGCCACCTTCATTTTTTCTAATGTCTGTGTACTTTTCCATAATGTAGATTTAATAACATTTTATCAGTTCTCTGGTTTAGTTTGTTTCTAGTTTTGTTTTTTTTTTTTATCCTTATAAACTATCGTCATTGAACATCTTTTATGCAAGTATCTTTGTATATATATTTGGGTATTTTGATGAGGTCAAATCAAAGTGTTGAATTGTCAGAAGCACAACTGAGTCTAACATCGGTGGGAGCAATGTAAAAACAATACTCCCCCGCCCCCCCAGTACTGGGCAGTTGAACCCAGGACGGTAACTACTGAGCTGCAACACCCCTTTTTTTCTTTTCTTTTTGAGACAAGGTCTCACTAAGTTGCACAGGCTGCCTCAGACCTTGAATTTGTGATGATCCTCCTCTGCCTCCCAAGTCACTAGGATTATAGGTATCCACCATGGTGCCTGGCAAAAGTACTTCTATCCCTTTCCCTGTGGGTCTTATGGTCTTGCTTTCATTTTGCTTCCCACCATGGGTTCTCTTCAGCCTTATCACATCCTTGGCAACCGTTCCTTTTTAGAGAATGAGTGGGCCCTTGAGAAGTGCCCCCCTCCCCATGTCCATAGTGACATTTTGTTTCATTGCCACTGTCCTCTTTGCTCTGGAACACTTTTTACTCTCTATTGTTGTGTGCTGTGCCAGTTCAGGACCTCTCACCCTCCCTACTGAGCTGCTTTCCCAGTGATTGCATCCAGCATCCTTGTGTTCCCTTTCACAGTCTGAAAGTTGTTCATAGAGGTCTCAGGTTGTGTGCCTTTGTAGAATCAGCACTCTGTAGAGTGTGTTGGGATTAAAGATCTTTCTCTATTTGCTTTCCACTTTTAAGGACTCTGTATATAACATGTTCACCATTAGCTGTGCTAAACAGTTTTTAGTCTATTGAATCCAAAAGGCTCTATAAATCCAAGCTAATACAATTTAACTTTATTTAGCTACTATTTGGGGTTCACAGGAAAAAGATGTGTAATATTTTGGCCTATTTAATTTCCTTATCTCCTGGCACAATGAACTCCATTCTAGTTCCCAATACTTTGAATTAGGACCAGATACAGGTGATTCTAGGGTGTGGTCTGAATTAAGAAGCTTTGAATTAGAAGCTATGCTGAAAGAATTTTCTTATTTTTATAAGCATTCAATGTATAAAATGTGATGCTTAGACTATTTAGTTCCACTAGTGATGTCTTGAGGAAAGGATTAGCGTGAGAAATCCATACTGTGGCCGGCTTAATCTGCACACTAGAACAGGGGAAAGCATTTAGCTTTCATATGATGCGGTACCCCTTTGTACTATAACCTTATATTAGTTTCCTGGGGCTGCTGTAACAGAGTACTGAAAGCTGAGTGTTATTTTTTTTTTTTTTTTTTTTAAGCAGAAATTTATTCTCTCACCATTCTGGAGGCTAAACGTTCAAAATCATTGGTATTGGCAGGACTATACTCTGTAAAGACTCCAGGAAATGATTTTCCTACCTTCTGGTGGTTGTCAGGCATTCCCTGACGTGTAGGTGCATTGCTTTAATCTCTACTTCTTTCATAACATGGCATTCTCGTTCTATGTGTCTGTGTTCAAATTTCCCTTGTCTTATAAGGACATCAGCCTTTTGATTAGGGCCTGTCCTAAAGTAGTCTGACCTCATTTTTAACTTCAGTACATCTGCAAAGACCCTCTTTCCAAATAAAGTCACATTCATGGGTCCTATGGCTTGGCCATAATTGGAGATGAATAAGAGATAATGTGAAATTGTAAAGACTTACTCTTCCTGATGGGGTGAAGGGACATGGACATTCAGAGTCCATGTTTTACTGATGGAAGATTAATTAAAATAGGAAGGCCTAGGACAACCTTTCCCTTTGATTTTCAGTTGTAGGTTTTATTTGTTCAAGACCTTGACCTCTCTGGATAGGCTGGATTATCTGTAGAGTGTGCTAGTTTGTAACCTGCAGCTTCACTGTAATTTTTTTTATATTTTTCAATAAAGTGTTCCTGCCTTGTACTTATTTATCTGTGACTGGAGAGAGTCTGAAGATCTAGAGTAGGGCCCAGGAATCTGTGCTTTGGAGTAGTACTCCATGTGGTTCTTATACCCAGGTAAGCTTGAGAAACACAATTGCACAGAAGGATAATGAAGTTGTTATGTATGAACAGACCATCTAAATGGTTGGTCTGGTCTTTGAAAGTGATCTGAGGCTTAGCCTGTACAGGGTAGACCTAGTGCTGTAGGCCAAGGAAGCTGCTGAGTATTTAACTGGTTCCTAATCTGATGATTGTCAGAATCACCTGGGAAACCATTAAAGCTACCTATGTGTGGATTCAACTTCAGAGGTTCTGAATCAGTTGTTGTTAGGTGCCGTGGAGTCTTATCCAACTCATAGTGACCCTCATAGGGTTTTCAATGGCAGATTATTTCTGGATTGCCTTGGGAATGGGTTGCCATGTCCTTCTCCCATTTTTGTGGAGCTGGGAATCGAACTCCGGACCTCAGAGACTGCAGAGCGGCACTCTACCAACTGAGCTAAATCCCAGCCCTACTAAATTGGTAGGGGAAATTTACTTAACTCTTCCTTGTTGTTGTTAAGTGCCATTGAGTTGGATTGGACTCATAATGGCCCTCATAAGGTTTTCAATGGCTGATTGTTTCAGGATTGCTTCAGGGGTGGATTGTCAAGTCCTTTTCCCATAACTCTTCAGATTTAAAGACCAGACCATTGATGTAGTACAAAAAGTAAATGATTGGCACACATCTCTAATCCCAGCAATTTGGGAAGCTAAGGCAGAAGGGTCACAAGTTTGAGGCCATAGGCAGCCTGTATTGTTTAGCAAAACCTTGTCTGAAGATAAAAAACAGGGGCTGGAGGTGCAGCTCAGTGGTAGAGAGCTTGCAAAATATGTGTGAGACCCTGGATTGAACCCTGGATTGAACCTGGATTGTAAGTACTGCAAAAAAAAAAAAAATGTAAAAGATTTAGTAAAGTCAAGATTTAAATCTTGGTCTTTTCTCTTTTAAGTCTTAGCAACTTGGACAAAACAATTTAAGTTCTTGATTGTCTTTTAAAGAGACATTACTTACAAAGTGGCCATTTTAACTATAAATCCCTTATCAATCAATCTACAATCAAACGAAGGAAACTGATGAAAATTTCCCACCATAATAATTGGAGAGTCTGATACCATACTGTACTTATTTTATGGATTAAGTAATAATGTTGGGTAATATAAATGACTTGCATAGATCTATATGTCAGATCAATCATGTAACTGAGATGTGAGCTTTTGATTTCTTGATTATTAAGCATACTGCCTCTTGTATTAACTATCTTTTGTTTTCTTTAAGATCAGATTATCATGGACCTGCGGCAGTTTCTTATGTGCCTGTCCCTGTGCACAGCCTTTGCCTTAAGCAAGCCCACAGAAAAGAAGGACCGTGTACATCATGAGCCTCAGCTCAGCGACAAAGTTCACGATGATGCTCAGAGTTTTGATTATGACCATGATGCTTTTTTGGGTGCTGAAGAAGCAAAGAGCTTTGATCAGCTGACACCAGAAGAGAGCAAGGAAAGGCTTGGGTAAGGCGCTAGCTCTTGGGTAATACCATTCTTTATAAATCAGCTAATTCTTTTTTCTTTTCTGATTCAGTCACCAATAAAGCTGTGCTGAGCTACATCTTCTGAGCGCTAACCCAGAATTGCTACCACTAAAAATTAAGTGCCTGCTTTCATACATTTTTCCACTGAATAACAGTTTATACCTCGCTCTACAAAACAAAATCATTTTTGCTTAAAAGTATCTAGTACTATAGAACCCAACTTGAGCTGCATCATCTTGGACCTAGAACGTTGCATTCTCATCTCTGCTGCTTTTAATTTTTGAAAATCTTTCTGTGACTTATTTACTTGTCATTGCGGAAGCCAGGTCTTTGAGTGGCTAATAAATTGCAGATTAACCCCTGAACTGTTATTTTCTTTAATGTTTATCATTTCCCAGGGTGTCTTTCAATAAAAACCAAATCAACCTTGCCTTTTAGAAGATTAATAGCAAGAAGCTGGACATAGTGGCACGTACTTGCCTAATCCTAGCATGTAGGAGGCCAAAACAGGAGGACTGCAAGTTCGAGGCCACCCTGAGCTATACAGCAAAACCTATGTCCGAAAAAACTAAGGTCTGGGGATCAATGGTAGAGTACTTGCCTGGCATGTGGAAGGCCCTGGGCTCAATCCCCAGCATCCCACCACTCCACCCCAACCCCATTTTGTCCTCCACAGTTTACTGCAAGTAATAATATGAGTTACTGTTTGGCTAATGGCCAGGATATGGTCAGGTTTTGTGGCTCTCAGCAGACAGCTTTTGTCATGAGTTGATTTAGTAGAATCCTAAGTGGTTATTTCTACTTAGAGGTCGGAGAATGCCTTTTTTGGCTCTTCCAAAGCCTTGCTTTTTAAGAAAATGCCAGTCAGTTTTGTGAAAATTTTCTCTTCAGTTAGGACTGTTGGTACAACTTTCTGAACTGCATTCAAGAGATTTGTATGGCAAGTTGTATCATTTTAGCACACTTAGCAATTTCAAAAAATTTCTAAAAACATTTCACCATCATGAGTTGTGCTATTTATAAGAGTATTACAGAGTTTGCTTTGGGAGATACTTAGTACAAATTTATAATTTCTTATCTGTTGACTAAAGGGCATGTAAACCTGAGCTATAGTCCTGTGGCATCCAATCCTGTCAGATCTCTGAAGCCAAGCAAGGTCAGGCCTGGTTGCTTGGATGGGAGACCCCCTGGGAACACCAGGTGCTGCAGGTTTAGGAGACAGACCCGGCAACCCACTCCCAAAAATCATTCTGCCATTGAAAACCCTATGAATAGCAGAGAAGCACTGACAATAGTGTTTCGCCTGTTGTACGTAGGGTCGCTATGAGTCGGATACTGACTCAACAGCACCTAGCAACAACAACAACAACAACAAAGGCATGTGGTTTTTGTTTGTTTTGCTTTTGTTTTTGTGTTCGATTCTAGGGGGATGAACCCGTGGTGTTGCACATGGTAGGCAAGTACTCTACTACTCAGCTTCACCCCCAACCCCTTTTTTTATTTTTCATTTTGTGACACAGTCTCACTAAATTGCATAGGCCTCTGGCTTCAAACTTGTTCTCCTGCCTCAGCCTCTAGAGCTACTGGGATTACAAGTGTGCACCACTGTCCCTGGCTAAAGGCACACTGTTTTATTCTTCAACATTGACAGAATTAAAAGATTTTGCTGTATAGGATGAAAAACTATCCCCAGACAGTTGAAAATAGATACAGAAAACATACATCAAAAAGACAGTCTTGTTAGGTTGCTTTTCTAACTGTGAGAGACGATGTTCACTTTTAGTTTTAACCTTATAACTGTGTTAACATTCAAGGCTGAAAATAGAGATGCATAAGGATGTTCTCATTCTTTATGTCATCCCTATTAATACTGTCTGTGTCCAACCTACATTTTGGTCTGCACAAATCTCTTGCAGAATTACTCTTAAGTAATGAAAGGCCCTACGGTTTGGGGTTAGATTAGATGATAATTTAGTGAGAATGTTCTGGCTCTTCTCAGGTAATGAAATATGTCTGCTAGCAGTTTTCAGTAGAGAGAAAGTGTTGGGGTTTTTGTTGTTGTTTTTGTTATCGACAAAACAAGTATTATTAAAAGTTTAACATGTGAGCAGAATGTGTAATAAGATGATAAGACCATGGTTTTTATACAGTATATAAATGAACTGAATACTATTGCTTCTCCCACATTTTGGAAATAGTGACAGATATCCCTGCTTTATGCAGTGACTACTGTTGGAAGCAAAAAGCCCAAGTAAAGCTGGGCATAGTGGTGCACCACTTAGGAGGCTGAGGCAGGAAGATCCAGAGTTCATGACCAACCTGGGCTACAGAGTGAGACTATCTTCAAAACTCCAAAAATAAATAAATAAAATTAAATTAAAATACCCCCAAATCTCAGAGAAGCATTTTTAAAAACTTACTTACTATGGCATTTCTAAACATTATTTTGTTAGGTAACTGTACACCAGAGGTTGGAAAACACAGATTCCCCCTTTTTTATCAGTCTATAAGACAAGTAATTATTAAGATAAAAGTCATTGTTATAGCTATAGTTGCAAAAATATACTACTATTTTTTAAATCTTTATAAAAGGCCATAGAAAGCATTTAAAAATAATTTTAATGTACAATTTTTCATGCTTTTTTCTTAAGAATATTGACAGCCAGGCATGGTGGCACGTGCCTGTAATCCCAGTGACTCAGAAGGCAGAGGCAGGAGGATTGCAAATTTGAGGCCAGAGGCAGCTGATGTAATTTAGCAAAACTTGGACTCAAAATAAAAAGCGATTATGCGTGAAACCCGGCATTCAACCTCCCAGTACCACAAAGAAACAAAAGAATATTAACAATATATTTTCTACATATATATTATTCTTCCTTTCCCTGACAAAATGTAGATATGTTTAATTTTCATGTATATGTCCTTCAAATGAAGGGCTTTGTTATTTTGAGATGGTGGTCCTTAATATTAAAAAAATTCCAAAGCCAGGCACTGTGGTGCACACCTGTAATCTCAGTGACTCAGGAGGTGGAGGTAGGAAGATCACAAGTAGGAGACAGCCTGTGTAACTTAAGGAGACCCTGTCTCAAGATACAAAGTTAAAAAAGGAGCTGGGGGTGTAAGCCAGTGATAGACCACTTGCAAAGTATACCTGAGGCTCTGGATTCAGCTCCCCAGTACTGCAAAATCATCATTATCATCATCATCATCATCATCATTTTCTTCTCTTCATAGAAATGAAGTAGGCCAATTCATTGTCCTTTGCAGGAGGAATCTCACACTCATACCCTTTAGGAGTCTAATGAAAGCTAAGGACTCTTCCTCAGAAGTGTGCACACATATGAACACATGTGAAATTTCAGAAATACTATGCACCTTTTTGGAATCCATTTATTGACCTAAATTCTTTTGAAAAAATTGCTTTATGTCACTTGAAATGTAGAATTATGTTACTTCTTAGGAGAAATAACGTGAAATCTACAAAGTGCATTGAGTGTTATTTAGTGGCACGGTAACTACATCCAGAGGGTTTCCAGTGTCATGGGATACAACATCATTAGCTTCCTAAATTTACTCAGGCTTATCCATGACTTAAAAAGGACGTATCTACTTCCTGTGAACTTTCATAACTGTTGCAGGCTGGATGATCAGTGAGACAAGAATGCTTTTACCTTTTTAGAGGGTTGTTTATATGTATGAGTGTATGTGTGCACATGTTTGCACTTACAACAGATCATATGTAGCCTGAGAAGTAAAAAATATTTACTATCTATTTTCAGAGAGTTTACCAACCCCAAGATTAAACCATTTGGGATATTTCCATTGAACAGAATGCTGTTCATTAAGAAAAGCCCATCTGGAACAGTCATATGCCTTTTTTAAAAAATCTGGGCAATCCTTCAAGCTTTTTATAATAGCTAAAAAATTTCTTTGGGGATTGGAGGGTATTGATACCCATTTTTCTTAATAGTATAGTCGCACTGTTGATAACAGATATCATTTGGGTACAAAGGATCCCATTACAAGATAATGCAGAAGTTTTCAATATTTAATCTGCCAATACTGTTAAAATTCTCCAGTTTAAAAAAAGACAATTGTCCTATGTCCATGTAGATAGAAGAGAGTATTTAAGAAATAGCTTCTTACTGCTTTATGTTTCCTATTAGCATTTTACAGCTAAAGCTGTAAGATTACACATTCTCTGAAGGAAAATGCTTATTATTTATAGAGTTTACATATAGACAATTAAATCAATACGTATAGGCAGTTACATCAGTATGAGTCTGTGTTCACAGTTTCGCTAGTATTCTGTGATCGATTTTAATCACCTTTCCAGATTATATTCACAAAATGAACACACACTGGGGTAAGACCTTTGGTACTAGGGGCAGTCTTCTTGAGTCAAGCATAGAAGGATGCCGAGATTTCACTTCTCTTGGAAGTTTTGATTTTAAGTTCTCATTTTGAATTGGCCTGCTTATTTGTGTGACTTTACATACATTTCCTGAGCCTCTGCAAGTTAGTGATTGCTTCTTGAAATAGGAGTTTTCCTATCATGAGCATAGTTTTATTTTTTTGTGGTGCTGAGGATTGAACCCAGGTCCTCATGAGTGGTAGGCAGGCACTCTATAGCTGAGCCACATCCCTAGCCCATGAAGATATTTTTGAATCCTTAAATTAAAATGACAGATCTGAGGCCAGGTGCAATCCCACATACCTGTGATCCCCGTGACTTGGGAGGCTGAGGCAGGAGGATTGCAAATTTGAGGCCAGAAGCTGCCTGCGTAACTTAGTGAGAAGTGACTCAAAGTTAGAAATAAAAAAATGGGCTGGAGATGCCTGGCAGTACAGCACTTGCAAACTATGCGTGAGTCCCTGAGTTCAACCCCCAAGTACCACCAAAAAATAATTAATTTAATTAAATGATAAATCTGGAAGAAAGAAGCTCAGAAAGGAAGAAGTGAATTGATTCTTTAGTTTTGTTGTCTTGCTTTACAATATGCATACTAACACTCTCAGCTTATTAATAGTCTTAGTCAAATAAGCATTCTTATCACAACATTTCCCCAGAATTCTGTTTTTGTGATTTTATGTAAAAATCCAACTCAAGATAGCTTATAAAAACTGTTGGCATTTTTCAGATAAGCATCCTCCTGTCTGTTTAAAAAATAATCTTGTCTTGAAATATATGTAATCCCAGAACTGTTTTTGATATCTTTGTATTTATAACAAATGTATTACCTTTTTCTAAAAGCAGCAAAATTTTTTTAAAAGTCTGATTTATATATTTTGAATTTTTAGAAAATCTTTGGTAGTGGTTATAATTATTTACCAAGAAATGGAGAATCTCTCCTAAATACGATAAAGAAAAATGTGAAGATTTACATGTTGTTTGATGCAAAGAGTGAGAACCCAGATGGGTATGGGTGTTCACTCCTGAATTCTGACCAGAGACTCTCACTTAACTAAGGAGACTGGCTGGGTTTGGTTTTGGACCCAGTGCACCATAGATTTATTTGCCTTATCCAGATGGATCATTACTGACCAGGATTGGGCCAATTAAGAGAAAAATTGCCTGTCTGGCAATTTTGTCTTGGAGACAGTTTTTTATTTCTGTGTGTTAGCCCTGGGCAACACCTATGGTCACAGCACACACCTGGCTATGTCCAGGGCCTTGTGTCCTTTTAACTTCTTGCTGGATTTCTCTGCATTTTCTACAGAAAGATTGTAAGTAAAATAGATGGCGACAAGGACGGGTTTGTCACTGTGGATGAGCTCAAAGACTGGATTAAATTTGCACAAAAGCGCTGGATTTACGAGGATGTAGAGCGACAGTGGAAGGGGCATGACCTCAATGAGGACGGCCTCGTTTCCTGGGAGGAGTATAAAAATGCCACCTACGGCTACGTTTTAGGTAGGTCCCTACTATCTGGGGGAAAAAGCCTTGTGGAGCTGGCACCTTGAAACGTAACTGTTTTGTCTTGTAGAATGATTGTAGATAAAATAGACGCGGATAAAGATGGGTTTGTGACGGAGGGGGAGCTGAAAGCCTGGATTAATCACGCCCAGAAGAAATACATATATGACAATGTTGAAAACCAATGGCAGGAGTTTGATTTGAATCAAGACGGCTTAATCTCCTGGGATGAGTACAGAAACGTGACTTATGGCACTTACCTGGGTAAGGGGCAAGATGTCAGCCTGGCCGAGACTGTGGTCTTGAGTCAAAGAAACAAATGGGTCACGCAGCGTAGGAAGGGAAGAAATTGTGCTCCTCTTAAGTACGATGCTGATCCTATTCCCCTTTGTTTTAACTTTAAATTTGTATGTTGTGTATTTTAAATTTAAATTTTAGTTTTCTGAAGTCTGACATCTTCTATATCTTTAGCATTGCAAACATATTTTACCACTTTTTCTTTATGTTGTCCCTCATAAAGACAATTTTTGGACTAGATCTGATTTTCAAGGCTGCATTTTTAGCTGGGCATTGTAGAGTACATTTGTAATCCCAGCGACCCAGGAGGCTGAGGCAGGAGGATTGCCAGTTCATGGCCAGAGGCAGCCTGTGCAACTTAGTGAGACCCTGTCTCAAAATTTAAAAAATTTTAAAAGGGGCTAGGGCTCTGGCTAGGTGGTAGAGCACTTGCCTAGCATGTTCAAGGCCCCTGGGCTCAACCTCTGCCCCCAGAAGTGACAAAAACCAAACCAACCCTGCATTGTTCTAACAGTGTAAAGCAAGAAGCCCTGATGGTTCCATTAAAATATTGGACCTGAAATTCAGATCAAATTAGATTCCTGCATAACTAGTGAGAATAGGAGGAAAATTACTATCTTTCCTTAATGAAATAAAATAGTATCAGTATGTCTGCTTTTGAAGCTTAGAAATGGAAATTTCCCATTTGTTTTCTCTGGCACATGAGTTTATCAACCTGCTTTGCAAATGCTTCAAGGTGAATAAATGTTAATTTGATTGCTTTCTGTTGATTTGGTAGCTTTTCTGTTTATTTGGACCACCTGTTAGTAATTTTCTTTGACTTCAACACTTTTACACTTGCCTGCTGCTGAATACTAGGGGCAATCTTACACAATTGATGACCTAGGGAGAGATTCCTCTATTATACATGGTTACCATTTGAGGCAAGAATGTATAAATAGTACTTGTTGCATTTTTATCCTGGAAATTATGTAAATTTCTGTGTTAAAGGAAGCATTCCCCACCACTGACTAACAGTGAATGGATAAAAGTCTTTTTCCCCACCAGATACCCAGCTGTCCATGTTAATTACAGGACTGCATGCATTTCTGGTGAAGAGACTTATTTCTGTGTTGGGCTTGTTCTCATTCCTAAGACTAACGTGACAGTCCCTCTCTCAATGCTTGACACTTAGCCAAGAACATATCCACCCAATTAAGAACATGTGTATTAAAGACGCCAGCACAGATGGAGAGGCATTCCATGTTTCTTGCTGTCTGGCTTGGACCCAGCACTCTCCTGACTTAATCAGAATTAATTCTAAATATAAAGCAAAGGGTTACACTATTGGTGATCTAAACAAAATGGTGTGCTAATAAATCTCAGCTCAGACCTAGGCACTCGCTTGCTGCCCCAAATGCTGCTTCAACTTTGTATGATTATGTGCATAAAAATCTGTTGAGAGCTTTTTTGCCTCCCAGGGTAGATGATTCAATGTTATGGGTATTTCTACTGCCTGAGACTAAGCACAAGCTGAAGCATTGACTGGAGAAGCAATGTCTTTATAAGGCATCTTTCCTGGGAGGTCTGCAAGTGAACAGCCCTCTCGGGGTAACAAATTGACCTAGACAAGTGCTGAGGAGTTTTTGTGGGAATGTGTTCTTGATTCATTTTGAGTTTGGGTATAAATCATCTCAGCTCTTAAGTCTGTTCAATGAATCCACTATCCATAAAAGGAATATTGACACTGTGTCTGCCACAAGCAAAATATAAAATACTAAAGATCACCCCTGCCTATACCAAAACTAGGTTAAGAGTCCTCCTAAAGCTGCATACGGGGCTGGGATTTAGCTCAGTTGGTAGAGCGCTGCACTGCATGCAGTCTCTGAGGTCCTGAGTTCAGTTCCCAGCACCACAAAAATGGGAGAAGGACCTGGCAATCCACTCCCAAGGCAATCCCGAAACAGTCAGCCATTGAAAACCCTATGAGGGTCGCTATGAGTCGGATACCGACTCAATGGCACCTAACAACAACAACAAAGCTGCATACAAGGCAAGTGAAGGCAGTAAACTGGTACTCAGGGTAAATACCACATTCCAAGCAGAGATAATAGTTATATACATTGTTTTGTCACTAAAGATAGTTGTCATAGATGTGCATGTTGCTGTTAGCTTTTGATTCCATTCATCTAGACTACAGGCATGCACCACTATGCTCAGTTTTACTGCAAGGAGTTGGGATGAGGCCTCTCAGCTAAAGCTCCAGTCTGAAAGTATAAGTTGACTTCTTATTACCTTTTGTTACATAGTTGGTGCTGAAACTTGGTATTTGTTCAGAAGAGACAACTTAGTATTTGAGAAAGATGATATTTTACTTTAATTCTCCATCTCTCACCTACTACAGCTTTGAGTACACATATGTAGGGTTCCAAAGCCCTATGATTCAATAAACTTGTCTTACTAGATTTTTGACACCCAAAGGAAGCAGCTTCAAGCTGCTTAGCTCCTAAAGTAGAGCACATTTTTTAAAAATTGTGCTTAAAGTATAGAAAGATTGACTTACAGTATCAAAGGTCAGTACTATGGTGTTATTGTTAAAAAGGTTCAGTGAATTGTTTTAGAAAAATAGTGCCCTTTTTTAAACTATGTAATCAATATATTGCAGAAAAAACTTATTTTTAATGAGGTATCTTTTGCTTTTCACAGTATCTTCACATCTGTCTGTTCCTCTGGTTCACACAGCAACTCAGTTTCTTATTCCTTTTCTGGAACCAACTTCCTCACATTTTTCATCTTATGGAAATTAAATTTTATTTTCCTAAATGCTTATATTGAGACTAACTACTGCTGGTGCAGTTTGCCATCGTAAAAGATGGATGAGTCAAATTCAATTTGGTTGTAATCTAATGTTCATTTTAATAATAGCTGTACCAGGGTATAATTGACATACAAGAAATGTGCATATTTAAGTCCACAATTAATGAGTTTTGACATCCGTGTATACCAGTGAAACCATCACTACAGTCCAAATAAATGAAAGTGTCTGTCACCTGCCCAAAATTTCCTCATGTCTCACCTTCCTGTGCACCTGTCTTTAAGCAACAACTGACCTACTTTCTATAATTCTAGATTGGTTTGCATTTTCTAGAATTTTATGTAAGTGGAGGATGAGCAGTGCCTGTAACTCTTGGTAGATTTCTGGGTTGGTTGAGGAAGAAAACAAAAACACCAGTATGAGCTTTCGAAGTGGTAGTGTCCGTCGCTTCAATCCAGATGTCCTTAAAACGCAGCAGAAGGCCTTTCATGTACAACTTCTTTATAGAAGCCTAATGTTTAATAAAAATAGCAATAGCTGCTGGGCGCTGTGGCAAATGCCTCTAAACCCTGTGACTCAGGAGGCAGAGGAATGAAATTGCAAATTTGAGGCTAGACATGACCTTTGTAACTTAGCAAGACCCTGACTCAGAATAAAAAAATAAATGGGCTTGGCATGCAGCCTGGTTGTGGAGTACTTGCTAAGTATATACAAGACCCTGGGTTCAACCCCAAGTACTAGGGGGGGGAATAAAAGGCAATAACTGCTGTTTATTGAATGCCAACTATATGCCAGGCATTGTTCTAAGCACTTAGCTTAGTTTTTTTGTTTTGTTTTGTTTTGTTGTTTGTTTTTTGTTTGTTTGTTTTCACTTAAACTTTTTATACTGGCCCTGTTAAGCAGGCACAATAATAATTATTATTATTATTGCAGTACTGGGGATTGAACCCCAGGGTCTTGTATATACTAAGTATGTGCTCTGCCAGTGAATTATCTCAGCCCTTTTTAATTTTTATTTTGTGACAAGGTCTCACTAAATTGCCCAGGTTAGCCTAAACTTGCAATTTTCCTACCTCAGCCTCCCAAGTTACTGAGATTATAGGCAGGTACTGCTGTGCTCAGGCCTGCAGCCGTACCTCTGTGGCATCTGATACCATCAGATCTTCAAAGCTAAGCAGGATCAGACCTGATTAGTACTTGGATGGGAGACCACCTAGAAATACCAGATACTGTAGGCTTGGGAGAACGACCCAGCACCCCATTTCCAAAAATCAATCCACCATTGAAAACCCAATGAATAGCAGAGAAGCACAACAATTGTTGCATCTGTTGCATATAGGGTTGCTATGAATTGGACACCTACTTGATGGCACCTAACAACAACAACAACTGCTCAGTTTAAGCAGCATATTTATCCTCATTTTACAGATGAGGAGATCAAGACACAGTTGAGTTACCTGCCCAAGACCATACAGCTAGGAATGACAGGGCTCAAACCCAAACAGTATGACTTTTGAGCAACCACTACCTCCCACGTATAACCAGGAAATTTAAGCCTCCTAGTAACCTTAACACCAGTAACAGTGAGCATTACATGTTAATTTAGGTAATCCATGAGTCAGAGTTCCATGTTAAACATCAAACATTTACATTCAACCTGGACCTGATTGTGAGATATTATTACTGAAGCTATCACTCCAAACTAAATGTTTTTATACTGCTGTTTGTGTAATCAAGAATCAGTTCCTTGCTTGGTTTAATTTTTACCTGCATAATCAGATGCTTTTTCTTCATTGCTTGGTTTATCTTTATTGGGAATTGATTTCTCACCCTATACATTTTCATGTTTTCTGGAAGCCTCTTAAGGTTTAACCTAAAATTTTGTTTTCTAGATGATCCAGATCCTGATGATGGATTTAACTATAAACAAATGATGGTTAGAGATGAGCGGAGGTTTAAGATGGCAGACAAGGATGGAGACCTCATTGCTACAAAGGAGGAGTTCACAGCTTTCCTGCACCCTGAGGAGTATGACTACATGAAAGACATAGTAGTGCAGGTAGTCAAGATCAGGATTCTGAACAGGAACTCAATTTCTCTTTCTGTTGCTTGTGGCATGTCTTCTCTGTAGGCCAAGTACCATCACAGTTTTTCTTCAGTGCCTTAGGCTTTCTGTTTAGCACAATAACACTTTCCATCAGATAATGTATTTTGCCTTTTCATTGCTGGTTTCCTGAATTAAAAATGCAGGGAAATTCTATCCTTTAAAATGTCCTGTGATCAATGGTAAGAAGCTGAATAATAACAGTAATCGTGAGGAATTTTCACAGAAGGCAGTTGTGGCAACATACTTTGTCTATAGCGATAGATGTAATCACTGGTCACATCTATTAACATGACTTCAGAATGACTTAGAGCTCCCATCATTAGTAGTGTCCTCGTTCCTTCAAGAAGACTCATAGTTATTTTACATTGAAGCATAAAAAATTGCTAATTTTTTACAGTATACCATCTAGAAAAACATCAATTTCCTGTGGTTTTAACCATACAGACACACATATTCTATTCTAGCAAATTTATTCAAAGATGAACAATCTCTTCTCACTCTTCTGTTTAGGAAACAATGGAGGATATAGACAAGAATGCTGATGGTTTCATTGATCTAGAAGAGTATATTGGTAAGTCTCTGTTTCTAATGTTTGTGGGGTTTTTTGTGACAGTCTCACTGTATAACCCAAACCAGCCTTGAACTCTCAATCCTCCTGCCTCAACCTCCCAAACACTTAGATTAAAGCCATGCACCATTATAGTCAGCTTCTAGTGTTTTTCTTAGAAGCAGCTGTAATCAGCCATAGTAAGAATTTACCCCGCAAATCATCCCTGACCAGATCATTAAGCCAGACCAGTGTAATGAATAGTGGGGTCATGATAAAGTATCCATACCAGCACTATCCAATCAAGATAGAAATAAGCCACATATATAATTTAAATTTTTTAAATAACCACATGAAAAAGTATAAACAAGTGAAATTAATCTTAAGAATATATTTTAGTTAATCTAATACTCAGCAGTACTGTAACTTCCACAGATTATCAGTATAAACTGGTGAGGATTTCTTATGCCAATAGCACATCCCAGTTTGGACCAGCAACATTTTAAGGGCTTGAAGCTATATTTGGCCAATGACTTTCATACTATGCAACACAGATACAGTGTATTAGTGAAGTGGTGCATCGCATTACAGACTTCAGACAAGCCACAGCTTTTTCCTTTGTTAAATTGCCCTTTTCAGATCTTCCTGCTGTCATTTTTTTTTTCATCATAAACCTGGCTAATCGCACCAAGCAGCAGCCAACCAAGCCTGAACATTATGGCTTTTCAATATTTTCTCCACCAAGTTAATTAGTCCATTACTTTTTAGTACTGGGGGTGGGGCAGGGGTGAACTGAGGGCCTCATGCATGCTTTGTAAGTGCTCTACCACTGAACTGAATGCTCAGCCCATTTGCCCATTTTTCACTTTTCATTTTTGAGACAGGGTCTCACTAAGTTACACAGGCTGCCTCTGGCCTCAAACATGCAATCCTCCTGCCTCTGCCTCTTGAGTCGCTGGGATTACAGGTGTGTGCCACTATGCCCAGCTAGTCCATTACTTTTAAGTTTAGCCTTATTCAAGTCTCTAGGACAAGGGCAGAGTGCACACAAGCTTTTTGCCAGAAGAAACACAAATTGCCTCTAGTCCAGTGCCCAGTAGAGTCATCACTTTCCTTTGAAACTGTATGAGCCCCATCTGCATTTTATGGGAGGCTGTGGTCTGGTCTTCCAAACTCTCACCAGAACCACCTTTCAAGCTCTGCTTCCATCATTGAGGGGCTTCTGTCACACGCATCTCCAAATTCTTCCAAACTCCTTCCACAAACAAGGTCCAGCAGCCAAGGAACCACATGGTCATGTTTCTGCACAGCAACAACCCCACTCTCCAGTGCCAGTTTTCTGGATTAGTCAGTTAGTATATCACAAGGACAGAGAAACCAGTTGAAACAAACTTACAATGGAGGAGATGTTTGTTGGAGGGCCACAGAGGATCAGTCCATAATGGTGGCAGTGGTAGTAGTGGGGCCTGTGGTAGATGACCCCACTGCATGGTAGATCAAGAACAGAGAGTGATCTGAACCAGGGCTCTAAGTAAAAACCTCCAAAGGCCTGCCACCAGGGAACCACTTCTGCAAAGCTAGAATCCCACCTCCCACAGTTCCATAACATCCCAGGACAGTGCCACCAGCTGGAGACCCAGCACTCAAACACATGACCTTTGGGCAACATTTAGGTCCAAACCATAACACAGTGTATCCAAATGCCCTTTGGAATTGGTAGTAAACAGTTGCGTGGAGCCTAGAGAGGTATGCAGAAACCTAGGAAAAGGAGGTAGGAAGTAGACTAAAAGAGACCAATGGATGAATAAGCAACCAGGGGTTGTTGTTCCTCCCTCTTATAACCGTGCCTTTTCACTGTGTTCTGTTCATGTTTTCTGTCTGATTCTCTGACTGGTCTAGGGTTTTGTTCGAGCCATTTTCCCTTTTAGTTATCTGTCTATTGATTATCTCCCAGGTAAAGCTGTTTTTATTATCCTCAGAATAAGATTTTCCTCTGCCTGCAAAAAGATAGAAAGAAAGAACTTTTACCAAGTAGCTGAGCAAACTGCTTTGCAATTACTTTGTTACAAATGTCATTCTATTCTGAAACATATTAGATATTTTATAATTCATATCTTTTTTTAGTTGACACATAACAACTGTACATCTTCATATGGTATAATGTAATAACTGTATATATGATATAGGATGAGCATTAGAGTAACAAGCATTTCCATTTCCTTAAATATTTATATTCCTTTGGATTGAGAGCATGTGAATTCCTCTCTTCTAGTTCTTTATAAATTGTCATGAGCTATAGCTACCCTATTGTGCTGTTGAACACTATAACTTATTCCTCCTGTCTAAGTCTGTTTTGATATCCATTATCCAACTTCCCTCTACTCCTATACTCCGTCCTTCACAGCCTCTACTGATTGGTATTGTCTCTATGAGATCAACAGGTTTTGTTTTGTTTTGTTTTGTTTTTCAATTCTGGTGGTTGAACCTAGCATCTCACACATGTGAGGTAAGCCCTCGGCCACTGAACCTTACCCCCGCCTCTTTTTTATGTTTTGTTTTGTGACAGGGTCTCACTAGGTTGCCTTGAACTTGTGATCGTCCTGCCTCAGCCTCCTGAGTACTGGAGTCATAGCTGTGAGCCACCACTCCTGGTTGTTATTAAAATTTTTTTTGTTTTTTTGTTTGTTTGTTTGTTTGTTTGTTTTGCAGTGCTGAGGGTTGAACCCAGGGCCTTGCGCTTGCATGCTTTGCAAGTGCTATACCACTGAGCTGCTCCCCCGGCCCTTTTTTTTTTTTTTTTTTTTTCCTTTTTTCTTTTTGAGACAGGGTCTTGCTAAATTATGCAGACTGCCCCTGGTCTCGAACTTGCAATCCTCTTGCCTCCACCTCCCAGTCTGCTGAGATTACAGGTGTGTGCCACTGGGCCCAGCTCCTTGTTATTAAAATTATTAATACATAGTTGAACTAAATGACATTTACCACAAATATGTTCAATTAAATAAAAATGTATCTTTGTTACACTTTTTTTGTTACACTTTTTAAAAGTAGTTTTCTATTTGTGAGGACAATTTTTTGTTATAAAAAAGAAATCAGCACCAACTCCTGATTTTCATTTTTTTAAAGGAAGTGCTGAGATACCTTGTTTAAGTTTACAAGAATGAAAGACATGTTACAGCAATGTCACTTAGTTCTTAGAAATCCTTTTGAGTTATATGCTAAAAATCACAATCTGTCATCAGAAATTATTTTAATGATCTTAGTTAAAACTCAGACTCCAGGTTTTTTTTGTGTGTTTTTGTTTTTGTTTTTTGAGCAAAGAATTATAAGCCTCATAACATGGTAAAGCATTTGTTGCCCATTTTTTCAGACATCTAATGTTCTGGAGACCCCACTAATGTTTCTAATTGTCTCTCTTTTCATCATCATGGAGCTTTTGGTGCTTTAGTGAGTTTAATAATGGGTAAGACTTCCTACACAGTGGGAAAATGGCAGACCGGAAAGAAGCCTTGATGGCCAGAGTTATGTAATAAATTGTAAGGAGACTCTATATGTAGAAGTTGAGGATTTGGAATTTGATTCTGTCATGACTGCCCCTTCCCAGTGTATTCTGACAGTATTCCTATTTGCCCAGGGGCGTGCTTCCTCCTACTGGGCACCACTGGCAAAATGCTCTTTAGGTAGGCATTGATTGGTAAACAGCTAGGGCTAATAATATACACTTCTCAAGTTTCCCTGAGAATTTAAAACTGTATCTTCTAAAAGCAGTGGTCCAGTTTAATCAGCTACTTTGAGGTGAAATGACATGTGGGGAACAACTAGTCTTTATCCTTCTTAGTGCTAATCAACTTTCTGCATTTAAAAAAAATTTTTTTAATTAGAATTTTAATTGTACATATTTATGGGGTGTTATGTTGTTGTTGTTAGGTGCCGTCGAGTCGGTATCTGACTCATAGCGACCCTCTGTACAACAGGGGAAACACTATTGTCAGTGCTTCTCTGCTGTTCATAGGGTTTTCAATGGCAGATTGATTTTTGGGAGGGGGTTGCCAGGTCCTTCTCCCAAGCCTACAGCTTCTGGTGTTCCCAGGTGGTCTCCCATCCAAGAACTAACCAGGCCCGACCCTGCTTAGCTTCCGAGATCTGATGGGATCGGATGTCACAGGACTACCGCTGCAGGCATTTATGGGGTACAGAGTGTTAATTCAGTTCCTATATACAGTGTGCCTGCAGCCGTAGCACTGTGGCATCCGATCCAGTCAGATCTCGGAAGCTAGGCAGAGTCAGGCCTGGTTAGTACCTGGATGGGAGACCGCCAGGGAACACTAGGTGCTGTAGGCTTTGGAGAAGGACCTGGCAACCCACTCCCAAAAATCAATCTGCCATTGAAAACCCTATGTACAGCAGAGAAGCACTGACGATAATGTTTCACCTGTTGTACATAGGGTCGCTATGAGTCGGATACCAACTCGATGGCACTTAACAACAACAACATACCATGTGCAATTATCAAATCAGAATTAACACTACCATCTCCCTAAACATTTTACAAAAAAAAATTTGTTTATTAACATGTAACAATAATTGTACATATTTATAAGGTACAGTATGACTTATTGCATACAGTATAGTGAGATTCATTATGTGAATTTCATAAAATTGTATCCTGTATTTTGGACTTTTTCTCTCCCTCTGTACCCTGCCATGTGGTCCCCTTCCCCCTCCCAATTTTCAGCCCCCTTCCGTTTCCCTGCCTCAGGCTGGATCCCCTTGTATTTTCCAATCTTAGATATAAACAACTCTGTATATGTGTGTGTGTATATATGTGGTTTTTTTTTTCTCTTTAAGGTACATCTAGCTCCCACATGAGTGAAAATACATGGTATTTTTTTTTTTTTTTGAGTCTGAGTTATTTCACTTAAAATGATGATCTCTAGTTCCATCTATTTTGCTGCAAATAACATAATTTCATATTTCTGCATTTTCTTAAGATATAAGGACTCTTTGCTTTCACGTTGCTCAAGAGGAACAGCTAGAAATACTCTTGGTGCAAGATGAGTAATTAAACCTCAGGAAAATACGTTGCTTTCTAAAGTCTCTGTAGCCTAAGATACCAGTATAACTGCTTTTAGGTTCCAAACAGGTGGATAAGGAAGAAAAGTTAGGTCAGACAAGCATGAAGCAGACTTTGAAAAAGACAAGCTCTTCTTTTCTATGTATTTCTATGCATAGGTGACATGTACAGTCATGATGGAAATGCTGATGAGCCAGAATGGGTGAAGACAGAGCGAGAACAGTTTGTTGAGTTTCGAGATAAGAACCGTGATGGAAAGATGGACAAGGAGGAGACCAAAGACTGGATCCTCCCCTCAGACTATGACCATGCAGAGGCAGAAGCCAGGCACTTAGTCTATGAATCAGACCAAAATAAGGTAAGTCTGGCCAGGCCCAAGCAGTGAAGCAGTGATCAAAGTGTATTTCTAGGGGATTGCCTAAAAATGTTTATCAAGATACATAGAGCAGTTAAGGTGTTAATTAGCCTAGGTCTGCTAAGGATCTAAATTTGATGATTGAAATCCTTCATGGCAGTACTGGCTATCTGTTCTCACTTTAGAAATCCCTTGCCCACTGCTTATAGCATTGGAGGAACCTGGGCTTCAGAAAGGAGCCTTTGTATGTGGTAGCTCCAACTATCTTTGGATCCCCAGGAAATTTTCTTACCTTTTATTTTATTTTATCTTATTTTATTTTTGGCTTTGTTATTTTCTTTCTTCTTTCACCTGCTGTAGGTTCATTCTCCTGGTGTAAAGCTAGCTGTTGCCTTCTTAAAGCAAATATACATGGTTTTTGGTTTTTTAGGTTAGTTGGTGGTTTTGTGGTATTTATGGGTTGAACTTAGGGTCCTGCACATAACTTATAAGTGCTCTACCACTGGGCAGCACCCCAGTCCATTTTTTACTTTTTATTTTAAGTCAGGGTCTCCCTAAGCTAGGCAGGCTGCCACTCGTCTCTAGCTCACAGTTCCCTTGCCTCTACCTCCTGAGTCACTGAGATTATAGGTGTGTGCCACTGAGCCTGGCATCAAATATACTCTTAAAAATTAGCTCATTAACAGTGGATTTTAAGCCAGTTTTTCTCTTGAGCTTATTAAAATTTTCCTTGATCAATTATTTGAGACATTCAGTTCATTAAGGGTAGTGTTATCCCTAAGCCTTGTTACCTTTTCAGAGACTTGGATACTCTAAACAAAGGCACTCTAACGATGGGGATTTTTATTGTTTTGAACATTGTTTTATCTATGCTGCCATTCAGTTTCTAGTGTAAGGGCTGATCTGTTTTAAGGGCTGATCTGTTTTGGGTTCTTGCCCAGAGGTACCTCAGTAGCCAGGTGCCATGTCCCTGAGCTGTGCGAGAAGAGGAAACGTGAGCGGTCATCCTACGGGGATATGGGTGCTGTTTGAGATGAGTGTCTAAGCACTCTTTGGGTGTGTCTAATCTGATTGGTGGCCAGGACAGAGTTGGAAGTGCAGGCTAGGACTGATAACTGGCATATTTCATTGTTCCTATTAGACAATGGCTTGATTTACTTTGAAGTATTTGCCCAGTTACTAACCATGTCTCACCCATATCTAGCAGATGCCCCATGTTTTGCTCTGAATGGGGTGTTTCCTCTCAGGAAACAAACCTCTTGTGTCTGTCAATGCATTATTGAGCATCCTCTCACTTTTGACTTTCTTTTTTTTTTTTGCGGTACTGGGGGCTGAACCCAGGGCCTCGTGCCTACATGCTGTGCAAGTGCTGGACCACTGAGCTGCGCCCCCAGCCCATTTTTTTTTACTTTTTGAGACAGGGTCTCTCTAAATTATGCAGACTGCCTCTGGTGTCGAACTTGGGATCCTCTTGCCTCAGCCTCCTGAGCTGCTGGGATTATAGGTGTGCGCCACCACACCCGGTTTACTTTTGACTTTCTTAATAAGAAAAGATATCCATTGTTGTTTTCTTCCCTTTGTATGTGTGTGGAGGAGGAGTTTGGGGGTGATAGTCAAGTAGGAATTCGAATCTTAAGTCCGGATTAACCCCTATTATTCTATAGCAGTGTTTCTGAATTTTGAATGGGAGATGTATGCCACCTCCATTCATGGCTCTCTAATTTCAGGATGGCAAGCTTACCAAGGAAGAGATTGTTGACAAGTATGATTTATTTGTGGGCAGCCAGGCCACAGATTTCGGGGAGGCCTTAGTACGACATGATGAATTCTGAGCTGCACACAAAGGAACCCACATTTCTTCAAAAGTAATTTATTTTTACAGCTTCTGGTTTCACATGAAAATTGTTTGCGCTACTGAGACTGTTATTACAAACTTTATAAGACACGAAAAGGCATAATGAAATAATGAACCATCCCGTCCCCATTCCTCCTCCTCTCCAAGGGACTGGAGGGAAATTGCTTCTGAAGAACAACTCTAATCAGTACACTTGTGTTTGTAGATTTACACTTTGTATAATGTATAACATGGTGTGTTTATTTTTGTATTGTTCTCTAGTTGGGAGTATGATATGAAGGATCAAGATCCTCAACCCTCACTTGTAGGCAAACATTAGCCCTTTACTCTTAACTGCTTATCATATAATTTTTATAATTCTCACTTAACTAATTTTTTAAGCCTGAGATCAATTAAGAAATGTTCAGGAGAGAGAAAAGGAAAAATATATACTCCATGATTTATATTTAGAGAGATAACACTTAATCTTGCCTGTTGAAAAGTCTGACATTTCGCAGTAATAGGGGCCACATATTCTATACCATTCAGTTGCTATAGGTCCAGCAACTGAGCCTGCCATTGTGTGGGCAGGGATAGATCCCAGTGCTGTAAGACAGCTTGGCTCAACTTGACTTCATACTTTTTTCCCCTGTAGGACTAGCTATTGGCTAATTTTGTCAAGCACAGCTGTGGTGGGAAGAGTTAGGGCCAGTGTCTTGAAAATCAATCAAGTAGTGAGCGTGATCTCTTTACAGAGCTATTTCTAGGTCTTTATAGAGCTGTTTCCAACTAGAAGCAGCTGGAACACTAAAGGAAAAATATAAGTGTGTGCAGGGCATACATTTTTTTCTGGGCATGTGCCTGCTGAAATCACTGCAAGTGCCCCATCTGGCTCCTCTTCCCCAGGAATTAATCTTGGTTTCACTTCAGTTAAAACTCAGACCTTTCCAATCATGTCATGGAAAGTGCCTTGAAAAAGTAAAATGATCACTGAATGGAAATTTGCTTAAGAAACCCTAAAACAGATCATTTGGACCACTTTATACGAAAGGTTAGAACCTCCTGATAAGAGTGGAGACTTCCCCCCACCCTTTTCTCTTTTGCAGGACTTGGGGGTTGAACCCAGGGCCTCATACATGCTAGCCACGTGCTCTACCACTGAGGTGCACCACTAGCCACCACCATCCCTTCCCCCCCGTTTTTTATTTTGAGACAGGGTCTCAGTTAGTTGTTGCATGGGCTGCCTCTGGCCTTGAACTTGTGATCCTCCTGCCTCAGCCTCCCATGTCACTGGGATTAACAGTGTGCAGCACCAACTTCCTTTTCTCTTTTGGACTGTAGTTAAATAGCAGTGTTAGTTACAAATTTGATTGCAGTGTTCTTGTGTGTTGGTTTCCGAAAACCACATGCTGCTGACTTTACCAGGGATCCTCATACCTCAGAAGGTGAACCACTCACTACCAGGCCCCTCTGTCCACCAGAGAGCTTGAGCTCAGACTCAAGGATGGAAGGAAGACCTACAGAGAGGGGCCTCTCTGGTTTGAGGACCATTGCTCATCCTTCCTGCCTTTGACCATCAGACCCCATTCCCTCATCTCCCCTTCTTTCTGCCACCAAAAATGGTTTTTGTTTCTAGATCAGCAGATTGCTAATCCTTATCAAAACCACCCTCCATTTTACACATTTTACATATGATGAACTCTGTTTTGATCCCTTTGCTATTGATGGATCTCTTTTGAGACAAATTATTGTATTCCAAGTCTTTCGCCCTCAGGTTACTAAGATATCTATATATAATCTTTATTATTTCCTATCTCTCACTGAATAATACATTCAGGTGGTGCTGGGTGATGATTATATCTGAGCCTAGGTATACCCTTTGGTCTTCCACAATCCTGTTGAGATGGGCTGCTTGGTGTGGTAAAGAGCCAGGTGTCATTCACTTCACCTCAGCCTTTGCATCAAGCTCTTGATAGTGGATACACTCTAAGTTTAACCCCAGTATAGGGTAGTGGACATTCTCTGCCCTCCAGATTCCCCCTTTATATTGTAAAAAGACATGGATCAACCCTGGCTTAGAGAGAGTGCATCATGAACTATGTGGCAAGAGAGCCTCGCAGGTCACTAGGTGCCCAGAGCCCAGGCCTGACGTGAAAATCTCACACTTAGACAGCAAACCATAACCTGCTAGGATGGCAGCTTCTGGATGTGGGGCACTCAGCAGCAAGCACTGTACTGTCATCTCTGTGGGCCCCTTGGAATGTTGTGAAGTTTTTTGGTTTTGTATTTTGTTTGGATTTTTCGATTTAACTCAAGCCTGAGGCGGATGAACAGAGGCAACACAACCACAGTGTATGTCCTGTGAGTGCTGACTCTCTTGAATTTGGATATTGGTTATTTTTTATAGAGTGTAAACCAAGTTTTATATTCTATGATGCAAACAGGTACCTATCTGTTTCTAAATAAAACTGTTTACATTCATTGAGAGTATGTGTGTCTTTCATTCTCTTAGAAATGAAACTTTGCCTTAGAATCAAAGGTACTGTAAAATGGCCCTAAAAAGGAACTCTCCTAGAAGGTTCACATAGCCCTTCCCAACCACAGAGAAAGTACTACCTTCTCCCACGTTGGTTACTCCTTTCCTCCTCTGTCTAGTGTCCTCTCACGCACCTGTAGCCCTTCTGTGCTTTTGAAGGCCGAGGCCAGATCACTGGAGAGGAGCCCAACTCCTTTGCATTGTTCCCAGATCCCAGCACATGCCATTCCTTGTGTGATGTACATGCATTCATTTTAGTTTTTATTTCAAAAAGGCTCTTTTTGGGGGGAGGAGGGAGAACATAGAATGTAAAGTAAAAACTTTTTAATGAGTGGTATTAAAATATGCAAATTCATTGTGAGAACATCAAGGAATTAAACTACTTAGTATATACATAGCTTAAAACAGATACACTGGGTTAGCCAAGGGGAGGGGGAGCCACCTAGAATAACTCATCCTGGGGGCTCAATGGACGTGGCTGCCACTGCCAAGGCTTTAGCAACTAATAGAGACAGCATAAGGAAGATCTTTCAGACTCAAATTTGCAACTTACCTATGGCTTGGAGTTTTCTTTTTTCTTTCTCTCCCATTTCTAAGATGTTTTCTTGAGTTTGTTCTAACTCAGAATACATCATCTCAGATCCCCAAAAGGAAGAAAAAGATACTACTAAAAAGGACAATCCATGTTACCTATACACTAAAAATCAGCCCTACTCTGATAGTTCTCCAAGAGCTGTGAAGGGTGCCACTTAGGGGTAGAGATTGGTCATTGTCGAAATGGCCTCTGGGTGGTCTGAAGTAGACCCAGCTGGGAATAGTACAAAAGGAATAACAGGAAAATGAAAAGACCCTCCAAAGTGCCATCTCCTCTTCCCATCTTTCTTCTGTGTTGTTACTAGTCAGGTTTTTAATGGGAAAAGTAGAAACTATTTAAATGTGAAGTTCTGGTTGCTGCCAACAGGGTAATAATACAGGGTTCTTAGTTGGGACTAACTTTGCTAGTAGAAATTTCTGTTTTCTGGAGGCTGGACATTTCCGAGTCGTCTGTCATAGGCTTTCTACACACCATCTCCATGATGCAAGCTCGGAACTGGAAGAAAAGGCAGAATTAGAGATGGTCCCCTTGGCACAGGGATACTGAGAAAATAATATCAGAACATGAAGGGGGAAAAATCATTTTTATCCCTAACCCTCACACACTGTCTCATCCTCAGGATCTCCCCCAGATGGCTTTGGTTTGGGTTTGTTGGGGGTTTTTTTGTCTGTCTGTGGTGAACTTTGAGGGGGCTTATTTTTGTTTCCTGGGGGGTTTGTTTGCTTTCTGTGGTACTGGGCAGTTAAACCTAGGGCCTCATGCATGTTTTGCAAGCACTGTACACTGAGCCTCACCCCCAGCCTATTTTCTACTCTTTTACCTTCAGACAGGGTCTCACTAAATTACACAGGTTGCCTCTGGTCTAGAATTTGTGATGCTTCTGCCTCAGCTTCCCAAGACGCTGGGATTACAGGTATGTGCCACCACACCCAGCTTGTTTTTGTTTTTTGAGACTTGAGTCTCGCTGTGTAGGCCAGGCTGTCCTGAAACTTGGTATGTAGACTAAGCTGGCCTTGAACTTGTGTTGATCCTCACACCTCAGCCTCCCAAGTGCTGAGATTGCAGGCATGCACCCCCATGCCCAGCTCTTCACGTGGGTTTGAATATGTCTTCCTTATCCTGAGAACTAACTAAATTCTGGTCTAGAACTAATTCCTGCATGCTAGAATTTGGAAGGGAAAGGACTAAGAACTTGAGAAATGCTGGAAATTTGTAACCATTGACCTATTAGTTTTTCAACAAAATTGAAAAGCCTTGTGCTGGAAATGTAGCTCAGGGGTAGAGCACTTACCTACCATGTATAAAGCTCTGGGTTCAATCCCTAGTACTGGGGAAAAATTAAAAGCCTCAGTAGAAGACTTTTGCACTTCTCATCCTGTTCTTGGAAGCAACTTGATTTTTCTAGCTCAAGTTCTAGCCTCTCTGGGTTCTGTTATCTTAGGAACATACCTTCCTCCACTGTGCTTACCTAGGGCTTCCCAGCCTACTTCAGGTTTCTGTGACTTGTCTGTCCCTAGAAACCCTCAGAGTGGGGCCGGGTATGGTGGTGAACGCCTATAATCCCAGCAGCTTGGGAGGCGGAGCCAGGAGGATCGCAAGTTCGAAACCAGAGGAAGTCTGCGTAACTTAGCGAGACCCTGTCTCAAAAAGTAAAGAAAAAAAAAAGGGCTGGGGGTGCAGCTCAGTGGTTCAGCACTTGCAAAGCATACAAGCGCGAGGCCCTGGGTTCAACCCCTAGTACTGCAAAAAAAAAAAAAAAAAAAAAAAGGAAACCCTCTGAGTGGAGTCCAGGGTGTTCTATAGTAAAAGTCATTGATAAGAAAAGAACCAGTGTTTTATGGGCCAGGACCTCCCGGGAATGTGAATAGACAGCTTTACCTGCTTATTCATGAAGCAGTAGATGATGGGATTGTAGACACAAGAGCTCTTGGAGAAGAAAGCAGGGATGGTGACAAGCCGCAAGTCCAGCCCGTGGTCACGATGGTTGACTATATACATGGCCAGGGCAGCATAGGGGACATAGCAGAGACAGAAGGATCCCACCATCACCACGACCATGCGGCTCACCTCCCGCTCGGCCTTCTGGGTCGTAGCTGACTCCTGCTGCTGAGCTGCCACCTGGGGCAGGGCACACAGAGCATCACATCCCTCCTCCCTCTGGCCTTCAACCCGCAAATCTGGCTGAGTTTCTTTTGCCCTGTTCCCTTGAGGAAGGCAGGATGGAGGTGGCTCACTTCCTTCCCCCTCCCCCTCCACCACACACCTCTCTGTTTGGGATCAAACCCAAGACCTCACCCCTGCTGGGGAAGCACCCTACCACTCAGCTCTGCTCCGAGCTAAATGCATCTCTTGACGCTTGAGCAGGGATGACGCCATCTTATTCTTCATTCTACTTCCTTTCCCTTCTTGCCCCTCTTCCATTGCTCCTTCTATATACCCCTCTGTCTGGCCATGGACACTTCCAGGTACCTTATATTCTAGACCACTCACGCACTCTTTCTTCTCTCCTGGAGCCCCCTGACCCACTCCTCCCTAATCCTCTCAAAAAGCCACTCACAGCTCTGAGAGTCCCCAGCAGCTGAGAGTAGGAGAAGCAGATGAGCGAGAGAGGCGCGATGAAGCAGAAGACGAAAAGGAACCAGGTGTAGTACTCGCTGCGGTACTTGGTGCCCACGGTGTACCAGTCAGGGCCACAGGAGCACTGCAGGCCCTCAGGGATGAACCTGCAAAGGACCAAGCACTTGCTCGCTCTCGGCCTTCACAAGCATTAGTGGAGTGGGAGCTGAGGTTCCTGGGTTGTATTCTCCATTTAAAACCCAGAGAACACTAGAAAAGTTTTTCTGTCCTTGCCAGCAGAGGCTACAGCACTTCCAACTGCAGAGTAAGCACTGACATGCATCTCCCGCAGCCCTTTCACCTCACTGACTCCACTAACTCCTTTAAAAAGTACAGGTTGGAGACTAAAAGATTATACCCAAGTTCTCTTTCCACCCATGGCAAGCCGAGCTCCTAACCAAGCCAGCACCACTGCCCTGCGCTCTCACCGGCTCCAGCCAAAGAAGGGTGGGATGGAGACGCCAATACCAATGGTCCAGGTAGCCAGGACCACCATCAGGGCATGCTTGGAGCTGAAGCGGAAGCTGCCGAAGGGCTTACAGATGACAATGTAGCGCTCAAAGGCCAGGAAGGCCAGTGACCAGCCTGTCACCAGACCTGTGGCAAAATGTGAGGAGAACGGAGTAGACAGAGCTCTACCCAGCCTGGCCAGTAGACTGGAATGCAGATAGGGTTGAGCAAGTTCAGAGGCTCACAAAGGGCTAGACATACTGGGAGTGGAATTTAAGCTGCAAACATCTTACTTTGGTCAAACTACTCTGGGCTTAGGGACAGCCCCACCCACCCACCCAAAAGTCTGGTCCCTGGCTCCAATCCTGGAGTAGTGCCCTTTGCCTCTCCCCAACCCCGTTCCCTTGCAGTACCTGCCACAGAGCCCAGGAAGGCCTCCAAAGCACAAACATGGCGGCCAAAGATGAAGTATCCGTGACAGCTGGCGATGAAGACAGCGAAGACAGAGAAGATGCTGAAGAGGAAGCCTCCCAGGGACACATTGACTAGAATGTAGTTGAGTGGCTGCCGCAACTTCTTGTAGTGCAGTGTGGCCACCAGCACTGTGGCATTGAGTGGTGTCCCTGCAAAGAAAACAAAGCCCATGAAAGCTGCCTGGAGGTGGAAGGCCCAGACAGGGGCAATGTGGTACTGAGGCCCATCCCAGGGCCCCACCGAGGAAATGTTCTTGAACAGATAAAAGTCCTCTTCCCCTGACATCTTGTACAGGGTATGTCCCCTACCTCTCTGATCCTTCTTATAGATGATCCTTCCACCATTCCCCCCCTCCTGCCAGAACCCTCCTCTAAAGACACTTCTGGGCTCCATGAATGATCCTAAGCCTCCCAAGGACAAAGTCTGGGATTAAAGAGTCCTCAGCCCCTACCTAAACCTCCTTTTGTGGTCCCAAAGCCGATTGTGTGTTCTTCAGAGGATAAGAGATTGGGGTCACAGAACCTGGATATGCAGTGCTAGCTTCCGGGATGAGTCAACTTAGGCTCCCTGTAGCTAGGGAGATGCTACCACCTTCCCCCCGCCCCTTGGGTGGCTCTATAGAAAGTATATATGGAATCAACCAAAGTGCCCATCAACAGACGAATGGATAAAAAAACTGCGGTACATATACACAATGGAATACTCAGCAATCAAAAAAAAAATGAAATAATGCCATTTTCAGCAAATGGATGGAATTGGAAAAACATTATTTTAAGTGAACAAACACAAGCTCAGAAAGAGAAATACCACATGTTCTCACTCATGTGGGAGCTGAATCAAAATTACAAGAAGGAAAAAATCCTATGAGGAGGTTGGAAGATAATAATAAAAAAAAACTAAAGTCGACTTAGTGGAGAAAGGACAATTTGGAGAGCGCAAAAGAAGGAGGGAGAGATCCAGCAAAAGGAGGAAATCCTGGGAGAGGAGAGGGGGGAGAGGAGAAACAAGGAGGAGTGAGGAATGGGGGAAGGGGTGACCTCAGGGTGAACAGCCCAACTTTAATAGTCCTGGAAATAATTATAATAACACCAACAATACCAAAAAATGGTAATAATACAGATTGGGCTAGAAAATTCATGTAATAGTACTGACAATGTAAAAAGATAGTTCACTACAGAAAAAGTTTTGATCTTAAACATAATTGGGATCCAAGGATATATAGAAAAATATTACCACAAAAACATGCAAATGGAAGAGAGGTCTTTGGTGGGGGGTGGGGGGGAGGAAGTGCACAAGAGGGTAAGGAGGAACTTATCTGTGTAATGTACGACAAAATGCACATATGGAAGTGTCACAATGAAATGCATGTCAGAATGAATCACATTAAGTTGTACAATAAAAATTTCCAATTTAAAAAAAAGAAAAAAAGAAAAAAGAAAGTACCTCTCTCCTTTTGGCTTCTGACACAACTAAATCCCTGAGGGTCTCTGCACCTCATTTGCCCTTTCATAGAAGATGCCCATCTAAGTCTCCCTCTCCAGAGGGTCTGGGAACCACCCCCAGGATACAGGAAGGGGAGGAGCAGGGACCTAGAAGCACCTTAGTAGACAGCCTTCATGGAACAGCACAGAAGCAACTTGAGCATGCCTAGAGGTCTGAGGGCATCCCTGAGCCAAGTGACCTCCATTTCTCCATGTCAAGCCCACGCAGAGAGCGTACCTTTCCTACTCAGACCTCTAGCCATGTTGAAATTGGTTGATCTGCTTCCTGTCTTCACTCCAAGTTCATGCTGACCGTTACCCTTAGCTCAGCAGAGCCCAGGTTGTCACAGTTGTCCCCTGTGTGTTCATCCGAGACCTGCTCAGCCCCCACAGCTGGAGGTTTGAAAAAGCTGAGCAGAGATTTTAACTGCTACCCTCTGCAACAGAGAAAGAGGCTGAGTTTGAATCCCTCCAAGTTAGAGGAGCTGGATAACTACTCTACGCTTTCTATTTAAAATTCCTCAAAAGCTACCATGTAGGGTTAAAATCTATGTCCCAGAATTAAAGATTCACCCTGAGACAAGGGCAAAACTTAAGCCTACTCATCCTAGCAAATGGTAAAACTAAGCTTCAACAAGTTCAAGGTGGCCAACTAGTAATTTAGCTGCCTGTTAAAATGAAAATTAATGAGAGGATAAGGGGGAAGTTGCCTGCAGCCGTAGCACTGTGGTGTCTGATCCTGTCAGATCTCAGAAGCTAAGAGTGAGGCCTGGTTAGTACTTGGATGGGAGATTGCCTGGGAATACCAGGTGCTATAGGCTTGGGAGAAGGACCTGGAAACCCACTCCCAAAAAACAATCAGTCATTGAAAAGCCTAAAAATAGCAGAGAAGCAGTAATAATACTGTTTCTCCTGTTGTACATAGGGTCACTATGAGTCAGACACCAACTTGACTGCACCTAACAGCAACAAGAGGGAAGTTAATGTGAGCAATGTACAATGACATGCATGTTATGGAAATGTCATAATGAGACCCATTAAGTTATACATTAAAAATTACTAATAAAAAGTTTGAAAATAAAATAAAATGAAATGAAAATTAGCATTCCTCAGTGGGAAGTAACAGAATCAAATCTCTAATGTGTGCAAGTTACAATGTCTAATATACAACGAAAATCTTAAAAGGCATGTGAAAGAAGAAAAAAACTGGGAAAATATGACCTGTCTCCAATAGAAACAGACCCTTTAATGACTTTGAAGTCAGAAAGGACTTTAAACAGCTATTATAAATATATTCAAGAACTGAAAGGGAAAAACAGAAGAAGGAAAGAATTTAGAAACAACAAAAAAGGAAATTCCAGAACTGAAAAGTACAATATGTAATATGTGCAATGGAGAATTTACTGGGTTCAATCTCCCAGTACCAAAAAATCAAACAAACAAACAAACAAACAAAAGCTGGAGACATTTAAGTGTATTTAATTTACACAGTGTCCTTCCTAGGGTAAAGTCACTTTACTAGCTTAGGAATGTGATAATACACTAAGGGTTTACAGAAGATTACCTGAGATATATTTAGACCAGGGTTTTCAACATGGGCGCCATTGACATACTGCATCAGATAACTCCTTGGTGTGGGTCTGTCCTGTGTCCATAGGATCCCTGGCCTCTACCTCTAGATGCTCAAACCACCACTTCCACTCCAGTCATGAAAACCAAAAATATCCCTAGAGAGACAACATCCCCACTTCTTTCCCTCTTCTGTGGTTGAGAGCCACTGATTCAGATTTAGACTTATAAATGCCTGAAATCAAATGGAAAACAGTCAAGAGGAAATTTGTTTTTCCAGTTATTCTAATTAGTCAGAAAAGAGGAAAGTCATAGACAAAGTAGATATTTTCTGAGTAGTTTCAGGGTTTTTTTTCTCTATTCTTATTGGGAGTTCATTTATTTATGTTAGGTGCCATGGAGTCGTATCCAATTCATAGTGACCCACAGAGGGTTTTCAATGGCTGATTGTTTCGGGATTGCCTCGGGAGTGGATTGTCGTGTCCTTCTCCCATTTTTGCAGTGCTGGGAATTGAACCCAGGACCTCAGAGACTGCAGAGCGGTGCTCTATCAACTGAGCTAAATCCCAGCCTCCATTTACTTATACCCCTTCCTTATCCAGATATAAGAGAAGCCTGTAGGAATATATGGACACAAGAAACCAGGAATCAAATGGAGGAACAAATGAAAGAGAAAAAAACATTAAGGAGTTAAAGAGCCAGAATGAAATTGAAATATGATTGCCCTGTGAACAGGCTCCCCAGGGCCACACACTTAGCTCCATGCTTTCTAGAAGCTTCTCATTTACATAATTAAAAGTGTCCAGAGAGTCAATGTAAACCAACTGTTCTTGGGTTTATGACAGGCAAGAATGCTTCCCCTAGGCCTTCACAAAGGAGACATTGATGGGATATAATAAACGACGTCCTCAACAACGTCCCCAAGCAGACATAACAAGCAGCACCATAGGATTAGGTCTCTCACAGATCCCCAAAATGAACTCCACACAGCACAAAGCACAATTCAGAACTGGACATATGCTAGAGCCATGTGTTGAGGTGAAATAGCGGGCTCTGCAGAGTGCCTCCGATCCAGAGAAATTTGGGTTATCTGGAGGCTTGACATGCTTTTCTCCCTATCCTAATTATTGCTTCTCTCTTAGCAATTTTTAAATTTCTGTTTCAAGTGGAAATATATATCTAATACATAAATATTCATAGCTCAAAATTCAAAAGATACAAAAAGAATATACAATGAAGTATAAGTTTCTTTCCCACCCAGCCTCCAGCTACTCAGTTACACTTGTCAGAACCAACCAGGATCAGTTTGTTGCCGTGTTTTTGATGCTGAGGCGCTAACAGGGAACTCAAGAAGCTGCTTTGGGACAATATGGTTTGCTGAATACTGACCCATAAGGTTCTCCCAGCAAATAATGAGAAAAAGAAAGGGTTGACATGCTCTTCTGGAATGAGGCATCTCCCAAAATGTGTCTAAAAGCCATCCTCATGACTGAGAGGAGAGTGAGGAAGTTCCAGAGGTAGATCCTCGCTTCTCCCTGGAAAATTCTACCCATGGCTTCTTCAATGCAGAGACAGATGAGCAATGGAGAGCCTGAGGAAGAGCGCAGTGATTTTAATCTGGAAATAAAAGGAAGGCAGATGCCAGTGGATTTCCACCAAGACACCACTCTCCCCTGCCCCACACACTCCTGCCCTGGACACAGGAGGCATTTCAGAGTGTCGGGGGACGTTCCATGGCTGTCATAGCAGAGACAGGATTATGGGTATTTAGTGGGCAGGATGCTGCTCCACACAAGTTACACAAAGAACAATGATTCTGCCCCAAATTCAACAGCACTCCTCCCTCCAAGAGAAGTGCTGGCTGGGATCCAAGGCGGGTCTCATCTCTGAAACATTTTCAGCAAAGTCCCCTTAGGAACCTCAGCTTTGACCCACATTACGCCCTGGCACACCCACCACGTGGAACAATTTAGGGAATGTGTGCTGAGGTCATGGAATGACATGTTGCCTGTGCTTTTATTTATAAGCCAGTTTAAAGTTTGCGAACAGCTACCCAAAAAAGTCTCTTTGGTTTGAAAATAGATAAGCCGCTACGTCTCTCTCTGGGCGTGATTAGTTAGCCTGGCCAGTTGTCTACTCCAGACACTCCTGGGTGACAAGAATAAAACGTTATGGCCTGGGGACAAAGCAGTGCTAGCCAATCCATTCTCAGAAGTAAGGGCCATTCTTTCCACCGATCAAGAGGTGCGCTGGTCGGCTCGGGAGGCGGAGGCAGGAGGATTGCAAGTTCAAGACCAGAGGCAGTCTGCATAATTTAGCGAGACCCTGTCTCAAAAAAGTAAAAAAATGGGCTGAGGGTGCAGCTCAGTGGTCCAGCACTTGCACAGCATGCAAGTGCAAGGCCCTGGGTTCAATCCCCAGTACCACACACACACACACACACACACACACACACACACACACAAAGAGGTGCACTGGTTCATTAGGAAGCCAGCAAGCTTAGGGTTTTACTCCAAGCCAAGGGGTGAGGATTCACCTGAACGGCTGTTGCCAGGAGTGATGTTTTTTGTATGTATTCCCGAGACTTTTGTTTTTTCACCCGCTCATTTATTCCATAGACATTTGCTAAGTGATGACTTAACAAGCACAGTTGGGCCGAGGATTAAATATTGATCTGGTTAGGAGCTTACATGGGCCAAAAGTACCTGGGAATCATTTGCATTGCCAGGGGGATTGCCAAGGGCTGAACACAGGGTTTGGCTCAAAGACCACTTAGACAGATCTCTCCCCACATGGAGCTCCCAGCTCCCAGGGCCCTCCAGCCCCTGAAGTGACCCAGAGCTCAGGTATGATAGCTGTGGCGCAGGGGAGGCAGAAAAGAGGGCACTTGGCCAAGCCCACTGGGGTGTCCTACAATGGCCTAGCATCTAAGGTATGACTTCACCCATCACTGTCTTTTGGGAACCTCCCTACCTGGAGGACCCCCACCCAGGCTTCCCTTAGGCTGAGAGCAGGTTCTTCTTGGGCAGATTCTCTGGGCAGGATGAGCTGGGCCAGCTGGGGTGGGGACAGCAGAGTGCGCATGTGCAGGATGTATTCCTATCTCTGGTTTTCTAGAAAGTCTGGGAAGCTATGTGTACGGCGATTAAAACAGTCTTCAGATTCAGATAAATGCAAATAAGCTGAAGTTAGGCAAGTTTAACCATTCAGAGAAATACAAAGCATTAGCTGAGTATAGGCAAGCCTCTTTACCTTACAGTGGTGTGACACTTATCTCAATGGGTGATCATAAGGTTAAAAAAGATCTGTAGAGCCCAGAGCACACTGCTTGGCCCTCAAGAGGCATTTAGTGGCTGGTTTTCTATTCGAATTTTCTATTCGAATATAGTTCCTATTCGCACTAGCTTATATCCAATTCACCCAGTCAAATGTGAGCTGGGAAAGTCAGCGTGAATGTTTTCCTGGTAGTTTGAGGATGAGGTAAGAAAGAAAGAAGTTGTAGTTCTTAATTTGATGCAAAAGCTCTAAGACAGGCCCACACAGTCATGAGGTTGCCCAGGAAAGAGGGGGTTGTTGGGAGCTGGTTCCCACCCTGCCCTTCTTTTTATCAACCCACTTGGAAGAATGGGCCCTACCTGGAGCCCATGGGCAGAAGAGCAGCTGTGTGGCCTCTCTGCTGGCTGGGGAGAACAGGAGGGGACCCAGGAGCCAGGCCTGCTGGAATGCTGCCGGCCTGGGCTGGGAGCCAGCCTGGAAGGCGGAGCAGAGAGGCTGCCTCTGAGAACCACAAATTGCCGCTGCTGCTAACGCTGATGATGTGGCAGAGATGACACATCTGGGCAGACACAACTACCAGTGGCTCGTTGGTCTAGGGGTATGATTCTCGCTTAGGGTGCGAGAGGTCCCGGGTTCAAATCCCGGACGAGCCCTGTTTATTTTTTTCCGTTCCCCCTTGGCTAGCAGCTACATACACTGCCTCCCCTTTCTAGGGTGTAATCAAAGACATGACCTAGCAATGTGTGAATAAAGGATCCTGAGGACAAGCTGCTGGTCAGTTGCCCCACTAGATGTGGCCTATACGTACCCCCATGATTTCCACAGAGCCATGCTGGGCAGGAGAGGGCTGGCATGGTGTCTGGCAGAGACTGAGTTGGGTAGAGCCAAAGATCTGCACTGTTTTAGGCAGAAAGAGGCTCTCAGAGGGCCTCAAATGAAGGGCTAGTGACCGGGACAAGTTAGGGGCTAGAACTGAGTTGAGGTCAAGAATAGGCAAGTTCTCCATGTAAAACCTAAGCTATGAAACACTGGACTCAAGACCCAAATGCTAGGATTAAAGCTTAGGATTCTGAGACTCAGTTTTCCCCCTTGATAAAATGGGAACAATAATATTTATTTCTCAGAGTTGTCAGGAGGATTAAATCAGAAGTTGTAATGGATTTTAGGGATGGGAAGACGGTCAAGAATAACACTAAGATAAAGAAAATCTAGAAGGAAACTTCTGGCACCAAAATGGACTGAACTAATGTAACTATCCCCTCACCCAGTGTCCTCTAAGACACTCACAGAAATGTTGGATAAAATAGAATTTAAAAATTAGAATGCAGACAAGTGCAACTTGAAAGAATTTCCCATATATCAGAATTAAAGAAGGAATGCAAAGCTGAGGAAAAAAGAGAGAGATGTCACAATGGCCCCTGGTGGGTGTGAGACACAGGTAAATAAATGCCCAGGGACCTGAAACTGTGTTTCAGTGCTCCAAGCTATAGGATATGTGGCCTCCGCCCACCAGAGACAAGGAGCTGGAACTGAAACCCTTGCATAAAGTTCAGAACATCAAAGATCTACTTTTCTCATGAAAAAAGAACTAAAAATATATTTCCCAGCCCAATGAAACAGACAAAAGAGATGAAAACACAAGTCAACCCTGAGAAATTGAAGTCCCAAGCCTGAATACATGCTTCTATTATATCTGAATTCACTGCATGTATTAGGCACAGGAAGATTAATAATAAAAAAAGAGAGAGAGAGAGAACAATTTTGACAATATGCTGTAATTTAAATTATGTGAATGTGGTCTCTCTCAATCGTATTACAGTCATGTGGTGGGCATACAACTGTAATCCCAGTGATTTGGGAGGCTAAGGTAGGAGGAGCATGAGTTTGAGGCCAGAGGCAGCCTGCACAACTTATTGAGACCCTGTCTCAAAATAAAAAATGAAAAAATGGGCTAGATGTGTGGCTCAGTGGGACAGCACTTGTTTAGCATGTGTGAGGCCCTGGGTTCAACCCCCAGTACTGCCAAAAAAATAAAAATAAATTCTTCTTGTACTGTACTTACCCTTCTTGTGGTCATGACTATGTGATAAGATGAAGTGAAGTGATTGTGATATAACATTAAGCTTCTATGTAAAATTGCTTGAACACAAGTACTGTCATAACACAGCAGTCAATCTGACCGCCAACACGGTTAGTCCCAAAGTGACTAACAGGTGGATGGTATATACAGGGTAGATACTCTGGACAAAGGAGTGATTTTCATCCTGGGCTGGTCAGAGCTGGATAGCAGGAGATTTCATCACATTGCTCAGAATGCCATGCAGTTTTAAACTTGCAAATTGCTTACTTCTAGAATTTTCCATTTAATATTGTCAAATCACAGTTAATTTTTTGTGGATCATGGGGGACTACTATCAAATTAAATTTTATCTTATTTATGTATGGGAAAAACATTATATATAGATTTGGGTACTATCCATGGTTTCAGGTGTCCACTGGTAGTGCTGGAATGCATCTCCTACACTGGGAGTTCTGGAACATGGATAAAAGGTAACTACTCACCAGGAGTGGTGGCGCACGCCTTTAATCCCAGCAACTCGGGAGACAGAGGCAGGAGGATCTCATATTCAAGACCAGAGGCGGTCTGTGTAATTTAGCGAGATCCTGTCTCACAAAAATGTAAAAAAAAATTAAAACTTAAAAAAAAGGGGGGGCCGAGGGTGCAGCTCAGTGGTACAGCACTCGAAGCATTCAAGCGTGAAGCCCTGGGTTCAACCTCCAGTACTGGAAAAAAAAAAAAAAAAAAAGGAAACTACACTATATTATCGGCATGATGCTGGATCCAAGCAGAAAATTTAATATAAGTATAGTTTGTTGTTGTTATTTGATGTCATCAAGTTGAATCTGACTTATAGTCACCCCTAAGTACAGTAGAATGAAACACTACCCAACACTGTGCCAGGCAGTTTGAACTCATTGTTGCAGACACTATGTTTCTTTCTCATTTTGAGTCATGCTACTGTCAGCAAAAGGAAGTCCTAGTGGCTTTACTCCATTCCTGTCATTAAGGTCAACTTTACTTTGAGGAAAAACGTCTCTTCCCCAGTCGTTTCTTGAATGCCTTCCAGCCTGAGGGGATCATTTTCCAAACCTATATTTGACAGTGTTTCTCTGCTATTCATAGGATTTTCAATGACTAATGTTATGGGAGTGTGCTACCAGGTCCTTCTCCCTAGTCTGCCTCAGTCTGAAGCTCAGCTGAAACCTAACCCCCATGGGTGGCCCTGCTAGTATCTGAAGTACCGGTGGCACAGTTTCCAGCATCACAGCACACCCCCACAGCACAACAAGCTGACTGACACACGGGAGAAACATAGTTTAGAAACCTTAAAATCCCTTGGAATACCACACAGCCACAAAGAAGCAACAAAGAGTTCTTTTTTTTTTTTCTTTGATACTGGGGGTTGAACTCAGGGCTTTGCGCTTGCATGCTTTGCAAGTGCTGTACCACTGAGTTGCACCCCAGCCCACTTTTTTACTTTTTTTTTTTTTTTTTTTTTTTTTTTTTTTTTTTGAGGCAGGGTCTCGCCAAATTATGCAGACTGCCTCTAGTCTCGAACTTGTGATCCTCCTGCTTCTGGCTCCCGAGCCACTGGAATTACAGGCGTGTGCCACCGCGCCCGGCTCAAGAAGTTCTATAAGAATGTTTTCATAAGCCAGGACATACAGAACATTCATATTCATTCTCTCTCTCTCTCTCTCTCTCTCTCTCTCTCTCTCTCTCACACACACACACACACACATACACACACACCACCACCACCAACAACAACAACAACACAACAACAAGTGAAAACAAAACAAAAAATCCAAAAACCTACTGAAGAAGAGCTCACAACAAAATATTATAAACTTGTAGGCTCCCCTAGTTTTTCCTACTTTTTTCTGTCCTGACCAAGAAATACATAACGCATTGATCACCCTGTGATCCAGCTAGGTGCATGTTTCCCCTATAGGCTTGAACATCCCTATGTACTAATAAATGAATTTAGATTGTTGCTCAATCTGAAAGACACTGAAAGATCAACCATGCTTCTAAACACATAGAATCTAGCTCTGCGTCCAGCTAAATTCCATAAATTCTCAGGTAAACTCCATACCCTGCCCCCCTCATTGTGAACATTTCTGGATAGGATATCCCTTTCTTATTGACTGCCTCAAGGGTACTTGGCAGCTTACTTTGTATGCTCCCCTAATAAATGATTTGGACTGATCACTCTGGAATTTCTTACTTTCTTTGAGATCCTAACCGACCCATCTTGGGATAATTTGGGGTATGCCCTTGTAGGAACTCCCCTGTTGCCACTTTTGGGGTGATTCCAGCCACAGATTTGGTCCAGATGAAACAAAACCAGACAAAGAAGACATCTATCATGAGAGACTCAGTGGCTACAACAAATAAGAGAGTACTTCAAGAACTGAAATGTACTGCAAAATAAGTGTAAAGTATTAAAGATTAAAAATAAGAAAATAAACTAGTGAAAATAGGGCAAATGAAAAAAAGCAGATGGTTGAAGAAAAAAATAAAACATTAAGAAATGAATGACAAAATCATTGAAATTAAAGACTAAATGATGCATTAAATAGTAGATTAGACTCAGGTGAAGAAAGAATTAATGAACTGCAAGAAAGAGCTGATGAAATCATTCAAAATATGAAAAAGTAGAAAGATGATGAGAGGAAATATGAAAGAATAATTAAATAACATAAAGAAAAGAACACAGTACACTAATACATGTCTTATAGGAGCTCCAGTGCCTGCGGCCATAGCCCTGTGGCATCCGATCCCGTCAGGTCCCGGAAGCTAAGCAGGGTCGGGCCTGGTTAGTACCTGGATGGGAGACCGCCTGGAAACACCAGAAGCTGTAGGCTTGGGAGAAGGACCTGGCAACCCCCTCCCAAAAATCAATCTGCCATTGAAAACCCAATGAACAGCAGAGAAGCACTGACAATAGTGTTTCCCCTGTTGTACAGAGGGTCACTATGAGTCGGATACCGACTTGACCGCACCTAACAACAACAACAATAGGAGCTCCTGAAAGACTGAGAGAATAGGATAGTATCTCCATAGATAACGTTGAGAATTTTTCAAAACAAAAGAAAACCAAGTCTTCAGGATGAAGAGTTCTGGGCTCATAAACACAAAGTGGTGAAACTGCAGAACTGAAGAAAAAGAGAAACATATTAAAAAGCAACCAGAAAGGGAAATGAGTGATTGCCTACAAAGAGAACTCTTATATTGCCAGCTGATTTTTTCCTTCCTTTTTTCTTTTCTTTTTTTTTCTTTTCTTTTCTTTCCTTCCTTCCTTCCTTTCCTTCCCTCCCTCCCTCCCTCCCTCCCTCCCTCCCTCCCTCCCTTCTTTCTTTCTTTCTTTCTTTCTTTCTTTCTTTCTTTCTTTCTTTTTCTTTTTTGAAATACTGAGGGATTTAACCCAGGGTGTCTCACATGCTAAGCAAGTGTGCTACCACTGAGCTTCACCTTTTTTATTTTTTGTAAACTGCCTGGGCTTGAAAGACCGTTATGTCTCAGCCTCTGAGTTGCTGGGATTACATGCATGCATCACAGTGCCCAGCTAGCAGCTGACTTATAAGCAACAAAAAATTATAGAAAAAATAATAGAAAGGATCTGTAGAAATCAAGTGCCATGGCACACTCCTTTAATCCCAGCAACTGGGGAGGTTTGGGAAAGGTGATTGCAAGTTTGAGCCCAGAGGCAGCCTGTGCAACTAAGCAAGACCCTGTCTCAAAATAAAAAATAAAAAAGGAGCTGGGGTGCCACTCAGTGGTAGGACACTTGCCTCACATGTATGGCCCCTTGGGCTCAACCTCCTAGTACTGGGGTAAAAAAAATATAGTTATAGAAAAAAAATTATAGAAAAAAATCTTATTGCTACGTATTAGCAGCAAAAGATTACAGGAAAAAAATATCTTCAAATGGCCAGGAGAAACAGTTGTTAACTAGAATTCTATGGCCACTAAATTTCCATTTAAAGAGTATGAAATAATCTAGGTGTGGTGGTGCACACCTGTAATCCCAGTACTCAGGAGGCTGAGGGGGAAAAATCCCAAGTATGAGGCTAGCTTGGGCTACATAGTGAGACGCTACCTCAAAAAATAAAATAAATGGTAAGAAATAAAGACATTTTAAGACAAACACTGAGAATGCTCACCAATCATGGATTTTCACTGAAATGTCACGAATGGATATACTGCATAAGAAGGAAACTGAAAGCCAGGTATGGTGGTGCATCCCTGCAATCCCAGCAACCTAGGAGACTGAGGCAAGAGGATCACAAGTTTGAGGCTAGAGGCAGCCTGTGTAACTTACCAAGACCCTGTCTCAAGAAAAAAAAAATTTTTTTTAAAGAGCTGGGTGTGCAGTTCGGTGATAGAGCACTTGCAAAATATGTGCAAGGCCCTGGATTCAACCCCGCAGTACTGAAAAAAAAAAAAAGGAAATTGAAATGAGAAGGAGAGATTGGAATCTAAGAAGGAATGGTGAATAGAGACATTTATAAATATATTGTTGTTGTTAGGTGCCTTTGAGTCAGTATCCAACTCATAGCGACCCTATGTACAACAGGTGAAACACTATTGTCAGTGTTTCTCTGCTACTCATAGGGTTTTCAATGGCAGATTGATTTTTGGGAGTGGGTTGCAGGGTCCTTCTCCCAAGCCTACAGTATCTGATGTTCCCAGGAGGTCTTTCGACCCTGCTTAACTTCCATAATCTGATGGGATTGGATGCCACAGGGCTACAGCTGCAGGCATAAATAGTAAATCTAAATAAGTACTCAGCTGGTGGTGGTGATAAAATGTAGTGGGGTTAGAAGCAAGATGAAACTGAAATACTAGATTGAAATATAGGGTATTGTGGGGAAAAAGGATCAGAGTTAACACGTTTCTAAGCCCCTTCTATTACTTAGGAAAACTATGGTAATAGTGATTGAATGTAGGCTTAAATAAAAAAAATTTAGAAAATATATAAAGAATATATATGAATGGAAAATATATAAATATAAAAAGAAAATATATAATTTTAGAATATATATATGTTTTAGAAAATATATTATATATAAATATATAAGTAAAATATAAAAAATATATAATATAATTATAAAAATATAAAATAAAGAGGTAATCATTAAAAGAGTAGAAATAGAATGTATAGCTTCCAAATTAGTGGGGGCTAAGGAATAAATAAGATAAAGTAAATAAAACCACTGTTAGTGGTGTTTAATGTGGTCCAACTAATTTGTAGAGCAATTTGGCAACAACTAGTAAGGTTTAAGAGGCACCTACTCCATGACCTGGAAACTTCACATTCTACGTGTCTGCCCTAGGGAAACACACACACATACCAAGGAGACACAGAGTTGTTCATTGCAGCATTGCTTTTAATATGGACCACTAGAAACAGCCTAAATGCCCACTAGCAGATGAATGGATAAACAAACTGAATGAATGATATTCATGAACTAGAGTGATATAAAACAACAGAGATAAATGTCTAAAAAGCTAAAGAAAAAAATACCATTTAGATGGCTGTCTAAAACACACAAATTAAAACTGTGTATTGTTTGTACAGGTATACATATAAATTAAAATTGAAAACCATATAAACAGTTGCTGGATTTCAGTCCTGTGTATGTGGATGTTTATTATGTTATTCTCTGTGCTGTACTTTTCTGCATATTTCCAATATTTCTTTAAAAAATTTTTAGCCAGGTGTGGTGGCACATGCCTATAATCCCAGCACTTTGGAGACTGAAGCAGGAGGATTGTGAGTTCCTAGCCAGCCTCTGCTATATAGAGAGAATTTATTGCAAAATAAATAAATAAATAAATAAACAAACAGATAAATAAAACATCTAGGCATTTAGAAATAAGGGTAAAGGAGGATAAATGGCTGCATCAATCCCCACAGAGGATGATCTCCTGAGATGGGATTAGAAGAGAGGACGGATGAGTCCTGAGCCTGGGATTATGAGGATTAATTCAGATCATCCCCCTAAACTGATCACCTGGTTGGCATGCCCACCATAGCTTCCCCTTCTGAGATGCATTCATGGACCACAGCCCCCTCCCCCAAACCTCCTAAACCCTTTCCTCCTGCCCCCTTAACTTCACTTTCAACTCCCTATTGATCAGAACACAGTTTGCCTGTTTGGCTCCTGGTAATAGACTAGTTAAGGTCTGCCTTGAATGTTTCCCAAATCAAAGGTGAATGAATGGCTCCCTGCACTCCAGGAATCAAGGAAAGATTAGTCCTTAATGCTTGAGATCAGGGCTCCCTATGGAGAATTTGGACCTGTGGATGTCACAATTGACTTCTTCCCTGTCACTCCTTCTGTCTGCTCAGAGACTCCTTCTGTCTGTCAGTAGCCAAGGCCAACTGCTAATCTGACCCTACGGCTGAGGCAGAACCAGACCCTACAGCTGGGCCAGAGCCACTGACCTTTCAGAATTAGTCTCACTCAATTCCCCAAGTCCCCAATGACAGCTCCTTTCCACTATCTCTAATGATTGCCCTGCTCCTCCAGTCTGGATAGATCCGCTGCACAAGAGGTCTGGATTCCCTTGGCCACAGGATCTGGAGTGGGATCTTGTCTTCTGGGGAGTAAATGATACATCCCTATCTCTCAGAGCACAGGATGGGAGGGGGGAAAGAGAGAAGGGAAAACAGGAAGGAGAGAGAAAAAAAGAGAGACTGAGTTTTGGACAACATTCATGTTAATAGGAAACATTTCACAAATATGAAATCCTGTGTTAAATGATAAGATACAGCATTAACTGTGTAGTTGGAAGATTTATGTTTACTCTCTTATTCTATGGGTCAGGTACTTTGTTAGATCCAGGAGATATAAAGATGAAGATACTTCTCAATTCTGACAACCCAGAGTGACCTAGTGCTGCTTAGAGGGACAGAGGACAGGGCAGAGCACAGCAGAGACATCTAATGAGGAAGGGATGAGTGTCAGGGACAGTTGCCAGGAAGTGACCTCCAGCAGAAGGTTGAAGCAAGGATATGTAAGCAAAGAAGTGCTTCTTTCCTGTACATCAGGAAACACGTTAAGTCTGGGAGCCTGTGAAGGTGAACACAGGCTGCACAAGCCTCCGTCCTGGGAGGGGAAATGCAAGAGAAGGGACTGGTGCGTGTCTGGCTTAGGAAGCACCCAACGATTTTCTCCACATGCTGGTGAGGCCCAGGTCCCTTGGATCCACATCTATCTTGAGACCTACAGAGCTGTGAGAACTGCCTCGTCAAGATCCAGTACCGGGTAGTCGGTCATTGCTTGAATGAACAGTTGAATAAGTGAAGTAAGCCTGTGGACGTCCACATCTCCCTTCTGGGAGAGAGAATATCAGCAGTGTCCACTCTCAGCAGGGTACAGTGGTAGCATGGCTGGAAAGGCGGTGGCGAGAGGAGGTCGTGGGCACTGAGGCTGCGTGGGGCCCCGCGACGGCCCCTCCTAAGCAGGTCCCTGGCTCTGTTTTGGTGAGGGTGCAGAGAAAGCGGAGAGATCAGGGGCCCTCAGTTGGCACATCTTGGCCTTGGCTTTCTTGCTCCAGCTTTGTTGCGGCTCTGGGGCGCGAGAGGCTACCGCGCCCAGCTGAGGTCGGCGCTGATCGCGGAGGTGCGCATGCAGATTCTGCAGGGAGACGGAGGAGGTGCGCGCGTCTGCGCCTTTGGAGGAATGCCCACCCTTGTCTTTTCTGCCCCAATCACTGGGGACAACCGGGCCCTGACACCTGGCGCAGAGGGGTCCCTACGCGCGACTGACCCAGGCAGGACTCGCTGCCAGGACCAGTCGATCCTGTCACTCCTTCTTGGGACAGCCTTAAGCCTCGAGTATCTCACGTCGGCTGTCCAGGCCCGGCTGCTCCCCGCGCTCCCTCGGGGGAACCTGGGGCGCATCTTGGGCACGCGCTCAGCCTTTGGCCACCGGATCGCAAGGAGCCAGCCGGGAGGGCTTCCGGGTGGCGGTGGGCGGGGACCAGCGTCAGATGGCCCTGACAGGCCCCGCCCCTTCGGCCCGCCCACCCTCCTCCCTGCGCACCCGGCTCCGGGTCCCCGGCCCAGCGGCTGCGGCTTCTGCTACTGGAGGCGGCGGCGGCGGCTGTGGCAGGAGCGGCCATGGAGGCGGGCGCCGGGGCAGGCGCGGGAGCCGCCGGCTGGAGCTGCCCGGGCCCAGGTCAGAGAGGCCTCTCCTTCCGCTCCCCACGCCCCCCTTTCCTCCCCTCAGATCTCCTCCCCCAAGACCCCCACAAGCTCCCCGCGCTAAGTCAGCTCCATCCTGGCCTCCACCCGAGCCAGGTCTCCATCTTTCTGCCTGAGGCTTCCCCTCCTTGGCAGTCCCTCCCCGGGTGCCCCCCGTCTCGTCTCTCCAGCCCGATAGTGCTGCCAGCTCTCCGGGGCTCCACAACCTGCAGCCCTCCAGCCCCAAAGGCTCCTGAGCGCCTGGCTAGGGTGGGGTGGGCGAGGTCTAATGCGGGGTGGGAGGGGAGGGGAGCGGCCGGCCCGGAACCCCTTCTCGCACGCCCCCACCCCACTTCCCTTCCCTGCCGCACGCCACTGCACCCTTTCAAGCCCCTTCTTTGCCAGCTCCCATCTTCCCTCTCCCATGCTAGTTCCCCTCCGCCCTGTCCCCCATGCTAAATAGACACACACCCTCTTTCTGGCAGTGCCAGGGAGAGGAGGCTGGAACAGCCTAGAAGAGGGGTCCTGAGGAGGCTGGGGGCACAGCTTGAGAGGTGGCTGAGGGAGGAGAGTCGCAGGGCAAGGCAGAGTGAGTCAGGCACCTCCGCTGCAATTACAAGTCTCAGGCCGGCGGCGGCTAGCCGGCATGTTCCCTTCTGTCCCCCCTGCCCGCAGTCCCCCTGGCATCCGACAGTGCCTCCTCTCTCTCTGCTTACAGGAGCCACAGTAACCACATTAGGCTCCTATGAGGTGTCGGAGGGTTGCGAAAGGAAGAAAGGCCAACGCTGGGGGCCCCTGGAGAGGCGTGGAATGCAAGCTATGGAGGGTGAGTTGTCTGGAAAGCCTTTCCTTCTTCCCTTCCCCTCCTCCCCCAACTCCCTTCCATCCTCCTTCCTCCTTCTGACCCCAGAGCTCTGAGCCAGGACACAGCGGGTCCCTCAGTTCACTTCAGGCCCCTCCTCCTTGGTGGCTGAGCTCCAGAGCTCCCTAGGGCTCAGGCATTTATGGAAGTTCAGGGTGCATCCCTTTGGGGCCCTAATCACCCAGCTAACCAGGTTGCCTGTCCTGGGGGAGCTGCCAGACAGAGAAACAGGCCTTGTTGGACAGAGCTTTGAAGCAGGCTTTCGGCAGGGGGTTTGTTCTCACTGCCTGCCGACCTAGATCCCAAGCTGTCTCTTATTTTAAAAAGCAAGGACATGGGCATGTGAATTGTCTTTCTGGGGCCACCACTGTTAACTTTGAATGGAAGCCTTGTGGCTTTGGTTCTCTACCATGTCTCGCTGCCTGAAAGACCGAGCTTAGGAGGGGGTAAGGGAAGCCAATTTCCTAACACACATGCAACCCCACCACACCCACGTGACTTGGCAATTGTTGCCAACACATTTCCCAGGACTTCTTGTGAAGTGTCCCCAGGCCTCTGCGGACATTCAGTATGGGCAACCCTGCTCTCAGGAAGGGGATCAGATGACACAAGAGAGCCCAGGTGAACTGTCTGCTCTTGGTATTAGAAGTAAGACCAAAGATTCCAAATTTCAAAACAAAGCAGTCACCAACCAGACAAGATTTTGTTGTTTACCAGAGCTGCATTGCAGTAAAGGAGGGGCTGCTCACCTCCCAGAGGCTGGGGACCAGCACCAAACCCCAGGGGTTTTTTGGGTTTTTTGTTTTGTTTTGTTTTAAATACATTAAGATGGCAGGTTTTCTTTTACACACAAGTTCAACCTAAGACCTAACCCTGAAAATGATCTTGGATCAGCAGGGGCGAGGTGAACCTCATGAGACCTAGCAAGGAAAAACCAGGTTTCAAATTTCAAAAAGATATTTGATGACATATATTTGAAAGAGCCCCAATATTTGTCCAGTAAGACAACTAGAATTATTTCATTTAAATATTTTTCGTTCCCTAACTACTGCACAACCAACGCTTTCTTATTATGGAAAGGCTGTCTCACAAACCACCTGGGTTTTATATAAATGTATATATATTTTTTTCCTTTCTTTTCTTTTTTTAAAACAGTACTAGGGTGTTATAGCCTGCTTAGTACTTGGATGGGAGACCGCCTGGGAACACCAGGTGCTGTAGGCTTGGGAGACGGACCCAGCAACTCACTCCCAAAAATCAATCCGCCATTGAAAACCCTGTGAACAGCAGAGAAGCACTGACAGTAGTTTTACCTGTTGTACACAGGATCACTATGAGTCGGATACCGACTCGATGGCACCTAACAACAACAAGAGGGTGTTGAACCCTGTGCCTTGCACATACTTTGCAAGTGCTCTACCACTGAGCTACATCTCTCAGCCCCCTTTTTATTTTTTTTATCTTGAGACAGGGTCTCACTAACTTACACAGGCTTCCACTAGGCTGGAACTTGCTACCCTAATGCCTCAGCCTCCTGAGTTGCTGGGATTAGAGACATGCGTCACCACACCTGGCATATATATATATATATATATATATATATATATATATGTTATTATTATTATGTTTGTTTTGATTTTGTTTTTTGTGACACATTCTCCCTGGCCTGGAACTCTATTGACCAGGCTGGCCTTGAACTCTCATCAATCCTTCTGCCTCAGTCTCCCAAATGCTGGGACTACAGGTATGTACCACCACACCCAGCCACCTGGATAATTTCTTAAACCATCTACAAACCTTCAAACTAACTCTTATCCCACTTGGCTTAAAGAGACACCCAGTGTCTGAATCCTTTTTGGATGACTTGTCCCACTACCCAGAGAGCAGACTAGAAGGACCAAGTATCCTTGTGCAAATTTCTCCTGCTGAGCCAGCATTAGCCCTCTTGATTGCTGAAAGGCAGCACAAGGGGGCCACCAAGTGAGATGCTGGGCCAAAAACCAGAAAAGGCTTGGGGGAGGGAGGGGTACCTCCAAATCTGACCCTTGCACCAGAGCACTCATCATGAATACAGGTCACACCCAGGAGCATCATGGATGACACCAGGTGGCACTATTCTACCATCTCGGTGGTGGTAAGATGGAGGACTGTGGACTGGAAGTGGGGGCTGACTCTTTGATGGGATGGGCGTCTCTCCTAGGGGAGGTGTTACTTCCAGCTCTGTATGAGGAAGAAGAAGAGGAGGAGGAAGAGGAGGAGGTAGAAGAAGAAGAAGAAGAGCAAGTGCAGAAAGGTGGCAGTGTGGGCTCCCTGGCTGTTGGTAAGCACAGGGGTCTGAGCCTCACAGAGACAGAACTAGAGGAGCTGAGGGCCCAGGTGCTCCAGCTGGTGGCAGAGCTGGAAGAGACCCGGGAGCTGGCTGGGCAGCATGAGGATGACTCTCTGGAGCTTCAGGGTGAGCACCTGGGACAGGGTGGGGGGCCGGGCCCAAAGGTTCTGTGCTCCCCTCGATCCAAGCCCGACACCCCCTCTCACTGCAGGACTCCTGGAGGATGAACGTCTGGCCAGTGCCCAGCAGGCAGAGGTGTTCACCAAGCAGATCCAGGAGCTCCAAGGTAGTCCTCCAATGCCCACAGAGGGGAGGTGGCCATCCAAGCTGCCGTCCAAGTCTTTCTTTTCCTGAGGGTATACTGAAACACAGCAGACAGAAATAACCTAACTCAAGACTCACCTCCTGTTTCTCTGCTATTCTCATCCTTCCTCCTTGTCTCTCCATTCTCTTCCTAATTTCCTTTCTTTGCGTATCTACCTGGCTCTTTCTATTTCTTGCTCTCCTATCTCTTGTGTTCTCTATCAGGCTTCACTCTGTCCTTTTTCTCTCCTCAGCCTCCTCCTTCACACCAAACCTTTTGTCCTTTGTTCTCTTGGCCAGTGCCAGGGGTGGCTGGCCAAAGCGGAATTCCAAGCTAGATTCCTTTTTTACAGTCCCTCGAAGTTCCCCTGTGGGAAAGAGCAGGGAGCCCGTGCAAAGTGACTTGGAGGGCACACTATGCATCTTTAAAGAAAGTGGATGAGAGGGCTTCTCTAGCTCCCTCGGACCTGAGTTTGTGGCTCCCAAATATCTCTCCTCCAACGCCCACATCCCTTTGTCTCTGAAAAGCAGCAAGGCAGGCATCCCATATTCCACTGCACCACCAAATAAAGAGGGAACTTTTGTGTTACTTCTGTGGGCTTCCGGAAGGTTTTGGGGAGCTGCCCTAGAAAACAGCAGGGACTCTCTAGGGAGAACTGAACTCAAGCCAAATGAAAAGCATTAATGGAGAAAAAAGGAAGGCCTGGGAACTGGCCCAGAGAGGAGCAAGCAAAGGTATAAGTGTGGGAGGGAAAGAGAAAGGGACAGAAGATGTAAGCAAGACGAGATGCAGGAACTATGGCAATGAAGAGGAGAAAAATGGCAAGAGATGTGTAGTACAGGGAAAAAGACTGTGGGCATTGGTCTGAGATCACATAGATTCTTGGGCCCAGACCTTCCACTTACAAATGTTGTGATCTTGGGCATGTAACCTTTATTTCTCTGAGACTCCATTTCTTGTCTGTAAAATGGAGCTAATTTTCTTGTTTATCAACTATTTATTGAAAGCCTTTGTATTTGGAGGACTAGGTAAGGACAAGACATACCCAATTCCTGATGACAAGTAGATTCAAATGGATAAAGGCAGAAAATAAATATGCCCCACAAGTTCCAGTGGCAATAAATTTATGAACATAATGTACAAATAGAACATAGATAGTTTGAAAAGTTGTGTTTCAGAAGATGACATTTGAGCCGAATATTAAGAAGGATCTAGCCATTCAAGATCTGAGGGGGTAGCCTACCAGGCAAAGGAAGGGCAACTGCAAAGGCCCAGAGATGCCAGTGAGATTCCTATGTTAGAAGGACAGAACTAAGGCCATGTGGCTGGAGCAAAGTGCATGTGGAAGACCCTGGTAAGAAAAACTTCCAAGACGCAGTCAGAGGCCAGATTACAATAGGCCTTGTAGGTCAGTTGAGAGGTCTGGCTTTCATTTTAAGTATAGTAGAAAGACATAGGAGGGTCTTAGCCAGGGCTGGGATGATATGATCTGCTTTACTTTTTTTTTTTTTTTCCCCTTGTTTCGCCATGCTGGGGATCAAACCCAGGGCTTTTGCATGCTAGGCAATCACTCTACCACTGAGCTACCCCCCAGCCCTTTGCTTTACTCTGTTTGTTTGTTTGTTTGTTTGCTTGCTTTGGGTTTGGGTCTTTTGAGACAGGGTCTCACTGTGTAACCCAGGCTGCCTGGAACTTGCTATGTAGACCAGGCTGGCCTTGAACTCATGTCAATCTCTTGCCCCAGCCTCCTGAGTGGGGGGGTTACAGATATGTGCCACTATACACAGCTTCCCCTTGCTTTACATTTTTAAAAACACTTTGGCCACTGTGTAGAATCTGGATGGAGGGAAGGGAGTTGAAACAGTGAGTTCTGTCAAGAAGTTATAGCAATAGTCTAATCAAGAGATGATGATTGCTTGGATTAGGGCAGTAGAAATGGAGATGATCCCAACCATATTTTGAAGGTGGAGCCCTCAGAACTTTCTGATGAATTGGATGGGGGAAAACAGAGACATGAAAGAGGACTTTACCTGGGGAAACTGGAAGAATGGTAACATCATTTATTGGGATGGGAAAGACTTGGCAAGGAATGTATTTGGGGACTTGAAGAGCCATTTAAGACATTTTCTCTCTGATGAGTTTGCCATCCAAGTAACTCTGTTAAGGAGGCAGTTGGATATATGAATCCAGAACCAGGGGAGAAATCAGGACTGGAGATAGAGATTTGGTAGTAATTAGCATAGAGACCATTCAATCATATGGAGAGATACCAGAAGAGGAGAGAAAAGAATCCAGTTCCAGAGACACTCTCATATTTGGAGGCTCAATATAGAAGAAGTGAACAAAAGAAACTATGGTAGAGGAAACTCCTGAACTGTGTCATGCCTTGGAAGCCAAGAGCAGAAAGTGCTTCAAGATTATGACCCGCTGTTCCAAAAGGTACTAAGATAAGTGAGATGGCCACTGGAGTTGGCAAACTGGAGAACTCTCAGATATTTCAGTGCAGGCAGATTGGCTTGGGATTGAAATGGGAGGTCAAATGGAGACCGTGCATATAGATAACTCTAATAGTCATTTATTTATTTATTTATTATTCATTTGTTTGTTTATTGGTAGTGGTGGTAGTGTTTTGAGACAAAGTCTGTCTATGTAGCCCAAGATGTCCACAAACGCGCCATCCTCCAGTGGAATTACAGGGCTACGCCACCACTCCGGACTTCGAATGGTCATTTAGAGAGAAGCAGAGAAATAAGGGAAGGGGAAGTGGGGGTCAAAGGAGAGGTGTTTTGGTTTGGGTTTTGGTTTTAAGGTAGGAAACTCTAGGTCTTGTTTGTATGATGAAGGAAAGCTCCAGTAGAGCAGGAACAAGTAACAGCCTTTGCTTGAAGAAGAAACATTCTTCCTTCTGAGGCGGGACATCTGAGAATCTGAACTACCTGTGAAAACAACAGAGTTGTTTCTAGAGTTTCTGCGATTAGGGGCTAGGGGCGAGGGGCGGCAAGCCAGGCCAGGGCAGCCCGAGGCAGCCCAGGCCCGGCCCGCGGGGGAGAGCCTGAGACAGGCCTTGCGCACGCGCGCTGCCCGTTTCCGCCAAGAGGGGGCGCGCGCGGCCTCATAGGTACCTAGCGTTCAGAGGCGGTTCCGGCCGCCACAGGCCCTCTGGGGCCGGGACCTGCCAGGCGGCAGGAGGCCCCCCAGGAACACCGCTTTTGGGGGGCCGGCGAAATGGAGGCCATAACCAGTGAGTGAGAGTTGCCTTCTTTGCCCCGCAGCCCGATTCCTGAGTCCTCGGCCTGGCCCCGACTGTCCCAGCTTCGCAGTCAACCGGCGCCAGCTCTTTGGAACCCGCCTCTGTGTGGCCTTTCCAAGTCGGGGCCTCGCCGCCCAGTCCAGCTTTGACACGGGCCCTGCCCGGCAGGCCTCCGCACCCCACTGCCCCTTCCATTCCCCAGTGGATCTGAGAAGGCCGTGTGTAGAGGCAGACCCCAGTGGAGGACCTAGGGGAGATTTGAACCCTGACATCAAGGGCACGTGAGGGAGGTGGTGGTTGGTCAGCTCCCACAGAAAACCGCCCCAGGCCCCAGGGCCTTCATCCTACTGGCCAGTCTGCCCCTGTGTCTCCCCTACTGTGAGCTGAAAACATGGACCTCACCTCAGACTTGGGGATGGAGCGAGGACTTTCTTCCTTTCAAATAGGAATAGGAGAACCCAAGTGGACGTGCTTGGGTTTGGCACAGCTGATCACTAATACTTGTTGAGTAGTGTAGACCGAGGAGAGGAGAGAGCTAGGAACATTCTAGAGCAGGAAGGACTGGCAAAAAATGTGGCTGGAGCTGCACGCAGTTGTGAATTCAAGTTATGTAGAGCTGGAGACTTTCCCAAAGGTGCCCTGTCCATTCAGCATCATTTATATCTACAGTATATCCAAATTTCTCTTTGTGAGTTTTTTTTTTTTTTTTTCTTTCACAGAGTCTTGCTATACGGCCCAGGCTGGTCTCAAACTTCTAAGCTCAAATGATTCTCTTACCTTAGCCTCAAGTGCTGGGACTATTGGCATGTGCCACCACATCCTAAATTTGTCTTCTAAAATGTCTAGTTTCTCTTCTGATTTTTAAAAAATAGCCAAACGTGTAATTCTGTACACAGAGGAGAAACTCAGCAGAGGTTTTTTTGAATGGCTTAACCCCTGACTCATTTATGAGTACAGCAGATATCTATTGAATTGCATCCTGCCAGGCACAATACCAGATCCTAGAGCTGTCATTGTGAGCCAACAGACATGTTCTCTGCCTTTATAAAGTGTATAACAAAGTGAGGGGGAGACCAACTACACATATACTCCCAAGTACAAGTTACTATGAGAGTATTTAAGATTTCTCTTTGAGTAGGTGGGAGGGAGAGGCTAGGAAAAGTTGAATTCTGAATGGTAGTAGAATGAGCAGGCGTTGAAAGTAGGATATGGGAGGGTATGACTTGCAAAGGGTTTATGGGAAGGTCCTGACCTTCCCAGCCTAATCCTCATTAATTCCTTAATCCTAAACCCTCCAAGTCCTGAATTCTTTTTTTTTTTTTCCCCAGTACTGTGGGACTTAAACTCAGGGGGTCACACATACTAGGCAAGTGCTCTACCACTGATTTGCACTCCCAGCACCTTTTTATTTTAAGACAAGGTCTTCTTAAATTGCACAGGCTACCTTCGCCTTCAGACTCCCAATCTTCTTGCCATAGCCTCCCAAGGTGCTGAGACTAGTGGCGTGCCTGGCTTCTAAATCCTGAGTTCTTACTGGTGTCAGTGCCTTTTACTCTCTCTCTATCCTTAGGTTCTGCTTATCCCAAGTGGGTACCCATGTCCAAAAATTCTGAGATGCTTTACCGATAACAGAGAGCTCTGGCACATTTCTTTTGTAAATTGTAAATTTTGTAAATTTTGTAGGATGGGGGGGATTTATAAATACACACACACACACACACACACACACACACACACACACTTGTGAAAATCAAACAGCACAGATATATATGATATGGAAAGTAAAATACCCTGTCACATATTGTCCCACATCTCTGAAGCAACTGTTCTTTATGGTTTGGGGCATAGGTCTTTCCAGGCCTTTTTCTACGTCTTTGTACATTTATATGTTATATACTATTTGGATCACTTTTTAATTAATATAGAAACCTTTTATGTCTTTTTTTCTTTATTAATAAAAGAGGTTTATTTTGGCTCACAGTTTTGGAGGTCCAAGATCATGGCCTTGGTTTCTACTGCAAGCCTCAAGGCAGATAGCATCACATGATGAGAGCAGATACAAGAAAAAGAGGGTGAGGGGGAAGTTACATGGCAAGAGAAGAAGCAAGAGTCTTTATGTCTCCATTATAGATCTTCCACTTTCTTTTAAATGGTTGTATGATATTCTGTTTAACCATCATCAATTTAAACAATCCATTATCATTTGGCATTTAGGTTATTATTCCATGTTTTGTTATCATATGATGGACTTACATTCAATTTTCAGCTGTGAACTCTAAATACGTATTATATTGGGTCTATTACTTACCACAAGCAGTTCACTGGGGCTCTGAGACTTTGTAATTTCTATAAGCTCCCATGATGAATAGGTAAAAATAGTCTGAGAATTTCTTAGCCAGGGAAATTTTTTAGAAAGACACAGGACATTAATAAAATACTACCATTTTGGTTGTTTTGATTTTGGTTTGGTTTTTGGGTTTTTTTTTGAGACAAGGTTTTACTGTGTAGCCCATGCTGTCCTGGAACTTTCTATGTAAGCCAGGCTGGCCTCAAACTCCCCTTGATCCTCCTGCCCCAGCCTCCTGAGTGCTGGGATAATAGTCATGCACCACCATGTTCAGTTTAAATTTGATTTTTAAATGTCAAGTGGTTCCTTAGAAATACTTAATACTTTTTGCCAGGCGCTGTGGCTCACGCCTGTAATCCTAGTGGCTCGGGAGGTGGAGGCAGGATGATCGCAAGTTCGAGACCAGTGGCAGTCTGCCTAACTTATTGAGACCCTGTCTCAGAAAAAGTTAAAAAAATGGGCTGAGGGCGCAGCTCAGTGGTCCAGCACTTGCAGAGCATGTAGGTGCGAGGCCCTGGGTTCAACCCCCAGTACCACAAAAAAAAAAAAAAAAAAAGAAGAAGAAGAAGAAGAAGAAGTTCTTAATACTTTTTGATCATAGTAACCCAAGTTGTTGCTTTCAGTGCAAGGCCTAAGTCTGCCTTTTTACTACACCTTACCATATAGAGTCACTCTTTGTTCACTTCTTAGATATTTCTTTCATTCCATACCAAATGACACTCTGCTTCTCTGGTGGGGTAGAAACTATGTTGTCAGGAATTTCCAGACAAAAAATAAGCCTGCCTTGGACTTTGTTCCTGTAGAACATGGTAGATTTGTTCACTTATCCGCTTAACCATCTCAACCTTTGGGCTTTGCAGGTGAGCTGCGACATCTACGGGAGGAGATTTCCCTGTTAGAACGTGAGAAAGAAAGTGAACTTAAGGAAATAGAACAAGAGTTGCGTTTGGCCCAGGCGGAGATCCGGGATCTACGGCAAGCTGCAGCAGATTCCGCAACCGAACATGAGAGTGACATAGCATCGCTGAACGAAGATCTCTACCGGTTGCAGTCTGAACTTGATGACATGGAACGCATTCGCGGGGATTATGAGATGGAGATAGCCACGCTCCGCGCAGAAATGGAAATGAAAAGCTCTGACCCATCTGATAGTTTAAGTCTCTCAGACTTCTCTGGGTTGCAAGGTATGAGAACAAGGCTTCATCATAGTCTGTGCACAGTCAAGCAGAGGAGAAGACATCATAGTTAAGAAGGTGGTGGAAAAGTGGTATCAAAGTAGATAATGCATTAGAAACCTCTAGAAAAATCCTCCAGGATGAATTCAAGACTGCAGGGGAGAGAAACCTACCTACCTGTTACATAATATGTCCATGGTGATGTAAGAAATAGCACCATGGAAATGTACCCTGGGGAATCTTCCACAGAAAGTCATCAGCCACTTGTTGACTTGACTTTGGGAAAGCCCTTCCTGGGAAAGCATCCAGTTCTGGGATGAGTGTAGAAGGACCTATCACCTTGGGAAATTCTTCTTGATGCTCTGACATCATGGCATTTTGCCTGGACCACTTTAGGGGGGGCCTTCAGTCCTGCTTCTCAAGTCTTAGAATGCTAATTCTTAGGCTCCTTTAGCCATCTCCAAAGTAGAAGCTTTAGGGGGCAACAAATCAGAGCACAAGCCAGCTGGAGAGGAAGAGAGGTTATTTCTAGTAATGCATGAGGTACTCAAAAGCTTCAAGCCCTGTTTTCAGACAGAGAGTCTCCCAGCTAGTTGCTAGGATTCATGACATCAGAGTTTGCCTTTATTCTAGGCCAGATTTATGATCTGGTATAATGGAGGCCCTATATTTGGCCAGGTCAAACAGGCAGTCAACAAGGAATCAAAGCACTGCAAGTTTTCCCAGCTATATCAAACCTCTCAGAAGGGCCTTTGGACTGCTGGTGCTGGGAGAGGGAGGATAGCACAGGGGAAAAATTTTGACTAGGGAGGACCTAATCCGGGTTCAGAAACTCAGCTCCACCCAGTAGCAGGATGAACTTAGGCTATTCTTTCTCTCTGTGCCTCATTTCCATATCTGGGATATGGAACCCAAATTGGACAATAAAATCTATGGCTAGGTAGATCAGAAAAAGGGCTTAGGGAAAATGTAGAGAAATCTGAATAAAATGTGGGGTTTAGTTAATAATAATGTATCAGTGTTGATTCCTTAGTTGTGATAAGCATGCCATGGTAATGTACATGGTTTACAATCAAGGAAACTGGGTGAGGATTCTGTACTCTCTTTGCAACTTTTCTGTAAACCTAAAACTATTCTAAAACTAAAAGTTTGTTTAAATTTTAAAAACTCCTTTGCAAAGAGCTAATTCAGAGATTAGATGAAATGCCCATCCAAGCCTGAAACCATCAACTTTACTGCTTCGCACACAGTTCTCATTAAAGATTAGTTTCATTCCTTCCTTCTATGGTAATCTGCAGTAGTGTAAGGATTTCTGTTTGAAATGAAGAGGAAACATTAGAAGTGACTTCCAGGGTATTGAATCTTCCAGCAGGTAAGGTAGGTCTGTTTTGTAATTAGAGAAAGTTGTTATTGTTGTTAGGTGCCATCAAGTCGTGTCAGTCATATCCGACTCATAGCGACCTTATATAGCCTTTTCAATGGCTGATTGTTTCAGGATTGCCTCGGGAGTGGATAGCCACGTCCTTCTCCCATTTTTGCGGTGCTGGGAATTGAACTCGGGACCTCAGAGACTGCAGCGCAGTGCTTTACCAACTGAGCTAAATCCCAGCCCTAGAGCAAGTTAGTATACCTTAAATGTCAGTAGCATTGGTGCTCTAAGAGATAAGATTCTTAATCATGAAGAGACAAAACATGTGTTTGTATCATCGCAGTATTAATAAGTATTGGCACTGAGCATAGTGGCACACACCTATAATCCCAGCACTCAGGAGGATGAGCAAGAAGATAGACAGGAGTTTGAGGCCAACCTAGGCTACAATTATAGTGAGTTCTGGGCCATCCTGGATCCCGTCTCAACAAACAAAAAGGCAAAAAAGTATTGGTGACTGGTATTTAGGGACATGTGCTAGAGAATTTCAGTCAGAGCTCTTATAATACTTGACGGTGAGATGTGAGTCTGGTTGAGATGGGTTTTTCTGTCAGCAAATAAAAGAGCATTAGAAAGAATACTTGGGGCTCAGGGTGTGGCTCAGGGGCAGTATGCTTGCTTAGTATGTGCGAGGCCCCAGCACCACAAAAACAAACAAAATAGAAGAACTATGTGACCACATCCAAGCCAGAGTCTTCAGTGTGATGATAAAGGTAGTAAAGGAAACTCAACATGTGGGTTGTCTCTGAAAGGCAGCATCTGGCAGTGTAATATCTTACACATTTCTCGGGGTTTTTTACTGAAAGGATTACAAGGAGGTCATCAGTTAAATGGAAACTTTCAATACAATAAACCCAAAACTTATCTAACCCCTCAAGAGTTCCAAAGAACTGAAGACTCTACTTTGCTTGAGGCTCTGAGGATGAGCACACAGGGGGCATCTTCTAGACAGATGAGAGGAAGGGCAGCTATCTGAAAGAGGACATAGACTTATCACACTTGTCGAATTTTCTGGGTCCTGTCTTCTAAGCCTCTGCACGTGTTATCTCTTTTCTATCTCCGGGAAAGGAGAAGCTGTTTAGCCCTATGCTCTCAGGTTTCTATGCAAGAAAACTGAGGCTAGTCCCTAGTGCTTTCCACTTGTGAGGATCTCATCTCTCTCTCTTGTCCTCTGCAGAAGAATTGCAGCAACTGCGGGAGCGATACCACTTCCTGAATGAGGAGTACCGGACCCTGCAGGAGAGCAACAGCAGCCTCACAGCACAGCTTGCTGAACTGGAGAGTGAGAGGTACAGCAAGGAAGTAGGGGGCACTGCAGACTCTGTCTCAGGTGTTCTCTGGCAGGCAGAGGCCACCATCATGAGTGCTCCTCTGCTCCTACAGAGCTAGTCCTTTCCAAGGTATCCCAAGGCTATGGTGACCACCTAAGAGCAGGAGTGGGATCCCACCCAATTCTCTCAGGATTAGAGCCGAGTGAATTCTAAAATTTAGTTGTCTCCCATTCTTGGCATTTGGGGTCCAGTTTGCTCTGTCCTAGAATAGATCAGAAGAGATTCCTTTGTTGTCCACACAGGTATGATTCGGCCTAATGGCATATAGTTTCCAAGTTGGAGCTGGCTTGATACTAGGCTCAGCCTTGAATCCAACTGGATCAACACTCTTAAGGTATCATAGAGCCAAACATGCCCGTGGTGATAAGGTGCTAGAGACTTTCTTCTAAACATGTTTATTTGAGAGCTGAATCACATCAGAAGGCCCTTTACTATCTTTGGCCTACACTGAAGGCATCAGGCCTGAACACATGTAGCTTGTGATCCAAGGCAAAGTTCTTCCCAACATAGTGCTGGGTTCTGGGTTACAGGACACGAAGAGCAACAGAGAAGTGGCTGGAGTCCCAAATGCTAAAGAGTATGATGTCAACAGAGTCTCAGACTTCAGAAATGGATTTCCCAGAGCCTGATCCTGAGATGCAGTTGTTGCGTCAGCAGCTGCTGGGAGCTGAGGAACAGATGCATGACATGCAGAACAAGGTACATCACAGATGATGGGGAGGCAGGTCCCTTCTACCATCTCTCTCTCGCCTTCTGTGGCCCGTAGTAGGCACAAGCCTGACAGAGGAGAGTTAGGACCTCGGGGTCTTGCTTACTCTGCTTGATATAAATATAGTCATGTGCTACATGACATTTTGATCAAAAATGGGCTGCATATGTGATGGTAGTTCCATAAGACTATAATGGAGCTGAAAAGTTCTTGTCACCTAGTGATATCATAGTGCAGCACAGTACTTAACATATTTGTGGTGATGCTGGTACAGACAAACTTACTGGACTGCCAGTTGTATAAAAGTGTGTTGTTCTTAGGTACCATCGAGTCAGCATCTGACTCATAGTGACCCTACATATGATAGTCGAAACACTATTGTCAGTACTCCTCTGCTATTCATAGGGTTTTCAATGGCTGATTGTTTTTTGCGAGTGGTTGCTGGGTCCTTCTCCCGAGCCTACAGTACCTAGTGTTCCCAGGCGGTCTCCCATCCAAGTACTAACCAGGCCTGACCCTGCTTAGATTCTGAGATGTGATGGGATTGGATGCCACAGTAGTACAGCTGCAGGCATAAAAGTGTAGCATGTACAATTACGTGCAGTACATTTGACTTATAATGATAATACATGATTATGCTACTGTTTTATATATTTATTATACTATACTTTTTATTGGGATTTTTGTTTGTTTGTTTGTTCTTTTTTCTTCTTCTTTTTTTTTTTTTTTTTGATGCAGGGTCTTGCTTTGTAGCTCACGCTGGCCTGGAAATCGCTATGTAGACTAGGCTGGCCTTGAACTTGAACTCATATTGATTCTCCTGTCTCTCCCTCCCAAGTGCTAGTATTACAGGCACATGCCACCATGCCTGGCTTTTATTGTATTTTAGGGTATACTCCTTATACTCAGAAAAACAAAAAAAATTACTGTAAAACTGTATATCATGTTATGCTGGCAACAGCTTCACATCTCATATTCTTTTCCTCTCTTGATAGCATCATTTTCTCTTGTTATTGATTTAATCTTATGCTGTTTTGTTTAGCATGGCCCTAGGAGCAATAAGCTATACCAGACACAGACACAGACACACACACACACACACACACACACACACACACACACACCCCATACAGCCTAGGTGTGTAGTAGGTCACTCTAAGGTTGAGTAAGTACCCTCTATGATGTTCACACAGTGATTCAATGGTTTCGTGATGCATTTCTCAGCATAAGCCCACATTGATAAGTGACACATGACTGTATTCCAATCAAAGGAAAGTCATACTTTTCCCAAGCCTATTCCTGGAGTGCACACGGCACCTGTCATAAATCAGCCTCCCTGTTCCATTTCCTGCACAGTGTAAGGAATTGTGTTGCGAGTTGCAAGACCTACAGCATCATCGCCGGGTCAGTGAGGAGGAACAGCGGAGGCTGCAAAGGGAGCTTAAGTGCGCCCAGAATGAGGTGCTGCGGTTTCAGAGCTCCCACAGCGTCGTCCAGGTAAACACTGATGGGGGCAGCACCTGGGAGGGCAGGAGGGCCTGTGTGGACTCACACTTTAGGGGACACTAGGAGTAAGGCTGAGCTCTGCTGACTCTTGCCCTACAACCAGGGGTGCAGGCTACGGGAGATCAATTGTAGAAGGCACATAGGATGGCATTCTAGGAATGGTGGCTATTGTTGAGTGTCTGCCTCACTGAAGAAATCAAACCATAGACCCAGGGGAGCTTCTCAAGCTGTCTGCACCTGAAAAGAACCAAAGCGACCTGGAGGGGGTTTGCTGTTTCTTGAGAGTAACCATTCTACCCACATCCTCCCTGCCACAGAATGAGGAGCTGAAGACCAGGCTTTGTGCCCTGCAGCAAAAGTATGAAGCTAGCCAGGATGAGCAGAACGAGCTCTTGAAGGTGCAGGTGCAACTTCAGACTGAGCTCCGGCAGCTCAAAGGCATCAAATGTGCAGTCACAGAGAGCCAAAGTGAGAAGGTAACATCACCAGAGGTGAATGGACAGCGAGGTGCTAACAGCACCTGAGGCTTGGGGAAAGGTGAATAAGAGTAGAGCTAAAAATACCTCCAGCCGCCACTTAGGCAACACCACAGGTACAGAACCCCATCCTCCCTCAAGTGCTACTTTAGGTGGGAGGACCAGCAGCAAACCAAGGGAGGGAGAAATAAATGCTCAGCCCGCGCCAGCGGCTGAGATTGAGTCAGGAAGAAGAGTGGGGTCTTGGAACCCAGAAGCATTACCCAAAGCCCCCTGCATGCAGGAGTTACTGTGCCGGCTCCAGAGGCTGCAGCTCCAGCACCAGAACATCATGATTGAGAAGGAAAAGCTGCTGGAAGAGCAGTGTCAACTGCGGCAGAAGCTGCAGTGCCACGAGGCAGAACTGCAGTGCCTCCGAACCCTGGTGGCCTCCTTGCGAGAGAGTGATGAGAAGGTAAAAGGAGGGCCAGGCGAGGGAGGACATAGCCAGGCAGGATCTTCTGTGAGGGTGAGCACAGAGACATGGGCCTGCTCGGAGTTCTGTGGAGGAGTTGCTGGTGAGAGGCCTAAGAGATGCGCAGAGAAAGCTGATTTCTAGGAGTCACTATGTTCACACCTTCCTTTTATTTTATTTTATTCTATTTTATTTTATTTTTCCTGTGCTGGGAGGGTGAACCCAGAACTCGCACATATTTTGCAAGCGCTTTACCACTGAGATGTACCGCCATCCCATTTTTTATTTTTTATTTTGAATCAGAGTCTTGCTAAATTACTCAGGCTGCCTCTGGCCTTGAACTCATGATCCTCCCGCCTCCACTTCCCAAGTCGCTGGGATTACCAGCATGTGCCACCACGCCCAGCCTGCTTCCTTTGATTTTAAGTTGGAAAATTAGCCTATAGAAGGGAAGCCCCTTTCCTTTCCTATCTCCCAAAAAAGGAAGCCCCACAAGGTCTGGGTTTCAAGCTTGTTAATAATAGGTTCATCTGGGGTCTCCCTGGCTGGGATAAAATCGGGGCTGGAAAGGACAGGAGAGAATGGATCCATTCCCTGGTCCCTGCCTGAGAAGAGAGAGTGTGGCAGTAGGGACATCTGGGGTGATGGCCAGGCTTCCCCTGCCCAGAATGTACAGATGCAAGCCCAGCTTCAGGAGATGAAGGGACTGTACCAGGCCAGCAAGGATGAGCTGGAGCGGCAGAAGCACATGTATGACCAGCTTGAGCAGGATCTCCGGCTCTCCCAGCTGGAGCTGCAAGAGCTCAAGACCAGCCAGCCCATTCCTGAAGACAAGGGAAAGTGTGCGAACAAGGTAATTGTAGCGCAGAGTGGTAAATGCTCCTGGCGCCTGCTCTGGAATGAGGAGGTGCAGAGAAAAGAAATGAGGCCATCCAACCAATGGTGGGAGACACAGGCAGAGCCAGGTGTGCTGTCTTTCAAACAGTTTGCCTTGACCTTGACTTTGAGCCAAAGCCACAGCTTAGTAGGATTAATAGTTCTGGGTCCCAGTCTGACTGTTTTATATATTATATATATTTGTACGTTGGTATTATAACTGTCATATCTGGTCATTTGTAGAGAGCAACGTACACATAGGCCCATTTATGCAATGATTATTGTTAGAAGTAGAAAGAGTGGGACCAGTTTTCTGAAGCAGATTGCAAGTACTCTTTTTAGGGGATATGGTCTGTGCCCAGAATACTAATTAAGTATTGGAAGGACCTAGGTTCTTCCAAGATCTATTCTGTGACTTGGAGTAAAGTCTCAAGTCTTGAATTTTGCCCTCTTCAAATTGAACTGAATGCTACTCTTACCTTACTTCATTTTAGTAATAAATCCTGATAGTGATACATAAGGCTCTATCACTTTTTCTTTTTCCATGGTGTATAAAATGCAAGCCATTACTATTTACCCCATTGAGTACTTTTGAGCCCCGATTATTGATAGGAAGTGGAAAGTTGTTGAAGCATGTTGGAAAAAGGCACAAGAATCTGAAGAAATGGTAGAGCCAGTCAGATTTTGTCAGAATACTCAAGGGCTTCTGCCTCTGCCAACAATAAGCTGTGTTCCTCAGGAAAGGCCTTTAGGAGATAGAGGATTAGGAATGTTACAGTCTACTTGCTTTTCTGTGCTCAGATTCAAATTTCCTCCTTCTTCTACTCTTACTCAATTTAGGGATCCACTGGATCCATGACGTGCTCATCACCTCCATTCCTACTGGAAGCAGCTTACGGGAGAAGAGGGGCATAGTGGTGTACAAAGCCAGGCTTTCCCCCAGTCATAGAGTAGTGTTGAAATCATTTGGTATTAGAAGATTTATTTTTTGGAGTCATGGGATGATTTAGTCTTAACCCAAATTCAGCAATAGCTCATAGTTTTCTAAAGGTTTTAAGAGATGGTTAGGAAAACAGAAATGGGAAAATGTAGAGTGAAATTAAGTCCTTATTGATAAGGAGTGTAAAATTAGGTCCAAAAGCAACTGATGATGAGAGTAGCATGTACTGGAGTTCCTAGTAGGGTGGGAGGGTGGGACACCACAGAAAAAGTCCAGAAACAGAAAGTGGGAAGGGAAAAGGGAGGAGTATTGACAACACTCCCTCTCAAGCAGTCCATCTGAAGGGACTACAGCACAGCCATCAATAGGGCAGAGCAGCCAGCTGGGGTTCTCCCTTAGTTATCCTGGAGGCCTGGGCTGCATGGGATGATCAGTCCAGGGCGACTGGACCAGGAGGGAGACCCTAAAGAGTCACAGGAGGCAGGAGAGCCCACAAGTGCTCTGCCAGCCCCCTAGAAGTGTACCTTCCAGAGTAACCACACCCTTACACTCCCCCCACATCCACAGTGTGATAAACTGCTGTGCAGGCTGACAGAATTGCAGGAAAAGTTCAAGACCAGCCAGAAGGAGATGAGGCAGCTGCAGATAGAACAGTGCGAACTCCTGGAGGATCAGAGGCGGCTGCAAGAAGAGCAGGGCCAGCTTCAGGAAGAGCTGCACAGGCTCACATTCCCACTGCCCAAGTGTGGCGTCTTCCATAAGGTACCCCCGTCAGGATGTGGCCACTGATCATGGAGAGGCTGCTTTCAGAAGCTTCCTAAGTATGGCTGTCCCTGGGAAAAAGAAAAGGGTGGGGAGTGAACGTCTTCCATTCTTCGCCAAGCACTCCTTCCTTTCTCACCAGTCTTCCCACATCATACAGCTCCACATAGCTGAGTTGAGTTTCTCCTCATAAGTGCTCTAAATTTTAAAGTACATTTTATACTCTGGAATCTGTGCAGCATTTTATATTTAGATATTTAGTCCATATGGAGGAAACGCACCTGGAAGCACTTTGTAAAGTACAAAATATATCCACATGTAAGAGATCATTGCTACTCAACTAGCAGATCTCCATAGAAAGACCCCTGTCCCTAGGAGGGCTATGTGAAGCCAGCACATGGATGGAGCCCAGCAGAGATGAGGCACAGGAGGGACCTAGGGCTTTCACTTTAACTACCACTTTTCCTTCCTCCACTCTACTCAGAGTCAGGAACTGCTTTCAAAATTACAAGACCTGTGTGAACTGCAGCTGCTCTACCAAGGCTTGCAGGATGAACAGAAAAAGCTGATACAGAACCAAGAATGTGTATTGAAAGAACAGTTAGAGATGCACAAAGACCTGCAAGGTTTCAAAGAGTCTAATTTCCAGGAAACGGAGAATCCTGAGGATGCCAAAGGGCCTAAGTCCTCAAATTGTGGTGAGAACAAGGTAACCATAGCAAGAAGAAGGGAGAGGGTTCTCCTGAACACAGTAGCATGTCAGGAAAAGGGGTCACCCTAGAAGGGCCAGAGTCAAAGGCCCATTCGGCCAAAAGGCAAGGCGAGGCTAAGGCCCTGCCCTTCACTAGGACTACGATGGGATCCATTATGCTGTGGCCTGGGTGCTCTGAGGACCTTACCCAGGTACACCCCTCTGGTTTGATTTTGTAATTATGGATGACTTAGTCTTAAGAGTTGAAATGCTGTGAGCATGTAGAACAGAATGGGTGTGGCCCAGAAATCTATCTGACCATTGGACTCGATCCCATCAACATACCATTTTCAAGATGTACAATATCAATCTAGTGTTTGTTTGGATTTATTTGGACTGACCCTAAATGTATTATCATTTTCTTATGAGATGAAATATACACTTCTCCATTTTCAGAGTCTATAGTCTTTTGAGGCTCTGTAAGGGGCAAGTCTGGGCCCATTCATCTCCAAGGAAAGCAGTCCTAGCAGATAGGTTTAGTACTGACCGCACTATTTTCATTGGAACTTTGGTGGCAATACAGAGCCAGGTCAGGGGTGTTAAACCAGAAAATTGGTGTGTCTTAATTACCACCCGGAGGTCATGCATATGAGGAAACACAGGCAGAAATTTCTATACAAGTCTATTCAGAGTTGGGGGGTAAATTTGGTCTGAGGTTTCAGCGTGAGCAAGGAAAAGCAGGTAGACAGTTTCAGTTCCCGCTGAATCTATCCATTTAGATATTAGCCAGAACAAGGAGAAACAGAGATTAGCAGAAGTCCAAACCATGAGATTTGGTCATTCCAGAGGCATCAGATACCAGGCTGAAAGCCTTGGTAACACAGAGACTGAGTACCAGGTATAAAATATTTCCTTAACTAATCAGATCTCAGCCTGGGCATCAGGAGCCAAGAAGCCAAGCCCAAAGGGCCTGGGAAACATTCCTAGAGACCAGATTCAGAATCAAGGCACAAGGTAAAGGGAACAGTTAAGTTGTAATACCTTGATTCTAAGCCTACATTTTTCGAGAACAGAATTCTTTATCTGCACACATTCAAGGTCCAAGCTGGTTTTAGCATTAGGGGTGGGGAAGAAGACTGAGCCTAAAGGTCAGGATAATGAGTACACTTGACTGAGAAAGAGGCTTGGGTAAGGAGCCAGGGTGTTCTTGAGACCCACCCCACACAGCTTCAAGGCAAGAGGGATGTGCTAGAGTGCAGAAACAGGAGCCCCCAAATCACAGAGGATCTGCTCTAGGGAAGATTTTCCCAAATGAACAAGAAGCTGCCACATGCCAACTACCTGTAGGCCAAGTCGAAGACAGAGGGCTAGTGACACCGAGGCATAGGTACACACTTCTCTCAGGTGGGTGCTCAGTCATCTGCCCCAGGAGAGGGGCAGCTCAGAGGACTAAAATGTCTTAGAGTAATGGTGGTGTCTCCTGCCCCTACCCCAGCAGTCCAAGTTCCTCATGGACCAGCTGCAGGCTCTGAAGGTGCTATATGACACCAGTCAGACAGAACAGGAACTACTGCAACAGGAGCACGAGCGGCTCCTGGAGGAGCGGAAGAGGCTGCAGGGTGACTTGCAGCTCTGCCTGGAAGAAATGCAGCTGCTCCAAATGCAGTCTTCCACCATAAAAACGAACCTTGAGTCCTACAAGAAGAATTGTGGCAGCACGGCCCCCAGCAATGAGAGTTTTCACAGGAGTTACAGCAGCACCATCAATGACAATGAGAGCTATCAGAAGAGTTACGGTAGCACCCAGGCCAGCAGTGAGAGCTTCCTCAGGAGCTATGACAGCAACACCAATTCCACCGAGGCCTATGATAAGAGTTACCGCTCCAGCTGCAGCAGCATCTCCTATAAGAAGAGTTACGGCAGTACTGGTAGCTCTGACACCTATCACAAAAGTTATGTCAGCAGTGTTGACGAGAACCCAGCTGAGCCTGAAGACATAGAGGTAACCATTGCCAAGGAACAGGTCGGGCAGGGGAAGACAGGCTGCGATCTTTTTAAGAAAAATGTTCCCAAGGGAAAGATACAAGGAATGAGATGGGGATTAGGGGAAGAGCTGACCTGGGGGATTCTTGGAAGTGTCAAATTTCTTTCCGTAACAGCCACACCTTCCCCTCAGCCCCTCTGCAGCAGAGGTGCCCCATCTGGGCCAGATGCCTGGGATTGAAGACTTACTGACACAGTCAGGATGCTTTTTATGGGAAGAAAAACAGTCTCCCCTGAGCAGTTCCAGACTTTTATAGCCATTGTTTTATATCCAGGGAAGGGCATAGAAAAGCATGGGGTAGAGGGCAGGTGTTTCTTAGGGTACCGTCATTGCTCCCCCGCCCTCTGCAGCACCTTGAGGAAACAGTGGCCAAGCTGCTGATCAAGCTACAGGCAGTACAGGCCATGTACCAGGTGAGCCAGCAGGAGCACTGCCAGCTGCTAGAGCAGATGAACAAGCTGCTGGACGAGCAGAGAAAGCTGAAGGAAGAGCTGGATTGCTGTGAAAAGGAACTGCAGGAATGCATGGACAGCCTCGAGAAGCCTACAGCCCCTCAGAACGACAAGAATGAGGTACCCCTTGTCAGGCAACAGGGTTTCTCCTAGGAGGCCTTAGAGCCAGAGGAGGTGATGGCCATTTCAGAGAGCCTGAAGAGTGAGAGGCAGAGCAGGGAGACTGAGTCCCAGGAGGCTGGGCAGTCTTTTGCATCTGATGGCCATTGCTCAGGCCAAAGGATATTTCTGTGGTGCCCATGGTGCTGTGGTGTACTAGTCATCCAGACTCCTTTCTTAGAATTAATCTCTTCCCTTTGCCAATTCTGTTGTCTCTTTTGCTTTGTGTCCCAGAGGACTTCCATGTTGTTGTTGTTGTTGTTAGGTGCTATGGAGTTGGTATCCAACTCATAGCTACCCTATATACAATAAGCAAAACAGTATTGTTACTGCTTCTCTGTTATTCATAGGGTTTTCAATGGCAGATTGTTTTTTGGGAGTGGGTTGCCAGGTCCTTCTCCCAAGCCTACAGTATCCCAGGCGGTCTCCCATCCAAGTATTAACCAGGCCTGACCCTGCTTAGCTTCCAAGATCTGATAGGATCGGAAGCCACAGTGGTATGGCTGCAGGCAGAGAACTAATATAGAGCTGTATTTTTTCACTTGCCAATTATCTTTCATTATTTTGAGTGTACGTGTCTTGTCTCCCCAGCTACACTTTGAGCACTTCAAGGACAGGGGTGTGTCTCCTTTTTTGGATCTCTCATAATGCCAAGAAGAGTCCTTTGTATCCATTAGGAAGGGGGCAAAAGGCATTGTCTCTGGCCAACAATGCTTCACAGTTCAGTGAGGAGTCACTGCATGTACACCTGGGAGAGAACCAGAAAGCAATGACCACCTGAGCCTAGACAGCTTAGTACCTACTGATTAGTTCATGATGTGCTGCTATCAGCCAAGAAAGACAAAACCCAAGATTAGGGAGCAGGGGGAGATGCAGGAGCCCAGTACAATGCAGGCACGTGCCACACAGTTCCTTAAGTAATTGTACCTTTGAGAGAGATTTGTTGTTGTTGTTGTTAGGTGCCATCGAGTCGGTATCCGACTCATAGTGACCCTCTGTACAACAGGGGAAACACTATTGTCAGTGCTTCTCTGCTGTTCATAGGGTTTTCAATGGCAGATTGATTTTTGGGAGGGGGTTGCCAGGTCCTTCTCCCAAGCCTACAGCTTCTGGTGTTTCCAGGCGGTCTCCCATCCAGGTACTAACCAGGCCCGACCCTGCTTAGCTTCCGAGATCTGACAGGATCAGATGCCACAGGGCTACCGCTGCAGGCTTGAGAGAGATGGGATGAGTGAAGTAGGAGTGGCAGAAGCCCTATAGTTATTCTCCAGACAGGTCATGGTAAAAAGCATAATATAAATCATCATTTTTTGATCATGTTAGATGTAAGTCTTCAGGAACCTCAAATTAGGGAAAACTATTTGTAAAAGTGTTTGTTGTTGTTAGGTGCTTTGTAGTCCAGTCTGACTCACAGCAACCCTAGGGTTTTCAATGACTGTTTCGGGATTGCTTTTCGAGTGGATTGCCAAGTCCTTCTAGAACCATGTAAAACTGTTTAAGAGGCTCATTTTCCAGAGTTTAGTGTATTTTTTTTAATTGGCCACTTCCCTATGGGCTTTAGCAGGGAGATTTCTGAGGCAGTGACCCCTACCCGGCTCTGGGTAACTGGCTCCCTGCTGCCAACAGATCAAAGAACTGCAAACCAAGCTGCGAGAGCTGCAGTTGCAATACCAGGCTAGCATGGACGAGCAGGGGCGGCTTCTGGCAGTGCAGGAGCAGCTGGAGGGGCAGCTGCAGTGCTGCCAGGAAGAGCTCCGCCAACTCAAAGAGAAGCCCTCTGTTGGCAAAGAGGCCAAGGGAAAGAATGGCAATAAGAACATGAATAAGAATGCCAATGGAGTTAGAAAGAAAAAGATCACTATGCCATGCTCAGACAGTTCTGAGGACAGCTTTGAGGCCAAAAAGGTGAGTCACAGCCTTAGCAGCCAGATAGGCAGGGGGTGGAGGAAGCCCTGAGAAGAAACATCATTTCCACTACCATTTCTGCCAGGTGAGTACTTATAGTAAGGCTTTTGGGATCCCTAAGAGTCTATGGGAATTCTACCCTAATAGAAAGCTGGGACTCCCTTTTCCTTAGGAGTATGGGAAAGTGCTGAATGACTGCTTCCATTGGCCCAGCCCCATTTCGGGGCCCCTGTTCTTCCTGGGTTATATGCCCAAGAAAAGGACCAACTAGGTGGAGAGAAAGGAACATATTCAAACTAGTTGTGTACTAGTAAGTGAAAGAGGATTGGGTATGATAGGAATTGTCACAAGGGGTGGGAAGCAAGAGTTGAGATGCAGAGCCTAAGAATCTGGAGCCAGATTGGGTGTTTGAAATGGATCAATAGAGAAATAGAAGTGTTGGCCCCAAGTACTTAGACGTGACTGTCCTCCATGGTGTGCTCCAGAAGATTGGCTCACCATCCTAGAATATTGGCTGCACCAAGCACTGTGACATGGTGCAAATAGAAGTTTCCGAAGATAGGATAGCCTTGTTATGAGAATAGGATTCTTACAGGTAGCAGCAACCCTCATCCTGCCCTACCTCCACCCCACAGAGTCTGGAGGTGGTACTGTACTACAAGGCCAGCCAGACGCAATTAGATGAGATAGTTAAAGATGAGGAAAGAAAAGTGGAGATGGAACAGGCCAAAAAAGAAAAAGAACAAGAAACTAAGAAGGAGTCGAATGAACTTGCTACCAAGCCAGCAGATCCTGGGGAAGCTAAGTCAACAGGAGATGAGGAGGAAGAATATGAAGAGTACAAAGAGGGGGAGAATAAGGAAGAAGACAGTGAAGATGAGGAGGACGATGACTCTTTGCCTGAAACTGCCAAAGACAATCCCCTTAAACTTTCTGAGAGCAAAAAGGTAACCATAGCCAAAGGCTGGATCAAGTGGGAAATGGGCTTTGGGTTTGGGCGCCCCAGCGTTCAGGAGTGGCCCTGCCCAGGACTGACTTCCATGGGAGTAGAAGCCAGTGAATGTGAGCCATGGCATTCAGGGAAGGTGGGAATGGAGAAGGTATTGGAAAGAGCAGTCTCTCTGAAGGAAATGGCAGACTTAGACCAAATTGCAGCAGAACTATCTCCCAATGACCACCTTTTCTGAGAACCAAGGTGAGGTCTTTGGAATCCTGTGTTCTTTCATTTACATGGTAGCCTTTGTTACCCTCTTGTGTCAAGAGTGTTTCTTCTTCCCTCTTCTTGATCCTACACAGAGGACCTTGATAGAGAGAGGCCTGCTTCAGGGCATTTCTGCCACCCAGGGCAAGTCACTCCATCCTGTTTTCCCACGGTGCCTTGTTAGAGTTAACCTTTGTCATTGCTGTTAGGGATGTGGAGAAGGGATGATCTCTCTTGTAGGTTTGTTTCACTCACTGGGTTCTACATCACCATATGTGATGGTGGGAGCTTGGAACGATCAGAAGTGATGGTCAAAATTTCAGTCTGTACAGAGAGGCACTGACCAGTCCATGACCAGCCATCGTCCTAACCCTTTAGTTTCTGGATCCTTGAGAGACTGGAGTGGGGTACCTTGGGGTTTATGCCAGGATGACACGAGTAATTTACCAACTGTACAGAAGTACATCTGTCTTGAATCCCTGCCCTAGGGTTAACTAGGGGCTTTGGAGTTTGAGTACTTCTGAATTGTCGTCAGTTTACAGTATATGTATTTTCTGTCCTTCTAAACACAAGTCTCTTGTCATAGAATTATCCCATCCACTCTAAGGATATCTAGAATTTTCCTTAAGTTCAGTCCACAACACTAGCATAGGATCCAGTAAGTAGTTCTCTGTTACCCTCATGGCAGGGGACTATTATTAGGATATAAACAGTAGGGACAACTGCAGTCCCTCCCCAGAGTTATATTTCTTTGAATTCATCCTAGTCTACCACAGTTGGTTCATAGCCTCATAGCTTTTTTGTTTATTTGTTTGTTTTGTATTTAGGATTGAACTCAGGGCTTTGCTTATGCTAGGCGAGTACTTTATCACTGAGCTACATCCCTAGCCCATTTTTTTGTGGTGCTGGGGATGGAACACGGGGCCTCACACTTAACAGGTAAATGCTTTACCACTGAGCCAAACCTCAGCCCTGGGGACCACATTTCTAAAGCCAGACCTGATTTTTATACTTCAAAGTCGAGCCTATTGCTTGTGTCTACACATGGTGGTGCCCCTTTGCCCCAGTGAGTCATGCATCTTTTGTAGGCAGATCAACTGGCATGTGTCCCTGGTTGCAAATTTGGTTTCTCTCTGGAAGATTGTTGTAATCAGAGAACTAGCCCTTTCTCCAGTGTTACCTTCTTTTAGTGCATTTTGTCTCTCAACTAAGGCATTAGACTCCTAGAGGATCATAGAAACCAGAGTTCATAAATACTAAGAAACTTGATGGAAAACAGGCCAGGCAGGTGGTCTGGCTGAAGACTGGCTATCTTTAGAATGATCCAGGAAAAGTGTCCAGTGTGCTTCTCTAAGAAAGCCCACAGTACTCTCTAGAGTTTCATTTTTCCAGTGTCTGACCCTCAAGAGAAGTCTCGGAGCAGATAACTTCTACTTGACAAGATACGAGAAGTACATGACCAGACAGAAAACTGGCCTTACCACCTGATTTGGACCTAACTCCTGCTTTAACCTGCTCAGTTTTGCAGCATCTACAGGCTGCCAGCAAGAAGAACTCCTCTGCTCTCCTCAAGGCCCAGGGAGCAGAGAAGAAATGCTATTGCTCTGGCTTACATGGTTTTTAACTTTTTGATTCTTTTCTCTTTTCCCTTTGTCTTCTCATCTTCATTATCTGTTGGGTTCGTGTGTTTATGTCTTTTCATACCACGTCACGTCTCCTGGTCTCTCCCGGTGCCTCTTTCTCATTTGATGTGTTTCAGCCATCCCCTGCCCCCGATTCCCCCATCTTCTCCTTGCCTCTTGTAGGCCTGGTGGTCATATCAGCTCTGCTCTGGTGCTGGTGGGCTGAGACATCATCCTAATGCAGGTACTGGTATTGCTTTCTCTCCTCTTCCCTCTAAGCTGCTTGTTTCTTGCTTTGGCCATTGTACAACAGGCAGTGCTCAGATCTGAGTTTTAGCCCAGGCTTTTCCTTGGGCCATTATAAAGCCTGTAACTTCTCAAATGTATCTTCATTATGGGCGTAGTGCACAGCTGGAGTGCTTACCAGAGGTTTGGTGTGAGTTTCTGTCCCTGGCTGGGAAAAATTTGGATAAACCCATGTCTCTTGCTACTGTCAAAGCTGTCCTATTACTTCTGATGAGCTGATATTTGTCTTCAAGGCAGGCCAGGCTCTTTGTCTTTGTTTAATCCCACAGTCTAGCTCTTACTACTGCTTCTACTCAGAATGGCAAAATAAGGAATCACTAACTGTCCTGGTTGGTGAGAGAAGAGGTTTGAAGAGCTGTGATCCTTCTGATCCTCCCATTTGAATGAGGGCAGCCTAAGTTGGTCCTTCCACCTTCATGGAAGTAAAACTAAAACCCCTGCCATATTATACACTTTGCCCTGAAAAGTTCTCTGGTTTAAGCCAGGTGCAGTGGTGCATGCCTGTAATCCCAGCAACTCAGGGAGGCAGAGCCAAGAGGATTGTGAGTAACTTAGCAAGACCCTGACTCAAAAGTTTAAAAAAGTAAAAAATGGTCTGGAGGTGCCGCTCCATGGTAGAGTTCTTGCAAAGCATGTGTGAGGCCCTAGGTTCAACCCCTGCTACTGAAAAAAAAAAAAAAAAGTTTTCTGGTTTGAAACCTTTGGTTTCCAGAAAAAATTAGAACAAAATGCCAGGAAAATATTTATGCATCTGGGGGGCCAGATTCCACTGTTAATTGGCTTCCCAAACTAGGTTTTCTGGAGAGAAGGTGGTGTTGGCTAAAAGGTTCTACTAGGTAGAGATGTAGGAGTTCTCCAGGAATTGAGACTGCAGTATTCTAGGCACTTCTCCATTGGCCCGGTCCATGTAATCTGGTCTGTTCCCAGGATGCCCAGTTCAGGACGCAGATCATCTCATGGCTTAAGGCAGTACCCGGAACTTCCACCTGCCTGCTAGAACCCCTGAGCTGTTCTCTCTTGCCCTGTTTTGGCTCCTCTCTCAGGCTCTCCCTGCTACTCCCCCTCCCTGCCCTCTCTTCTCTTCTCATGTCCTTCTAAGTAAAGGATGGTTGGCTTCGTGCAAAGGTTCAGTTGAAGTGTTTGGTGGTGATACCTCTCACAGTTCCCTTCTCTGTCATCATTTTTTGTCCCCTCTTCACTTTTTTCCCTTTTCTCAGCCTTTCTCCTTTCCTCTTTTAGGGGTCCAAAGGCAGAATTTTCCATTCTTCTCTGTTAGATATAGTGCCCAGTTAACCCATGAGGTTTTATAGGATTTGTTTTATTTTTTTATCTTGACCCTATGTTTTTAAAATACTTACCTTCCCTGCCAGCTTCATTCCCATCAACCTCAGGGGTGAGAAGCCCACCTCCCGTGTCATCATCCAAGTTGCAAGTGAGGACCAGCCTTTAGAACAGCCTCTTTTATTCATCTCATTTGACCACCTAACAAGTGGTCATCTAATAGGCTCTACTGCCATCATACTCTTATTTCTACATGTTACCTGCAGGAATTTCAAGGAAAATCTTGTCAAACACCTCCGTTATGTCCCAAAACAAGATTTCCTTGATCCATCAGTTTGGTAAGGCAATCCAGAAGCCTATGGTTTGTAGAAGTCCTAGAAGCCTTGTGGGACACCGAAACCATTCATTTATGTATCCAGTCCAGTATCTTGCCTCTGCCCTGGGTAAAGTGTACCAGTTTGCTTTTATAGATTTCCACTTGTCCTTTAAGAATGCCAGACTGACATTTTAAGCCATGCACATTAGGATGTAAACATCTGAGCATTTAAACATTCTTTTCTTAGCTCCTTTTACACTTATTCTCGGATTTTGTTTTGTTCTGTTTTCTGTATGTTTGTTTTGTTTTGTTGTGACAAAGTCTCACTAAAGTGCAGGCTGGCCTTAAATGCCCGATCCTCCTGCCTCAGCCCGAGTGGTAGGATCATAGGTGTGTGCCACCACACCTAGCTCAGTTCTCTTACATAGATGAGTCTGTATGTTCACCTCCAACATTATTTTGCTCTCCATTTCATATCTTCTGATTTCTGTGTGTGTGGTACTGGAGGGCTGAATCCACAGCCTCACAGACTGCAAGCGCTCTGCCACGGAGCTCTGCCACTGGGCTGCACTCGCAGCCCATTTTTTTATTTTTTAAGTTGGGACAGGGTCTCTCTAAGTTATGCAGGCTGCCTCTGTCCTCAAACCTGTGATCCTCTTGCCTTCACCTCCCAAGTCTCTGGGATTACAGGGATGTGCCATTGTGTCCAGCCCTCATCTTCTGTTGTTCTTAGCAACTGTTTCTACAAATTTTAAGAGATTTTCTTTGCTTTTTTCTCCCCCAGTACTGGGAGGTTAAACCTAGGACTTCACACATGCTAGGAAAGCACGCCACCACTGAGCCACACCCCTAGCCCCCTTTTTACTTTTTATTTTAGGATAGGTTCTCACTAAATTGTACAGGCCACCCTTGGCCTTAATTTTTGATCCAACTAACTCAGCCTCCCAAGCCACTGGGATTACAGGTGTGGACGATGATGCCCAGCTTTTCTTTACTTTTTATAATTGACTTAAAATCCTCATTTTAGATTATTCTCTTAGCAAATGCGCTCTTGGCTTTAATGGACTCTATTCCATTTTTACTTAAAGCCATTCTTCTTTTACTTTATGCCGTGGCTCATGACTCAAAATCCAAATAGCCATCTTTCAAGTAATACAGTAATAAGAGTAACAAAAGAAACTGCTTCCCCTGCAAGCATATATTTTCTTGTACAAGATTTCATATTTGCTAAAGGACAGCTTTTGGGTATCTTCTGATTGTGTCATTTGCTGTACATGAATCAGCAAAGTTTGCCAACATACTCTAACACCAAAAAGTTAGTCCATGCACCTGGTGATGGCAGGGCGGGCTGTATTTAATGACTCTTACATTTGCCTCCTTTGAATTTCCTTGAGCCAAGCTTATTCTATGCAAAAGATCCGGCTGCCTAAATGCCTCCTATTTACCTGCAATGCACCTTCTTCACTTCCCCTGAGCTTTAATCCCCCTGTCATTCCTTTTGACTCAGAGTTCATTTCTCTTCCATAAAGGAGTTCATTTCTCCTCCGTAAAGCTTATGAAGTGCTGCCACAGTCCCCAAAGGCCTAGATTATCCCACCCCTTCTCGTGCATGCACATGGAGAATTTGCGTCTGACCTGTGAGCTGCACATAGGAGCCAGTGATCTCCTCATTCCGTAGGGAGAAGTCAAGGCACAGTATAGTACTGTGTTGCCAGGACAAAGAGACCAAATGGTCTCCACTGGTTACCCAGAAGGTGAGAGAGGCTAAGCCATGATATTCCTGAGGTGACCCTTTCTGGCACCAACAGGCAGGTGATTTCTGGCTTAGGGGAGAATTCGGGAGGCTGGGCACTCACTGTTTTCCTTTGGTCCCCACAGAACATGTTTGGGATGTGGAAGCCTATGGTATTCTTGGCTATTGCAGCTGTGGCTCTGTATGTGTTACCCAACATGCGACCGCAAGAGACAGAGCTCTGCCTCATGGAGTGATGGCGGACCTGGGCCAGCCCAAAGGGCAGATCCCCAGTGGCCACCACCCTCATCTTTGGGCAGGACACATCAAGTCAGAGCCTTCACCCAACCTATGAGTCCTGTATGTCCCCATCTCTTTTGCCTCAGTCATTCAGGCCACAAAGGCTTATGGGAGCTTCTGGCTCCTACCTCCTGCCTTGTATAAGAACCTGGGTTCCTTGTAATTAAATATCATCCTAATTACATGAGGTGTTGTGACTTTTTATTTGTTAAATGCTTCACATATAAGCAGAACAGAGCAGTTCCCTTCCAATCAAGTATCTCACATAAGATTCTGGCTCCTAAATATGACTTTTCACCCTACAAATGATGCTGCATTACAGAAGGATTGATCTGCACCTATTAACCCTACTCAAAGAACTCTGAGCATGGAGAAGGGAAATGAACTGGGCACTTTATGTGTGTCAATGGATGGGGGTGGGGTCAGACCCCCTCCCCTTAGGTTCTGTGCCCAACCCCATCCGTGTAAGAAGGATGCCCTAAGATCTGAATGGAGCCTGTTGTGGCTTAGGTCCTCATGACTCAAAGGATTCATTCTCAGAAATGACTTTATAGTCAGGCAAGGTCCTGGTATTAAACAGGATACTCAGAATTTTAACTGAAGAGAGTTTAATGAAGGGGCTATGTACAAAAGATAAAGTTTTGAGAGCCAACAAGAAACTGTGGCATACCCAGGCCCTAGCAACAATGGAAAGTGGTCACCACCCCGGCTGGGGTGAGGTGGGTGGCAGAGGAAACAAGAGCTGGAGCCATGAAAAAGGCCCCAGACAGGAGTGCTGTGCCAGAACCATGATGAAGTAGGAAGTCTCTCTAGTCCCCTACCATTTCCTCACACCTGCCAGCTTCCTTGTGTTATTGCTCATGGGCTGAACCCAGCAGGGAATCAGAGAGCAGAGGTGCCCAAATGATGTAATCTTTCAACTGTGTGTGTGCGTGCGTGCATGTGTGTGTGCAGAGAGAGAGGGAGGGAGGGAGGCAGGTTGTTTTGTTTTGCTTTGTTTTGTTTTGTTTTTCAGTCCTGGGTTGTTGGACCTAGAGCCTCATGCATGCTTTTCCAAGTGCTCTATCACTGAGCTGCACCTCCAGCCCATTTTTCAATTTTGAGACAATGTCTCTCTAAGTTATATAGGCTGTGTCTGGCCTCGCACTCATGATCCTCCTGCCTCCACATCCCAAGTTGCTGGGATTACAAGCATGTGCCACTACAGGTGGCACAGCTAGAATAAATTGTGGATGTCACTGTCTACCTTCATTCCTGTGGAATACTTCCTTTATGATTTATTGTCAAAAGTATTGCCACATGAAAGACCCTAAGTGTTTTCTTAAGCCACAGTGGACAGGATAGCCCACATGACCACTGGTTTCCTTGGGAACCCTGTTCCTGCCTCTTTTCCATCTGCTGGCTGCCAAAGGACTTTGTGGAGTTTACTAAGCATCCAAAGTGACGCATGTGCACAGAGCATGTATTCTGATGGGTGCTGCTAAGCACTAAATGAATCCATTTCTTCCCCAGCCCTTTCCTAGAGGGGAGGTGATAACAAGGACATTTAGAATGAAGAGGTTTTCACATTGTACACAGCCCAGAAGAATGACATGGCTGAACTGACAGCCCTTCCTGGCCAGCCTGGGGTCAGCGCTGGCATTACAACCACACAGCTGGAACGAGGCAAGCTGAGGGTGGTGCTACATGTCCCTTTTGTCTCCCTCTAAGTGACTTCTCTTTGAAGATCATCTTGCTGAAGGTGGTCTAGTCCCTTGGTCCTCCACACAGCCCACAGATCAGCAGCATCAGCAGCACCTGGAGGATGTTAGAAAGGCAGAATCTCGGCCCTGTTGCAGATCCCCGACACCTAATCTGCTCTGTAATCAGCCCCCTAGTGATTAGTATGTCCAGTAAGATTTGAGAAGCACTACCTTCACCAATTACATTCAGGTGCATGTTCTCAGTTGTAACCTAGTTCAAGAACTTCCTTCACAGCTAGCTGGTGCTACTGGCCACTTCCTCTTGAGGCTGGTGAGACCCTGTTTTTTGTCCACTTTACCCCAACACCAGTTGTCTCGCAAACATGCAGTGGAAAGAACTGGAAGCTCACCTATAGCCAAGTGCTAGACATTTGATTCCCTCCAGAATTCATATTGAAATCCTAATCCCCAGGGTGATGCTATTAAAGGTGGGGTAGAGCCTCCTGAGTGGGATTAGTACCCTTATGAAAGGGACCCCACAGAAATCCTTCACCCCTTTTGCAGTGTGCAGTTACAGCAAAATGACTGGCTGTAGGGCAGGGGGACCTCATCAGACAGTAGAATCGGAAAGTGCCTTTAATCTCAGACTTTCTGGCTTCCAGAACCATGAGAAATTTCTGTTGTTTCTAAGCCCACCTGGTTTATGATATTTTTCCCATACCAGCTCAGACAACTTTGACTCAGAGAATCACTGATTTCATTTGGAATTAGAACCAAGATGGAGGTCAGGTTCAGGTAGGCAGTCCATCCAGTCAGGACGCCTGAACCTAGAGCCTGGGTAAAGATAGAAATGTGGGCCTGCCTTTCCCCAGCCTTTCTGCTTAGAATATAGCCCTCTGCTCTTCAGGACACTTGCCCTTCTGCTCATTTTAGAGTCTCTCCCTCTTCATTTGGCTTGAACCTGGTACCTCCCTGTGCTGTTGATTTCCTGTTACCAGAGATGTGAAATGGGTCTCTTTCTGTTAAATGTGAAATTTTCACTTGAGCTAGCTTAAAAAGGTGGGAAGAAGGCAGTGATTTTAAGTCTCCAGGGGTGTGTTTTAGGAGCCATAGGCAGGCATATACCCAGGTCTAGGTACAGCTAGAACCAAGGACCCCATACACCTTCAGGAGCTACCGTCTTTCCAGCTACTGCCCTCTGCATCGCTGCCTGCTTTCTGCCCTCCCCCTGCAGGCAGGGCCTCTCTGCTGTCCATGCCCAGCACGCCATCTGCCACACCTGCCAAGGACCAGCTGCTACTGGGGTCAGGGTGGGTGGCTCTAAAGATCACACTACTCCTGGTTCTGATTCTGCCAGGCCGAGTGTTAGGATGCAGGGAAGGAGTGAGGGGAGCAGCAAGGAGCCCCAGGCTGTGGAAACGGAGCTGTGGGGAAGGGCCTAACTCCCAGAACCCACTCGGTCTCCCACATACCAACAGAGTAGGTCAACTAAGTTTTTTGATCCCCTACTGGACGCTAGGCTGTTGTTGTTAGGTGCCATCAAGTCAGTATCCGACTCATAGCGATCCTATGTACAGCAGATGAAACACTATTATCGGTGCTACTCTGCTATTCATAGAGTTTTCAATGGTGGACAGATTTTTGGAAGGGGGTTGCCAGGTCCTTTTCCCAAGCCTACAGTATCTGATGTTTCCAGGTGGTCTCCCATCCAAGTACTAACCAGCCCGACCCTGCTTAGCTTCTGAGGTCTGACGGGATCGGAGGCCACAGGGCTATGGCTCCAGGTAGATGCTAGGCATCTTTCATGTTATTTCCTCCCCACACATTTTTGAAAAATCCCTTTGAGGATGTTATTAACTCCATTTTGCAGTTGAGAAAATGGAGGCCCAAAGAGTTACATAATCTGTCCAAAGTTACAGAACAGAGTGGAGAGGCACACACCTGTAATCTCAGCACCTGGGAGGCAGACGCAGGAGAATCAAGAGCTGGAGGCCACCCTGAAAGACCCTGTCTCCAAACAAAATAAACAGATAAGAGAAAAAAACCCAACAACAACCAAAAAGTGAGAGGCTGGAATTTCAGCTGTGGATCTTTCCACTCTACCGCCCTCCCTGGCACCAGGATCTGAGCCACAGTCAGTATCCCCATTTGTCAAAGTATCTGCTGTGAGCCCAGCCAGCCTGGAGGTCCCTGTTACCAAAAAACAAAATTTCCAGACACGGCCCATTGTACCTACTCAAGTGGATTCAGCTCAGCCTAAGTTAAATAAGGGCAATGTTGGTGGCTGGCAAGCAGTGCCCCATGATGAGAGGGGCAGGCCCAGGTAAAGAGCCAGACAACCTGGTCTCCTGAGATAGGTCAACAGGTGGTGAGTCAGGGGGTTATAAACGGCCTGTGGCCCCAGCCAGCACTGCCCCACATACTCAGCTGACGAAACCCCCTGTAAGCCCCTCTGTGTGCCTCTGCCTGGCTTGGGGAAGAGCATGTTAGCTCTCCTCAGGGAGGGGCCCCCGATTGGCAGCTTCCAGGACAGCATTGTGCACGGTCTGTTCCACTCGCATGGCCAGGCGGGGGGCCTGGGCTCATGGTCTATATTGAGGGCTGAGTCACCAGCCTGTGCCTAGGGAGGCTGACTGTGACTGGCTGCGCAGCCTGAGTCAGGCCCCAATTTATCCTGGAGAGCAACAGGCTCAGGTTTCGGGGAGGGGGGTGACAGGAACCATCCGTTGGCACTCCGCACCCTGTTCTTGCCTACTATCCACTCATTCCCCTAGGGCATGCACACTGATCTCTCCAGAACAAGTTAATGAGTGGAAGAGAGAGAGCAAGGGCCACTGGGATATACTCAGGAGGTCTTTCTCCACTTGCTGGGTTCTCTCTGAACCCTCCCCACCTTAACAGAGGCCCTTTTCTAACTGGGGGCCTCCAATAATGCCCACCAGACAAGACTATGAGCCATTAAAATTTGTAAAGGAGCTGTCAACTCCAGGCAACCCCACCTTACCCTCTGCTTCTCTCCCTAGAAGCTCAGAGAGGCAGCCCTTCTCTCTCAGATCTGGACCTGTCTTTTCATCAGGGCTTCAGAGACACCACCACAGAGCCCTGAGCTCCTGGCTCGGGCTGGGTGTCAGAAGTCTGTTTTCACACACACATATCCACACACACACATAAGAGTCCCCCGTAGAACCTGGCCATGTGTCCCAAGCTGGGCATCCATCCACAAGAGAGCGCAGCCTCTCAAGCAGACAGCACTGGTTTCTGCTGGGTAGTTTTGGCCATGGGATGAAGGTGGCTTGGGGAGAATGACAGTTCTAGAGACAAGGAGAGGGGGTTGCCAAGAGGAGAGTGGAATTCCTGAGCACCTCGTCACAGGCAGCCGACAGAACATGAGCTGCAGGGCCCAAGCTATTTATACCTCGCCTGTCACTATCAGGGCCCCCAAAGCCTGCCTCTCCACTCACCCCCCTCCCCAGCCATGTCCAACAGGTCCCTATTCTGTTTCTGGTCCCTTCTCTGCTCCAACTCCTCCTCCCTACCTAAAGACCAGGCAAGCTCATTCAATGAGAAGGAAAAGAAATGGTTCTTGGAACCCAGTCATCACAGAAGCACTGCCCTCCCCCTAAAATCCATAAGCTTTTTTTCTCAGTTCATAATGGGCCCTGGGCATTGTCCTCATTCTGCCCTTGGGGAGAGCGTCTCCAAAGATGCCCACCATCCTCTTCCTTTTCATCAGGCCTAGGAGGAGGAGTGGGAGAAGGACCTGGCAACCTACTCCCAAAAATCAATCCGCCATTGAAAACCCTATGAGTAGCAGAGAAGCACTGACAACAGTGTTTCGCCTGTTGTACATAGGGTTCCTATAAGTTGGACACCAACTCAATGGCACCTAACAACAACAACAGGAGGAGGAGAGGAGTAAGGTACAATGATTCACTTGTAAGTTTGCAGAAACTTCCCAAACTTCAACCATCTCTTGGCTTCAGATGGGGACTATCAGCCTGAAGAAATGTCTCAGGATCAGATATGATTTCCTGCTCAGGCTTACAGATTCTAGAAGGATGGGAGCAGAGGGAGCACGGCGGGAACAGGGCCAAGGAAGTATGGAGTCCGTGTATGCTACAGAGTTACCAAATACATGTCTTCCTTCCATAAATATATTCTGCAGTTCTTTCTCCTCATCCAGGCTGGCTCTGTTTGAGTGCCTCAGTTTCCCTGTTGTCACCATTCCCCACGCCTCCAGCTGCCCTGGGCTTACCCAGAGACAAGTGCTGTCTAGGCATCCTGTGGGGCTCTCTCCAGCTCTCCCTGCCCACTCTGCCCCTGGCCCTGCCCACCTGCCGCCATCACATATGCCCTTGGCTCTCCCTGCTGTCTGGCTCCCTCCTCCTTTCCCTAGGAGGATCTGCCCTGTGGCCCAGATGGGCATATGGCCCAGGGGGCTCCCTGACTTTACGGGCACTCTCTCCCTCTCTCCCTCCCCTCATCACCTTGGGTGAGTCAGACTGTGGGGATGGGGGGCACACACAGGGTGACTCACTGGGTACCCGTTCCCTGAGCTCAGCTTCATTCTGAGTCGACTAAGCCCCAAAAGGCTGGTGACAGGGACACTGAGTCAGAGGAGGGGACCTCTGCTTCCCCTGATGACGCTGAGTTTGGGCTCCAAGTGAGGATTTTCTACCTGTAAAGTGGAGCAAGGAGAGGAGTCCCTGGCCTCGGCCTTCTCCCGCACTAAAGGCCTGGGCCACGTCCCTGCTTCCTCTCAGGCCATCTCCACACAAGCACTCACACTTCCCTTCTCAGTCCACAGGTGGACAATACACTGGGCTAGGAGCCAGGACTCCCAGGCCTTGTCAACAGCCTCACCACCAGCTCGTCCAGAAAATTCTGTCAACACCCCATCAATGTGTGTAGCCGTAACCACTGGCCTCAGTTTCCCCATTTATCTCTTTAATCGCATCCAGGCATGGAGGGAGCTTAGTTTTAGGCTGTTGAATGTGTGGGGGTAAATGCCCCCCCTCCCCAGTCTGCCCGCGCGGCTGCACTAGGAGGAGGGGTGGTGGCCCCCGTCCCATCCCGCCGCTCGCGAGGGCCGCGTGGGGGAGGGGCGGGCGGAGGCGGGGCCGTGGGGCTCGGCGCGGCCCCCACCCGCGGGCCGGGCGGCATTCCTGGGAGGCCGGCGCTCTGACGTGGACCTGGGGGCCGCGGGCGCGGCGGGGGGGGTCGGCAGTCCGGGGGCTTCTTAAACCCCCTGCCCGGCCTCGGCCCGCACTTCCCGAGCACCGCTCCGCCCCCGGAGGGAGAGGTAGCGAGAGCCGAGAGAGGCAGAGGAGCGGAGGAGGCCGCCAGCCCCGCCGGCCAGAGCCAGAGAGAGAAGTCGGAGCGCAGCGCAGAGCCCCGCGGTCCCGCCCGACAGCGCCCCGACAGCGCAGCCCGCGCCCGCAGCCCGCGCCCCTCGGCAGCGCAGCCCCTGCCCGTGCCCGCGCCAGCATGATGAACAACAGCGGCTACTCGGACGCCGCCGGCCTCGGCCTGGGCGACGAGGCGGACGAGATGCCGTCCACCGAGAAGGACCTGGCGGAGGACGCGCCCTGGAAGAAGATCCAGCAGAACACGTTCACGCGCTGGTGCAACGAGCACCTCAAGTGCGTGGGCAAGCGCCTGACCGACCTGCAGCGCGACCTCAGCGACGGGCTGCGCCTCATCGCGCTGCTCGAGGTGCTCAGCCAGAAGCGCATGTACCGCAAGTTCCACCCGCGCCCCAACTTCCGCCAGATGAAGCTGGAGAACGTGTCCGTGGCCCTCGAGTTCCTGGAGCGCGAGCACATCAAGCTCGTGTCCATCGGTCAGTGCGGGCGAGGAAGGCATGGTCACAGTGGGGGAGGAGTTGTCCCATAAGGACAGGGACACAGGTGTGGGGCGGGCGCGCAGGGAGCTGAGAGACAGCGGGTGGCGGGGAGCGGCCCCCTGGCACGGGAGAGGACCCTGGCTGGGTCACTCCCTCCACCACACAGTCTCCCCGGTACTGCCTTGACACCCCTCTTAGGACAGCGGGCACCCGCTTGGTAGCCAGGGAAGTCCAGGCCTGACCATTTCCGAACCCTGCAGCTATAGCCTCCCCACGCACAATCCCACCAACCTGCCGCCGCTCACTGGCTCACTGTCCCCTTTCCTTCCATCGGGCAGCCCTCACGCATGCTTGAGAGAACAGGGCCAGTCCCCACCGCTGGTTCCTGGGGGTATCTCCCCTCCCACCCGCTACCCTTCTCCACTCTACAAAGCTCTTTAAAGGACAGGACGATCTCAGGAGTCTGAGGCCAGGGAGAGCTGGTGGTGGGCAGCTCCACCGAGGCCCTCGGCAGGCATGTGCTCAGCAGCTGGGTTCAGGCCCGGCCAGGGCAAGAAGAGCCCAGCCTCAGGAACCTAAAAAGGCACTGAGCGCTGGCCGCGAGCCTTAACCCCTGCTTGCCCTCCTCCTGCTTCCTCGCCTGGGAGGGGGCTCCTGCTTGTCCATGCCCTGCCCAGCCCACCCCCTATGCCTGGGATTGGCTGTAGCTAACTGTCAGGCTGCGGAGAGGGAGGGGAAGGCCTTCCAAAGGGAGGAAGTCATTGAGTGTAACCAGATTTGGAAGGTGTGTCAGTGCGGAGTGGGGGTGGGGAGGCATTCTAGCCTTGGGAGCCCGGAAGCCCAGGGTGGGCCTCAAATGGCAAGAGGCTGTCCCACCCCTCACAGCCTTGCCCTACTAGGAACCGGGAAAGACCCCGACCCCAAGTTGCCGGGACGCATAAAGAGCCCTACTGGGATTTAACAGGAAGGACCCCCTTGAAGTGTGCACCCTCAGGAGAGAGGGGAATTGCACATGGTTCCAGGTGCCCCCCCCCCACAGGCTATCCCAGAGACTTCTCCAGACAACGAGGTGTCTGTCCACACCCCCCCACTCTCCCTCAGGGCCATTCTAGGCCTCCTGAATTAGCAGCTGAGGTCACTCCGAGGGCCTTTGCCCTCTCCATTCCCCTCCCTGGGCCTTACCTCCTCTTGCCCCAATACTGCCTCCCCACCCCACCCGCCTGCCCTGGCCTGGAAATAGCCCTGTCTCCGTGACACAGCAGATGTCTCTGAGCTTTCCAGAAGGACAAGCCTGAGGGCAAGGGGTGGGGGAGGGGACCCTGGGGCTGTCATGCCCCCTCTGCCACCCCCGTTTACTCTAGGATCTGAAAGGCAGGACTGACTGTCCCAGGTGGGGTCTCCAGGGGGAAAGCGTGAGGCCTCTGCCAGACATAGGAAACCGCTCAGCCTCCCCTCTGCCGGCTGCGGGGGCGGCGGCCCCTCTCCAGGCCTCATCCTTCCCCTGCGCACCTCTCCCCTCCCCCACAGCGGTGCCTGGCTCCGGTCCCCTTGGCTCTGCTTCGGAGGGGCCGTCTCCGAATAGAGGGGGAAGAAGCCAGTGCTGGTTTGGGGGCGGGAGGGAAGCTCCAGAGTTCCCGCAGAGAGCAAGGGGAGCCGGCCCATTAGGGCCAAGCCGCTCACTCGCGCTGAGATAAGCTGTCAGCAGTTCAGCTGCCGGCCTGAGGCTGGGGCTGAGGCTGCAGGGAAGGGGCGCCGACCCCGGCCGGCAATCCAAGGAGAAGGAAAGGACTCTCTGCGAGGAGGGGCCTCCTGCTCCCTCTGGCTCCCTGGGTCCCATTGAGTGCGGGGAAGGGCCGAGGCGGGAGGCCTCCTGTGAGGCATTGTCTCAGGACTGAGACTGAGCCTCTGCGGGGAGGAGGGTGCTCAGACGCCTCACTTGTCTTTCTAGAGGGGACCTTAGGGTCTGGGGTGGGAGCTGGCAGCTGAGTTCACCTGAAGGAGGGGTCTGCAGCCCAGGCTGAAGGAGCAGCTTGCCCTTCTTACCCCCAGCACCTTTTGCAGGCCCCCACCACCCCCTCAGCCCCTTGGAACAAAGAGGCCTATGAGGCGCTCTGTCCCGCAGCTGTTCCCCAGTTGCTATTCCTTCTCCCGAAGCCAAGGGCCCAGGGAGGGGCTGGAGGGGGCAGCAGCTGTCCCAGCACCTCCCTTGGTCCGGCCCTCTCTCCTCCCCCTCCGCTGGAGGCAGGGGGGTCTGGGACTAGCTGTCTGGCTCCTCCTGGCCCTTTGGGGGTGTCCTCAGGCAGGCCAAGGTGGGGTGCTTTGTGGGAAGAAGCCTGGATTGAGTTGAGCGCACACACCCTCCCCTGCCGAGAGCCTGGCCTCTGAGGGGTTAGAGGGAGAGGAAGGTCATCGCTCCCCTGGTGGGACTCTGGGACTCGGGCCTGTGGCCCCCCTCCTGCCCCAAGTCTGGACCACTTGCTGTCTGGCCCAGGGCCAGTTGCTAGGGAGAAACCTCTCTCTAGCAAACATGAATGATCCCCTCTCTGCTCCCCACCCCCTCCCATCTCCGCAGTCTCAAGGCCTCCCTCCCAGGGGTCTGGCTCCAGTTTGCCAGAAGCACTGCTGGGTGTGTGAGCCCTGGCTTGGGCTTTGGCACTTTGGCTCCTGTCAGGGCTGTGAGAGGTTGGGGACACTGAGGTGTCCAGACTGTGAAAGTGTTGTGGGCCCATGTGTTTGAGAGAGGGCGAAAGCACCAGGAGGCCGGGAGTGAGTGTGTCATGGAATCTGAGAGCTGCCAAACCATTGTGCTGCAGAGAAGCCAGGGGAAAGGGGCGGGCTAGGGAGCTGCGGGGAAGGAAGGATGAATCAGTGGCAGGGTGGGGAGCAGAGGGACCAGGGAGACAGAGACTCCCCCTCAGTGGGCAAGTGAGGGAAGAGGGGAGGACCTCAGGCGATCCCCAGCCCCTTGTCACCTAGCTCCCTCCCCTAAGATCTGGGGTAAGGGGAACAGGAAAAGATATGTAAGGGGAGGCCTCCAGCCCCACCCTCACCCATCTCTGAGGCAACATCAGTAAACAAAACTGAACATTTAGCCCCCTCCTAGCTTCCTAAAAGCGGTACTGGGGAGGCTGATAAATATCAGGCCAGCATTGCCCTTTACAAATAAGCTGGATTCCAGAATCTCTGATCTCACTCCTTCTCCTAGATACCGTATTTCCCTTTGGCTGTGAAAGGGGAATTAGTTCTCTAAAATCTTGGGGGAGCAAGTTCTGGTCCAAAGTATTCCCTGAGATTTGAGTCCCCATGAGTGACATTTCCCCTGACTCTTGGGAGATCCAATTGGTCCGCAGCATTTCACAACATGACTTCCAAGCCTTAGCTGAGCATGTGCTATACCCCCACTATTCTCCCAGAAACTCTTTGTTCCAAAAGCTCTTATGGCTTTTAGGGTGAAATGTGAGTACATCTGGGCCGGTCCTACTCCCTCATAACTGCTGCTTTCAAAATATTCATTCAACTCTTTTTATTGAGACCCTGCTAAGTTCTAGTCCCCGATGTAGAAAGATAAAACCCAAGGTTTAGAGTGAAAGCCAGATTGAAAAAATAAATCTGAGTATGATCCCATTTATATAAAACTCCAGAAAATACAAGCTATCATGACAAAGAGCAGATCAGCAGGTGGGACATGGACAAGGTATGTGCCTATTGTCAAGGTTTATCAAATTGTATTCTCTAATATGTGCAAGTTGCTGTATGTCAGTGAAATAGCTAAGAAAACAAAATAGTGTCTGTCCCCAAGAGGCCTGCAGTCCAGTAGAGCCAAAGCTGGAAGCTTTTTTGGGTGGAGGCAGACTCAAGAGCTGCAGAAGAGGGGGCAGTACCTGCACAGGAGCACAGAAGCAGCCTGGTTCTGAAGGGGGCCAGGTCGGACTTGGCACCTTGGCAGGGCTGGTGGGAAGGATTTGGTAGGCAGGGAATGGGGTAGGTTCCAGAGATGGGAGCCTAATGCCCTGCAGCTGCCTCAGGAGCTGGGCAGATGAGGGTGGGCCCCCGGGGGCCACCCTGAGTCCCCTTGTTCCCTCCGCTTCACAGACAGCAAGGCCATCGTGGATGGCAACCTGAAGTTGATCCTGGGCCTGATCTGGACGCTGATCCTACACTACTCCATCTCCATGCCCATGTGGGAGGATGAGGATGATGAAGACGCCCGCAAACAGACGCCCAAGCAGCGGCTGCTGGGCTGGATCCAGAACAAGGTGCCCCAGCTGCCCATCACCAACTTCAACCGTGACTGGCAGGACGGCAAGGCTCTGGGAGCCCTGGTGGACAACTGTGCCCCTGGTGAGTAGGCCAGCCGGCATAGCAGGGATCTCTTAGCCTGGAAGGACAGTGGGGACCAGGTGGGGCTACTGAGGCTTGTGGTTGCCAGGATGGGGTCGCCCGTGGAGTTTGCCTCTCTTCCAGCTGGGAGTTGCTGTCGGAATCAGGCCCTAGCTGTTAGGTGGGCCAAATGCTGAATGGGCAGGAAAAGGTTTAAAACCCCTCATTTTACAGGCAAAGTCAGAGAAATCCAGAGAGGGCTGATGCCATGTCCAGGATCACACAGTTCATCTATGGGGAGCTGCACTAGAGCCCAGGGCCTTGACTCTTTGCCCCATGAACTGCAAACTTTAACACAAGCTGAGCTGAGCTGAGAGAAAGGAAATGTGATGGGACTTGTAGCAAGAAGGCCTGGAGTTAGACCCAGAGAAAGCTCTTCTTTGTGAGATCCTGGACAGCTTTGAGAAGGGGTCAAGGCCCAGGACGATGTGGGTAATGCCCAGTGGCAGGTGACCCAGCCCTACCCCTCTAGGTTTAGGCCTTGGCCCAGTCAGGCCAAGGCAGATCAGGCCCCTGAGAAAGTTGAGCAGCATAGGCCAGAACTCTATCCCATGTACAGCTCCCTCTTGACCTTCCTCTCCTGAGAAGAGAGGTCATCTACCCCTGGTGGGTCTCCAGGCCTAAGGAGATGCAGCCCCTAGGGGGAATCCTCCCCCGCTTTGGGGTCACCAGGGGAGCAGGGGTGGGAGGTGGGGGCAGGCAGCCTGGGAAGCGTTCCCAGCTGTTGAGCCGTTGCCCACAGCTGGTGTGGCTGCCAGCAGTGAGCTCAGCTGCTCCAGCGGGTCATGGATTCCAGCCTGTGAACCAGCCCCCTCCCCCCCATGCACATCCCCTCCCACCCCCCAGCTCCAGGCTGGACCAAGCACCCCTAACCCCATGGCCCTTCACAGGGTGATCTGGGGCTGCCTCGGCATTCTTCCTGCTAGGAGCCTGGGCTCTTGATGCCCAAAAAGAGAACCCATTGTCTTCCAACAGGTCCTTCAGTGCCTCAGCTTCCCCAATGGCCAGTTAGGAAGGGAGAGGGAGTGTCCTCTAAGGCTGGCGTGGAAGTGCTTAGAGAGCTGGGACTTTAGGGCAGCTGTGAGTAGATAGGTCAGAAGTGTATGTAGGACAGGGGCTCTGACCTCCGCCCACCCCTGAGGCAGCTGGCATGAGGCAAAAAGGGGTGTGAAACCAGGCATAGTGGCACATGCCTGTAATCCCAGCGGCTTGGGAGGCGGAGGCAGGAGGATCGCAAGTTCGAGAGCAGAGGCAGTCTGCATAACTTAGCGAGACCCTGTCTCAAAAAGTAAAAAAATGGGCTGGGGTGCAGCTCAGTGGCCCAGCACTTGCAGAGCATGCAAGTGCAAGGCCCTGCATTCAACCCCCAGTACCGCCAAAAAAAAGGGGGGGGGTATGAGAAGGGGTCCCTCATGGGGGTTTGATATTCAGGGTCGCTACTGGGTCCTAGGCAGGCAGGAGGCCTGCTGGCAGGGCTGGTGCCAGGCTGCGTCAGCCAGGCAGAAAGGCTTCATTGTTGGTGCTAGCGAGGGCTGCTGTGCCTTGACATGGTGATGGGCGTCCCAGCTGATGGGTTGCAACGTCAGGGACAGGGAGAGCCTGGCTGTGCACGCGGTTGGAGCCACCTAGGAAAGGCGGGAAGCCGCAGCCCATGAGGTGCTGGAGTTGGATGGATGAATGCTCTGCGCTCTGGCTGGCTGGTTTCCCCTAACTGTTGTTCCCCTCCACCCTCCCTCCAGGCCTCTGCCCTGACTGGGAGGCCTGGGACCCCAACCAGCCTGTGCAGAACGCCAGGGAGGCCATGCAGCAAGCGGACGACTGGCTTGGAGTACCCCAGGTACACTGGCAGGAGGGGCCGGGGTAGAGGTGGGACCTGCAAGGACACCTGGCCAGGATGCAGGTGGGGACTGGGGCAGCTGGGTAGAGGCACCAAACATCGTTCCTCCCTATGGCAGGTGATTGCCCCTGAGGAGATCGTGGACCCCAACGTGGATGAGCATTCTGTCATGACCTACCTGTCCCAGTTCCCCAAGGCCAAGCTCAAACCTGGTGCCCCTGTTCGCTCCAAGCAGCTGAACCCCAAGAAGGCCATTGCCTATGGCCCCGGTACGTGTCGAGCCCTGACAGCCCTCGCCTGACAGCTGGGCTGCCAAAGGGTCCCCTGAGTGATCTGGGCTCTGCTTGCACCCGCAGGCATTGAACCCCAGGGCAACACTGTGCTGCAGCCTGCCCACTTCACCGTGCAGACAGTGGATGCCGGCGTGGGCGAGGTGCTGGTCTACATTGAGGACCCCGAGGGCCACACTGAGGAGGTAGGAAGAGGCTGCTGGGTATGAAGAGAGGAGAGCGGGATTGGAGCCAGTGATGGCCTAAGGCTGGGGTCCCCTGGGCCCTACAGGGTCCATGGAGGCTACTGTGGCTTCTAATCCATCTCTTTCTTTCCCAACAGGCCAAGGTGGTTCCCAACAATGACAAGGACCGTACATACGCTGTCTCCTATGTGCCCAAGGTTGCTGGATTACACAAGGTAGCCATCTCCCCACCCGGCCTCCCGCCTCCCTGCTGTTTACACCAGTGGCCCTGACTAAACAGATCCCTGTCAGCCCACACCCCACCCCTGCCAACCATCCAGCGTACACCCTCCTTGCCTCCATTGTGCCTCTGCACCCACTCTCCAGACTGCTCTCCCCTAGAAGCTAACCTTTGACCTCCAACCCCCAGGTGACCGTACTCTTTGCTGGCCAGAACATCGAGCGGAGCCCCTTTGAGGTGAACGTGGGCATGGCCTTGGGAGATGCCAACAAGGTGTCAGCCCGTGGCCCTGGCCTGGAACCTGTGGGTAACGTGGCCAATAAACCCACCTACTTTGACATCTATACTGCGGGTAAGGGCGGGCCCCCGGGCGTATCAGGCAGGCAGCCCCTGATGACATGTGCGCATGGAGGGGTGAATGGGACACTGGGGCAGATGTCCCAGGCAGGGGCTGGGTGGTCTCAGGATGAGGGAGCCCCATCAGCTGTGTGTGTCCAGAGTGGGCGCCGACAGCCTCTGTCCTTTCAGGGGCTGGTACTGGTGACGTTGCCGTGGTGATCGTGGACCCGCAGGGCCGGCGGGACACAGTGGAGGTGGCCCTGGAGGACAAGGGTGACAGCACATTCCGCTGCACATACAGGCCTGTGATGGAGGGGCCACACACGGTGCATGTGGCTTTTGCTGGTGCCCCCATCACCCGCAGTCCTTTCCCCGTCCACGTGGCGGAAGGTAAGGGCTCTTCACCGATCCCCATGATGACCTCACCAAAGCCAGACACAGAGACCTGCCACCAAATTCTAGGTCTAAGGATTGGTGGGAAGTGCGTCACGGAGTCCACAAGTCCAGGGCAGCTAGCTAAGGGCTTTAGACAGGCAGAACGAGGGCCAATCTGAGCTCTGGCGAGATCTGGTCCTTATCACCTCCCACCCCAAGGAGGCTGGAAGGGGTAAGAAGAAGGTCCGGAGGCCACAAGGAAGGCTCAGAATGGGGGCCACACAGAAAGGTTGAGGGGGATACGTCAGGGCCGCACAGGCAGGGCACATGTGATAAGCCCCCACCTGTCACCAGGCCCTCAGTGGGTGACTCCCCATACTTCTCTTCCTGCACTCAGTGCCCCTGCCGCCACCTGCCCCCTCCAGGCCCATCATCCACCAGGCCAAGAAAGTGGTGCCACGTTAGTACTCGCCAGTGGAGGTGGGACCGGGCATGGCCACAGCTGACTGGCCTCACCTGTGCTGGGGGGCATGGCCCACATTGCGTGGATTCACGCCTATTCCGTGGCATTCTGTGACAGGCTGGGGTTCCATGCTATTGCCTGTGTTCTCTGGCAGGTCTAGTCTCCTTGCTCTTTGCCTGGTGATTTCTGTGATAAAACGTAGGTTAGGCCCTCTGCCACTGCTTGTGGCCCATGGTCCCAGCTTCTGTGCCATTGCTTGCCATGGGCTCCATGCCATCTTCTGTGTTTGTTTTGTGGCAGGCTGAGATTCCCACTCTTGCCTGTGTCCCGTGGCAGGCTGGTTTCCATGCATTGCCCGTGCTCGGTGGCAGGCTTCAAGTTACATGGAACAGCTCTTGTTCCATGGTATCGCTAGATGTTTGGTGGCATGACTTAGTTCCTGAGGTTGCTGTGGTGGCTCTGAGAAGGCCCAGGTGGCTGGAGGCCTTGGATGTGGGTAAAGAGCCCTTCCATGTCTCTCTTAGCTTACTCAGCCCATGCTCTGCCGTGCCTTCATCTCAAGGACCCCAGCAGGAAGGGTTTCCTGTAACCTCCCTGACCTGGGGCTGCAGCCAGCTCACAGCAGCCCCAGATGTATGGGGGGCCCAAGAGGGTGCAAAGCAGGGTTGCATGAGGCCATGGCCTGTGTCTGTGAAGGGTCAGGAGGACTTTGCACAGTGAGGGGATGAGTGGTAAGGAGCTGACGCTCTGCCAAGGGCCCCTCAGCACCCCTAACCTCCTGTCTCTTCCCCTCTCCAGCCTGTAATCCCAATGCCTGCCGTGCCTCTGGGCGAGGCCTACAGCCCAAGGGTGTGCGCGTGAAAGAGGTGGCTGACTTCAAGGTGTTCACCAAGGGTGCTGGCAGTGGGGAGCTCAAGGTCACGGTCAAGGGGCCAAGTGAGTTCCAGGGCCCAGGGCTGGGAGGACTGGGCCGTAGTTGTGACAACCTGAGGACAGTGACAGCCAGCACTGCCCTTCCCCCAGGAAACTCCAAAAAGACACAGTGATCTGAGGCACCGTGAGATCTTAAGCACATTGGCTCCTCTCTGCCTCTGCAAACTGGGACTAATCATCCATGCCCTATGTGGTACCCTGGGCTCTTACGCACCAGAATGACGTGTGGTCCCTGCACTGAGCTTCAGCTCTGCCCATTAGCAGCACTGTTTTCAAGTTGACTTGGGTCCCAGGGGCTCCTTGGGGGACTGAGGAGCTGGGAGTCAGACTGTTAATCCGCACCCCACTCCCCATCTCCTCAGAGGGCACAGAGGAGCCGGTGAAGGTTCGGGAGGCTGGGGACGGTGTGTTCGAGTGCGAGTACTACCCCGTGGTGCCTGGGAAGTATGTGGTGACCATCACATGGGGTGGCTATGCAATCCCCCGCAGGTGAGCACCACGCCACCCCCAGCCTTCCCGTCTGGGCCATCACAGGGCAGAGGGAGGGGGGACAGGGTGCATGGGGATTTGGGGGAAGCAAGGAGGGGTCCCTCTGGCAGAGGCACCTCCTGGCTTGACACCAGCTCCCTCTCTGCCCCAGCCCCTTTGAGGTCCAGGTGAGCCCAGAGGCAGGAGTGCAGAAGGTACGGGCCTGGGGTCCTGGACTGGAGACTGGCCAGGTGGGCAAGTCAGCTGACTTTGTGGTGGAGGCCATCGGCACAGAAGTGGGGACGCTGGGTAAGAGGCCAGGTGGCAGAGGTGGGAATGCTGGGCAGGGCTGTGACATGATGGAGGGACACTGGGGATTACCTCGGGGCACAGAGGTGTCACGATGAGCAGGGAGAGGGGACACAGAGAGTCCAAACTGTCTCTTGTGCCTTCTGACGCTCCCAACCTTGCCCCAGGCTTCTCCATTGAGGGGCCCTCCCAGGCCAAGATCGAGTGTGACGACAAGGGTGACGGCTCCTGTGACGTGCGGTACTGGCCCACGGAGCCTGGGGAGTATGCTGTGCATGTCATCTGTGATGACGAGGACATCCGGGACTCTCCCTTTATTGCCCACATCCAGCCAGCCCCACCAGACTGCTTCCCAGACAAGGTGCGATCCCAGCTCCCACACACTGGCTGGGACTATCCGGGTGCGCTGGCCCTCCTCCAGTCCCCGACCAGCCCTCCTCTCTTGCCTGCTGCACAGGTAAAGGCCTTTGGGCCGGGCCTGGAGCCCACTGGCTGCATCGTGGACAAGCCTGCCGAGTTCACCATTGACGCCCGTGCTGCCGGCAAGGGAGACCTGAAGCTCTATGCCCAGGTGAGGCGCTGCCCGACTCATCACCCCAGGCAGGGCCCTCCAGAGAGAGGCTGGAGCATCACAGATAAGCAGGAAGACTAAGTCCTTAAGGCCCATAGTACTATGGAAAATTTAAAACTGTAGGTTTTCTTACTGATGAAAAATTTTTAAAAACATTTGCTCAAAACCTCATTTTTGTACTGATAGTTTGCAATGTTAATGAGTTCACCAAATAGGACATTGGTTTGAAGTCAGTTTCTCAAACTAGTATCTATAGGCCCTTTGAGGTTAATGACCCATGTTCTTGAAGCGCCAAGGAAATGATTTTTCTTTAAAAGGCCCATTATTCAATTTGAAAAACATTGATGTAGCCTAGCCTCTCCCTGACCAACACATTTCAGTGATGAAGAAACCTAGGCTGGAAGAGCAGGCCACATGAATGGCCTTGAGCCAGGTTGCCTGGCTTCCAGGGTGGGCCCTGGCCACCAGAGCATGTGGCACTGGCCTCACGTGGTCTGACATCAGTGGGTGTGGGTGAGTGTGAGACTGGATGGAAAAGGAGGGGCGCCGAGTCTGCCTGGGGCCAGCAGAGGGTGCACTGAGGCACTCACAGGCGGCCATGGCCCCATGAACTTTGTTTGGATGCTGTCCACAGGACGCAGATGGCTGCCCCATCGACATCAAGGTGATCCCCAATGGCGATGGCACCTTCCGCTGCTCCTATGTGCCCACCAAGCCCATCAAGCACACCATCATCGTCTCTTGGGGAGGTGTCAACGTGCCCAAGAGCCCCTTCAGGGTGCGTGCTCCAAGCTTGCCCCATGCCCACTGCCAAGGGTCCCAGAGGGAGGCTGGCTCTGGACCCTTGCCACCTTTCCCCAACCCCAAGTCCCCACAAAGAGGCTAAGACTGGTCCAGCCGAGGCTGGGGGTGGGTGATGCTGGGAACCCCCCACCACTTAGCATCCACCTCCGCCCACAGGTGAACGTGGGAGAGGGCAGTCACCCTGAGCGGGTGAAGGTGTACGGCCCTGGCGTGGAGAAGACCGGCCTCAAGGCCAACGAGCCCACCTATTTCACAGTGGACTGCAGCGAAGCAGGGCAAGGTGTGCACCTACCCCAGGGGTGGGGTCTGGGCAGGGGGCTTGGACTCCACGAGCCTGTTTCCTGGGCATGTTTGGGTGAGGGAGGCTGCTGAGCCCCACTCACAGGCTCCACCTACAACCCCTCAGGTGATGTGAGCATTGGCATCAAGTGTGCCCCTGGCGTGGTGGGCCCTGCAGAGGCTGACATCGACTTCGACATCATCAAGAATGACAACGACACCTTCACAGTCAAATACACGCCCCCTGGGCCCGGCCACTACACCATCATGGTGCTGTTTGCCAACCAGGTACCCCAGGCCTCAGCTGTTGGTAGTCACAGCCCGCGCGTTGGAGGTCTGAGCAGGCAGCTGGAATAAGTGGTTTCAGGGGCAGTAGACAGTCACTTGGATGCCCGTGGAGCCCTTCCTGTGTGTGGGCACCGTGCCTTAGATAACTCAAAGCAGGGCTCTTTCAGAGGTTGCCCTGTCCACACTGGGTCCCTGGGCATCCCAACCAGCATGGAGCCCAGCACAGGGGTGTGGGCCCCGGGCAGACCCCTGATCGAGCCTTTTCCACATCCAGGAGATCCCTGCCAGCCCCTTCCATATCAAGGTGGACCCATCCCACGATGCCAGCAAGGTCAAGGCTGAGGGGCCCGGGCTGAACCGCACAGGTAGGCATCTGGGCAGGGGAAGGGGCTGGAGTGAGGTTGGGGTCGGGGGTAGAGAGCTCCCAGGCCCTCACCGCCGTCTCTGGGTGGCCTTCCAGGTGTGGAAGTCGGAAAGCCCACTCACTTCACGGTGCTGACCAAGGGTGCCGGCAAGGCCAAGCTGGATGTGCACTTCGCGGGCGCAGCCAAGGGTGAGGCCGTGCGGGATTTCGAAATCATAGACAATCACGACTACTCCTACACCGTCAAGTACACCGCCGTCCAGCAGGTGCGTCCCCCTCCTGCACGCGCTCCCCTGTCCTGCTGACCAGGGAGTGTCCCTCCTCCCGTCTCATATGACTGGATCTGGATCCCCCGCCCTTTCCTGCCTCTTGCCCTCTTGCTGGGGATCTCAGCCTCAGGATCCACAGAGGCCCAGGGGATGCTGCCAGACTGTGTCCAAGCCACCCAGTTCTGACTTTCTGTCGTACCTAACAGGGCAACATGGCAGTGACGGTGACCTATGGTGGGGACCCTGTCCCCAAAAGCCCCTTTGTGGTGAATGTGGCCCCCCCACTGGACCTCAGCAAAGTCAAGGTTCAGGGTCTCAACAGCAGTAAGTGGGGCAAAGCCGCCCTGGGAGTGTGGGGTGCTGGGGTCGGTGGCGAGAGTCTCTGCTCACTGTGTCCCTTGCTCTCCACACAGAGGTGGCTGTGGGGCAGGAGCAGGCATTCTCTGTGAACACACGAGGGGCTGGCGGTCAGGGCCAGTTGGATGTGCGGATGACCTCACCCTCCCGACGACCTATCCCCTGCAAGCTGGAGCCTGGGGGTGGAGCGGAGGCCCAGGCTGTGCGCTACATGCCCCCCGAGGAGGGGCCCTACAAGGTGGACATCACCTATGATGGCCACCCGGTGCCTGGAAGTCCCTTTGCTGTGGAGGGTGTCCTGCCCCCAGACCCCTCCAAGGTGAGTAGATAGTGGCTGGTGGGAGCCAGGAGCTGGGGGCTGCTGGGGAAGATGGATGAGCCATGGGGCAGAGGCCAGAGGATCTATGCACCTGGAGTGGGCACAGTCAGGGACCCAAAGCCAGGGCTGTCCCCCACCCCAGGACCTGCCTTGGAGCCAACTTAGTTATTAAGAACCTGGTCTTAGCCGGGTGCGGTGGCACATGCCTATAATCCCAGCAGCTCGGGAGGCGGAGGCAGGAGGATTGCAAGTTCGAGACCAGAGGGAGTCTGTGTAACTTAGTGAGACCCTGTCTCAAAAAGTAAAAAATGGGTTGAGGGTGCAGCTCAGTGGTCCAGCACTTGCAAAGTGTGCAAGGGCAAGGCCCTGAGTTCAAACCCCAGTACCGCAAAAAAAAAAAAAAAAAAAAAAAAAGAACCTGGCCTTGGAATCAGGCCTGACCCTGAATTACAGGACCATTAATTTAGGACAGATTATCTCATTTCTCCCAGCCGCCTCTTCCTCATCTGGAGTTGTTAGAAGGACTCCTGTGCAGTAACTGATACAGCTGAAGCTGCTTAGCTAGGTGGGGTGCTGTGGAGACAGGCAACTTGGGAGAGGCCAGGTGAAGGGACCCCACATACCTGTTTCTCCCCCTAGGTCTGCGCTTATGGCCCTGGTCTCAAGGGCGGGCTGGTAGGCAGCCCTGCACCGTTCTCCATTGACACCAAGGGAGCCGGCACAGGGGGCCTGGGCCTGACGGTGGAGGGTCCCTGCGAGGCCAAGATCGAGTGCCAGGACAATGGTGACGGCTCTTGTGCTGTCAGCTACCTGCCCACGGAGCCCGGCGAGTACACCATCAACATCCTGTTTGCTGAAGCCCACATCCCCGGCTCACCCTTCAAGGCCACCATCCGGCCTGTGTTCGACCCAAGCAAGGTGCGGGCCAGCGGGCCAGGCCTAGAGCGCGGCAAGGCCGGCGAGGCAGCCACCTTCACCGTGGACTGCTCGGAAGCAGGCGAGGCTGAGCTGACCATCGAGATCCTGTCGGATGCCGGCGTCAAGGCCGAGGTGCTGATCCACAATAATGCCGATGGCACCTACCACATCACCTACAGCCCTGCCTTCCCTGGCACCTACACCATTACCATCAAGTATGGTGGCCACCCCATACCCAAATTCCCCACCCGCGTCCACGTGCAGCCTGCTGTCGATACCAGTGGCGTCAAGGTCTCAGGACCTGGTGTGGAGCCCCATGGTAAGAGAGGAGGAGCCAGCGGCCAGTAAGCTGTGGCTTAGGGGGCTGGGTCATCAGCAGGAGGAAGGGAAGAGAGCTGGGGCTGGGTGAAAGGAGGGCTCTCGGGGCAGCTTTGAGTCCTCAGGGGCCCAGAGAAAGAGCAAAGAGGTCAAGCAGGGCATGGAGCTTGGCCTCTGCTCTTGTGGTACAATGGTGTGTGTCCTTGGGCATTTTTCTGGGGAGATCACCTTAAGGGGTCCCTGACTCAAAACTAAGAACCCTGCTCAAGAGGGTACGAAGGGAAAGCTCTGAGGTAGAGGGTGACAAGGGACAGGAGACAGTGGCACAAGTGGCCATCTGAAGGGGCACCAGACTCTGCCCTGGGCATGGGGTGGGCAGAAGCATGTAAGACCCAGACACACCCTCGAGTGTCCACAGCCTGGCGGCACAACTGACATGGGCAGAGAAAGTCACCAGACAGGGAAGGGGTGGAGGCAGAGGCTGTGGGGAACAGCCTGGAGCTCAGAGGGGTACAGAGAGGTGGCTTGGAGGAGCAGCCTTGGAGGGTGGGGTGGGGAGGAGCTGCATGAAGGCTGAGCACACCTCCCTGGATCCAGGTGTCCTGCGGGAGGTGACCACTGAGTTCACAGTGGATGCAAGGTCTCTAACAGCCACAGGTGGCAACCACGTGACGGCTCGCGTGCTTAACCCCTCGGGTGCTAAGACAGACACCTATGTGACCGACAATGGCGATGGCACCTACCGAGTGCAGTACACAGCCTACGAGGAAGGTGAGGGCCCCACTGGTGGGCAGGCCTGGCCGGGAGTGGATATAGGGGGCTCAGTGGGCGGGGTGGGGTGGCTGTGCTCCCTGACTGACTCTGAGGCCGGCTTCCAGGTGTGCACTTGGTGGAGGTGCTATATGATGACGTGGCTGTGCCCAAGAGCCCCTTCAGAGTGGGCGTGACTGAGGGCTGTGACCCGACCCGAGTCCGCGCCTATGGGCCAGGCCTGGAGGGTGGCTTGGTCAACAAGGCCAACCGCTTCACAGTGGAAACGAGGTATCCTTGCCCCTTGCCTAACCTTGACCTGGGGCTGGGGTTTAGCTCAGCTGATAGAGTGCTTGCTCTGCACTCTCTGAGGCCCTGGGTTCAATCCCTGACACTGCAAAAACAGAAGGAAGACCTGGCAGCCCACTCCCAAAACAATCAGCCATTGAAAACCCTATGAATAGCAGAGAAGCACTGACGTAGTGCTGGGCATGGCGCGGTGTCAGGGAGTGTTTCATTCTGTTGTATATAGGGTTGCTATGAGTGGGACTGAGTCAACAGCACCTAACATCGATGACTACCACCTTGACCTGAGGCTATGGCCTCCTCGATCTCAGCCACTTTCCCTTGCCATTTGTCCTCTCAGTTCCTCACCCCACCCCATCCTTTCCCAGGGGTGACCAAGGAACAAACCTCCCCCAGCATCTCCACACAGCCCCTGTGGCTCGTGCCTCCTCAGCTGGGCTCTTTCTCCTCCCTGACCTCCAGTTCCCTCCGTCCCCACTCACTGCTCTAGTAGCACTGACCGGCGTCTGATTTTACAGGGGAGCTGGCACTGGGGGCCTAGGCCTAGCTATTGAGGGCCCTTCGGAAGCCAAGATGTCCTGCAAGGACAACAAGGATGGTAGCTGCACCGTGGAGTACATCCCCTTCACCCCTGGAGACTACGATGTCAACATCACCTTTGGGGGGCGGCCCATCCCAGGTGTGTGGAGAGGATGGATGGGGCTCAGGGAGGGCAGTGGGACACTCTTTCATGAGGGAAACTGGAAGGGGTGCTGTGGACACTCAAAGAGGAGCCCATGATGCAGGTAGGAGCAGGAGGCCAGAGGCAGGGCACAGGGTGCTGTGGATGTAATGGCCTCTGTTCTTTCCCAGATGCCCTTGCCTGGAGCTCCAGACCTTGCTCATGCAGGTCCTCTCACTGGGTTTGGTCACTCAGACAGTCCAGGCCACTTTCACTGGCTTGCTGGCCACTCTCGCCTTGTGCCCTTTTGCTTTCATAGTCTGCAAAGAGCCCCACTGCTGTCCGGGGGGCTGTTTGGGCATGTCTTGTCTTCAGTTTTTACACAAACTCGGCCTGCTGAAATTGGACGTTTTTCCCCTTGTCTAATTTCACATGGTCTGGGATCTGGCTCAGTTAGAAGAGTACTGCTCTGCACTCTCTGAGCACTTGGTTTTGCTCCCCAGCACTGCAAAAAACGGGAGAAGGACGTGGCGACCCACTCTCGAAGCAATTCTAAAACAATCAGTTATATTGAAAGCCTTGTGAGGGCTGCTATGAGTCAGACCCAACTCCATGGCACCTGACAAAAACAACAACAATTTAGCATATTTTCTACTTATATCAGCCACAATGTTAAAAACACATCTTTAAAATTCCATTTTTAACATTTTACTCATTTAGGAAAGTCTTCTTCCTGGCCCAAGCCAGAATGAGTGAGGTTTGCCTAACTTCGATCAGCAGCCAAGTTCATTTGTTGTCATTTATGATTTCTTAGCAAATTCCTAAGTGTTTTTGCATGTAGGTCTGGCCTCCCAGACCAAAGGCAGGGAGGCCACCTCCTTGGCTCCTCAGCATCAGGGAGGCCCTCCCAGGCAGGTGGATGAAACTAATGTCCTCCTTCTCTCAGGGAGCCCCTTCCGGGTGCCAGTGAAGGACATGGTGGACCCTGGCAAGGTGAAGTGCTCGGGACCAGGGCTGGGGGCCGGCGTCAGGGCGCGGGTCCCCCAGACCTTCACGGTGGACTGCAGTCAAGCTGGCCGGGCCCCCCTGCAGGTGGCTGTGCTGGGCCCCACAGGTATAGAAAGTCTGGGGCAGGAGGAAGGAGGCGGGGCGGGTGCCAGGAGCCTCTGCTGACCCCTCTCCCTTGCCCAGGTGTGGCTGAGCCTGTGGAGGTGCGTGACAATGGGGACGGCACACACACTGTCCACTACACCCCTGCCACCGATGGGCCCTACACAGTAGCCGTCAAGTACGCTGACCAGGAGGTGCCACGCAGGTGAGGACCAGCCTCAGGGTCTCCACGCTGAGCTGTGAGTGCGTCTCCTGGAGCAACCCCCACAGGGCCACCGTCAGGCCATGGGAAGGTTCCCCCCACTGATCTGAGCCTCCCCCCATCTGGCTGTCCCTCCTGCTCTGCCCTGCAGGTGGCACAGGCCCAAGGCTTTGACCCCCAAAGTAGCACCTGGGGAAAGGGCAGAAGGCCTGGGCTCTCCTCTAGACACACCACAGCATCTTCCTGGGAAAGGGGAAGAAATGCTCAGACTCTGTCAAAGGGCTCCTCAAGTGACCTTTCCCCAGACTCAAGATGTGACCTGGTCCCGGGAGCCGGCCCCCTCTCCCTGCCCCACGGAGTCATCCCTGCTGCCCATGTGTGGGGTGGACTCAAGATGATATGGGGTCCCCATCCCCTGGCCTCCTGCCAACTTTCCATCCCTTCTGTCCCTCAAGCCCTTTCAAGATCAAGGTGCTTCCGGCCCACGATGCCAGCAAGGTGCGTGCCAGTGGCCCCGGCCTCAATGCCTCCGGCATCCCCGCCAGCCTGCCCGTGGAGTTCACCATCGATGCTCGGGACGCTGGCGAGGGGCTGCTCACCGTCCAGATCCTGGTGAGTGCAGAAGCTGCCCTCCGCCTGGCCAGGCTCTGAGCCCCGGCAGGCCTTGACCGCGGCTTTGCCCCCAGGACCCTGAGGGAAAGCCCAAGAAGGCCAACATCCGAGACAACGGGGACGGTACCTACACCGTGTCCTACCTGCCAGACATGAGCGGCCGATACACCATCACCATCAAGTATGGCGGCGACGAGATCCCCTACTCTCCCTTCCGCATCCATGCCCTGCCCACTGGGGACGCCAGCAAGTGCCTTGTCACAGGTGGGCACCAACTCTATACCCCTGTCCTTCTCACCACCAACTCCCCTCAGAATCTATGTAGGTCCCCAGCCCAGACCCCAGATACCCTTCCCCACGCTCAGCCCCCTCAGGTCCATCCTGAGCGGCACCGGGCCTAATGCTCATCTCTATTTCCAGTGTCCATTGGAGGCCATGGCCTGGGTGAGTGCCTTCCTCTTCTCCCCTTCTGGGGATTGGGGGCAGCTGGGGAGGGAAAGGGCTGGGCACGGCCCCCACCGCCTCTGACCCAGCTTTTACACGTGACAGGAGCCTGCCTAGGCCCCCGAATCCAGATTGGAGAAGAGACGGTGATCACAGTAGATGCCAAGGCGGCAGGCAAGGGGAAGGTGACCTGCACGGTGTCCACACCCGATGGGGCCGAGCTCGATGTGGATGTGGTTGAGAACCACGATGGTACCTTTGACATCTACTACACGGCGCCCGAGCCGGGCAAGTATGTCATCACCATCCGCTTCGGGGGCGAGCACATCCCCAACAGCCCCTTCCACGTGCTGGTAAGCTCACGGCCACAGTGGGCTCAAGGGCAGACGGGGAGGGAAGGGAGGTGGGCTCCACTCCTCTAGGCAGTAGGAGATCCCAGAAGCTGACCCCAAGGAGTCATAGAACCTGTCCCCCGTCTCATGGATCTTGGGGTCAGAGTGCTCCAGAACCAAGCCTCTGCTGTCCCCGCAGCCTACCGCTAGCCCCAAGGCATCGGCCCTCTCTGGAGGAACTCACTGTGTTCCTCTCTGACCCTCTGGCCACTGTCCAGCTCCTGTCTCCACAGAGGGGGCTCTGCAGGAGGACAAGGGTAGAGCACCAGAGATATCCCCCTGGGGGTCCAGGTCCCCTGGCTGTTCTCTGGTTAATTCATGTCCCCCACTCCACCACATCCTATGCCCCGTGCCTTGCATCCCCAGGCGTGTGACCCTCTGCCCCACGTGGAGGAGCCCGCTGAAGTGCTGCAGCTGCGCCAGCCCTACACCCCTCCCCGGCCTGGCACCTGCCCCCCACACTGGGTACTGCCGCCTCCCTCGGCGGGCCTCGCCCTCCTCCTCGCCTTCCTTCATCTCTTCCTTCGACTTTTCTGCAGCTGGGGATGGGCCATGGTTTTGGGGCCTCATGGGGAGCAGGGGCACCAGGCTGGGTAGAGGGAGCCCCCAAGCTGGGCATGACCTTCCTTCTCTTGCAGCTCTCGCGCCTGTTCTGCTGCTCGGTTTCAACATTTACCCTCTTGTTCTTTCCTCGCTGTCTCCGACTCAGTCCCAAGCAGGCCTCTCTCCCAGGCCTTCCCCATCAGTGATGACTCTTCCCTCTCACCTGCCTCAGGCCACAGAGGAGCCCGTGGTGCCCGTGGAGCCATTGGAGTCCATGCTGAGGCCTTTCAACCTGGTCATCCCCTTCACTGTGCAGAAAGGGGAACTCACAGGTACTGCCCTGGGGCCCAGGCAGGACTCAGAGGGCAGAGACCCTCTTTCAGGGGCCCAGGGAGAGTAAGCAACCTACTCCAAATCACACAGCAAGTCAGGCGGAGCTGGAACTCAGGCTAGAGCCCTCTGTCTCCCAGTTCATGGGCCAGCCAGCTGCTCCAGGCTGTGTGTCAGTGCCTGGCCTCTGGGGTGAAAGCAGAGCCACACAAGAGCTGTGTCTGGGTTGGCAGGGGCTTGTGGTGGGAGAAACTGCGGTTTCCCATGGAACCATGTCTGCCCTGCAGGGGAGGTACGGATGCCCTCTGGGAAGACGGCACGGCCCAACATCACCGACAACAAGGATGGCACCATCACGGTGAGGTACGCGCCCACCGAGAAAGGCCTGCACCACATGGGGATCAAGTATGACGGCAACCACATCCCTGGTGAGTTAGGGGTGGGGCTGGGCTAGGGCGGGAGGAGCAGGCACGGCCTAGTCCCCGCTTCCTTCTTTGAACAAATATTTATTGAGCGCCTGCTGTGGGTAGACATGGCGGAAGGCTCTGGGAGTCTTGGTGGGAGTCTGGATATCCTGGTGAGAGGCAGGTCTGTGTGGAAGATGCAGGGTGCTGCTCGCGGCCCAGGTGAGCCCAGGCAGCCCCGTCCTTGTGCTCATCTGTACCCTCGTTTGTCTTCCTCAGGGAGTCCCCTGCAATTCTATGTGGATGCCATCAACAGCCGCCATGTCAGTGCCTACGGGCCAGGCCTGAGCCATGGCATGGTCAACAAGCCTGCCACCTTTACCATTGTCACCAAGGATGCTGGCGAAGGTGAGGAGAGCTACAGGCAGCGGGCAGGGGTGGAGGATTTGGCAGCGGCAGGGATCAGGGCAGGATCTCTGACCCCAGCCCCACCTCCACCTCCAGGGGGTCTGTCGCTGGCTGTGGAAGGCCCATCCAAGGCGGAGATCACCTGCAAGGACAACAAGGATGGCACCTGCACCGTGTCCTACCTGCCCACGGCACCTGGAGACTACAGCATCATTGTGCGCTTTGATGATAAGCACATCCCAGGGAGCCCCTTCACAGCCAAGATCACAGGTAGGGAGATGTGCAGGCCCCTTCAGCCCATCATGCACATAGCATGCAAATACGTGCAAGCCTGGTGTGTTCAGTTTGCTCAAGGCGTGGGGGCAGAGGCCCCTGGCAGTGGAGGAGGACATCTTTGGAATGCTTTTCTCCGCAACAGGCAAGAAACATGCAACCACATGCAGGCTTTGAAAGACATGATCTCCTCTTGTTTGTTCTGTTTTTTGTTTCTCTGAGAAAGGGTCCTGCTATGTAGCCCTTTCTGGCCTGGAACTCACTATATAGAGCAAGTTGGCCTCAAAGTTGTGATTCTCTTGCCTCTGCCTCCTGAGTGCTGGGATTACCATTTTGTTTTTACAGTCACTTTAGAAACTAGGGCATTGAAACCCTTCTTTGTTGTTGCATTTGCTTTTGCTTTTTTGTGTTTTGGGACAGGGTCTTGCTATATATTCTAGACTGGCCTTGAACTTGCTATGTAACCCAAGCTGGCCTCAAAGTTAACTCTTTTGCCTTGGCCTCCTGAGTGCTGGGATTACAGGTGTGAGCTACCACACCTGGCCTTTTCAACAACCCTTTTTTTATTTGTTTTTATAATACTGGAGGATTGAACTGAGAGCCTTATCCGTATTTTGCAAAGTGTTCTACCACTGAGCTGCACCTCAAGACCATATTTTTATTTTTTTACCTTGAGAGAGGGTCCCCCTTAGTTATTCAGGCTGCCTGTGGCCTTGAACTCGCAATCTTTCTGCCTCCACCTCCCAAGTCACTGGGATTACAGACATGCTTCATTGCCCTTGGCTTGAAATGTTATTATTGTTATTGTTATTTTTAGTGGGGGGGGGGCGCTGACCCCAGGGCCTCGCTCATCTTTACCAGTGTTCTAAGTTACACAGGCTGCCTCTGGCCTTGAACTTGTGATCCTCCTGAATCTGCCTCCTGAGTTGCTGAGAATATAGCATTGGCCACCGTGCCCACTTTTGACAGCTTTTTTGATACCTACGGAAACCTGTCCCAGAGGGGCACTTTGACTCGCACCACATAGCAAGGAAGAGGGTCTGTGGGGCCCAGTCCAGTGTCTCGTTTCCACTGTACCACACGACTCAGGATTAAATACACAAAGATCTATGCAGGGATTTAGCCCACACTGGATTGAGGCAGCCACAGAGAACTGGTTTGCTAGCGCCTTCTGTGGTTGCTGGCAGCTAATGTAAATGCCGGCCTCACTCTCCCAGGCTTTTGGCCTCTGCCTAGGAGTGCCCTGGTCTCTGTTGAGTGCAGCAGGGCTTGCCCAGGGGCAGGGGGCTTCTGAGCCCTGAAGAAGCAAGGCCTTCCTGCAGTCACATAGCCTGATACCTCAACTACCCCACAGGTGATGACTCAATGAGGACATCACAGCTGAACGTGGGCACCTCCACGGATGTGTCGCTGAAGATCACCGAGAGTGACCTGAGCCAGCTAACTGCCAGCATCCGGGCCCCCTCGGGCAATGAGGAGCCCTGCCTGCTGAAGCGCCTGCCCAACCGGCACATCGGTGAGTGTGGGGACCCAAGGGAGACCTCGGAGGGAAGGGAGCACCAGGAATGCTCTGCCTGACGTCCCCTCTCCACAGGGATTTCCTTCACCCCCAAGGAGGTCGGGGAGCACGTGGTGAGCGTACGCAAGAGCGGCAAGCACGTCACCAACAGCCCCTTCAAAATCCTGGTGGGGCCATCGGAGATCGGGGATGCCAGCAAGGTTCGGGTCTGGGGCAAGGGCCTGTCCGAGGGACACACCTTCCAGGTGGCGGAGTTCATCGTGGACACCCGTAATGCAGGTACTTCTTGCTGTGGGGGCCCCATTCCAGCTTGCATTCCAGCTGGCATTCAGTGGGTGCTTACCCTTTCCTGCCCAGCACCTCCTCCCCTCTGGCCACACCCTCCTCCCTGGACTTCTGGGCCCTGGGTGGCATTCATTCTGGAGCCCACCGTGGGGAAGGCAAACAGCCCCCGTCAGTTCTCTCACTTTTAAGGAAACCTCAGTTGTCCTGAACTTGTCTCTCCATCACTCACAGGAATCTAAGATGACTATCGTAGGGAATTTTCCAGACTGCCTCTCCTGTGGGCCTTGGGGACAGTGTCATGCTCACCCCTCTGCCTCCCACTGCACCATTTTCCTTAGTGGTTTGGGGCACCCTTTCTGGGCAAAGCCTGCAGCTCTGGGAGGGCAGTGCAGTGTGTGTGGCATAGAACTGAGGGACACGCATCTCTCGCTTTCCCTCCCAGGCTATGGAGGTCTGGGGCTGAGCATCGAAGGCCCTAGTAAGGTGGACATCAACTGCGAGGACATGGAGGACGGCACATGCAAAGTCACCTACTGCCCCACCGAGCCGGGCACCTACATCATCAACATCAAGTTTGCCGACAAGCACGTGCCCGGTAAGGCTCTGGGCTTAAGGCCAGGTGGGGACAGACCAGGGGGCTGGGAGGCAGGTGATCTGTGGGCCTGACCCCCTTATCCTCCCCCACAGGAAGCCCCTTCACTGTGAAGGTGACTGGTGAGGGACGCATGAAGGAAAGCATCACCCGGCGCAGACAGGCACCTTCCATTGCCACCATTGGTAGCACCTGTGACCTCAACCTCAAGATCCCAGGTAGAGCCAGTAGGATGGGGAAGAGTGGGTGGGGTGGGGCCAAGGGGATGTGCCGGCACCGTCCCCAAAGCCTACCCTTGGGGCCTCGTCCTGCTTGCTCCCTCCTCACCTCCTCACCTCGGCTCCTGCCACCTCACAGGGAACTGGTTCCAGATGGTGTCTGCCCAGGAGCGCCTGACGCGCACCTTCACTCGCAGCAGCCACACGTACACCCGCACCGAGAGGACCGAGATCAGCAAGACTCGGGGCGGGGAGACCAAGCGCGAAGTGCGGGTGGAGGAGTCCACCCAGGTCGGCGGGGACCCCTTCCCTGCTGTGTTCGGGGACTTTCTGGGCCGGGAACGCCTAGGCTCCTTTGGCAGCATCACTCGGCAGCAGGAGGGTGAGCAGCATGCACTGGGCTGGGTGGGGTCCTCTCAGGGAGGCCAGGCCTTCTGTCCCCTGAGAGAGGATAGGAGGGTGAGGGCAGCCAGGCTCCAGCCCTGGCAGTCTTGGTCCACATGGCCAGGGCTGGTCTGAGCAGGGCAGGGAGTTTCTGGAAGGAGGAAGGAGGAGAGCAAGGCGTGGTGGTGCACACCTGCAATCCTAGAGGCTCGGGAGGCGGAGGCAGGAGGATCGCAAGTTCAAGACCAGAGGCAGTCTGCGTAATTTAGCGAGGACCCTGTCTCAAAAAGTAAAAAATGGGCTGGCCGGGCATGGTGGCGCATGCCTGTACCTGTAATCCCAGTGGCTCGGGAGGCAGAGGCGGGAGGATCGCAAGTTCGAGACCAGAGGCAGTCTGCGTAATTTAGCGAGGACCCTGTCTCAAAAAGTAAAAAAAAAAAATGGGCTGAGGTGCAGCTCAGTGGTCCAGCACTTGCAGAGCATGCAGGCGCGAGGCCCTGGGTTCAACCCCCAGTACCACCAAAAAAAAAAAAAAAAAAAAAAGGAGGAAGGAGGAGCACAAGGGCTAGGAACAGCCCTGGTTACCCTGATCTCTGCCCATCCTGCAGGCGAGGCCAGCTCTCAGGACATGACCGCGCAGGTGACCAGCCCATCGGGCAAGACTGAAGCTGCAGAGATTGTCGAGGGGGAGGACAGTGCCTACAGCGTGCGCTTTGTGCCCCAGGAGATGGGGCCCCACACTGTTACCGTCAAGTACCGGGGCCAGCATGTGCCTGGCAGCCCCTTTCAGTTCACTGTGGGGCCCCTGGGTGAAGGTGGTGCTCATAAGGTGCGGGCAGGCGGCACAGGGCTGGAGCGAGGTGTGGCCGGCGTGCCAGGTGAGGGGCAGGAGGCCAGGAGGGAGGTCAGGGTCGGGGCAGCCAGGGGGAGGGGGAGGGGTGCTCAAGTGCCATCCCTGCCCTGCCTCCCTGAATCCAGCTGAGTTCAGCATCTGGACCCGAGAAGCAGGTGCGGGGGGCCTGTCCATTGCCGTGGAGGGTCCCAGCAAGGCGGAGATAGCATTTGAGGACCGCAAAGATGGCTCCTGCGGGGTCTCCTACATTGTCCAGGAGCCAGGTAGGTGTCCACGCTTTGGTGGGGGCTGCGCCAGGCTGGGCTTCCAGCCTGGGTTTCTGCTCACTGACTGGCAGACAATGCCTGGGGTGGCAGGACTTCCCCCACCTCCCCAATTCTTCTCTGCTCCTGGGAATGTGTATCTGTCCTCAGCTGAGCCCTGACCCAAGGAGCCTGTCCTGGGATGAGGCTGGGGTGAGGGTGGTTCAGCCCCAACCATGCCACCATCCTGGGGCATGGGCTGACCAGGCTCCCCCTTCAGGTGACTACGAGGTCTCCATCAAGTTCAATGATGAGCACATCCCAGACAGCCCCTTTGTGGTACCTGTGGCCTCCCTCTCGGATGACGCTCGCCGTCTCACCGTCACCAGCCTGCAGGTGTGTGCGGGGGGTGGGGCCCCTCTGCCACCTGAGAGGTGGGCAAGAGTCTAGAATGGCGGGCCTATGCGGCCAGGGACTTAGCAGTGGCTCTAGAAGGCTTGTGAGCAGAAGTCCCTCTCTCTCACCGTCTGCACAGCACAGGGCGGGGCGTGTCTGGCTCCCTGTTGCTCCAGGCCTTGTTTCTGCCTTGTACTAGTTTTCTCTCCCTGTCCTTACTGCCACCTGTCATTTCTTGTTACTGGGTCTGTTCCACTTCCTTCTGAACGTTCTAATGACTTTGAGGCTAGGAATGTAAAATCAATACAAAATGAGTGGAAACCAGTTTGCAGAGAGGGGCCTGAGGGCTCCTATTAGGCCCTGGGGCCTGGCCTGTGCCTCTCCCAGCCCCTGGGGGCCTGCTCTGCTTTCTCCTGCTGTGACTTCTGGAGAATGGGTGTCTTCTTTCCCTCTGTCCTGTGGCAACATGGGCTGTACAAGCTCTCAGCAAGTCATGCTGACTTATGTGAACAGCTTGCTAAGTAAGGGGCAAAGAGAAGGCTTCACCCCCTTCCCTTTCCAGCTGCTCCCCAGGGCAGTCCTGTTGGTCTGCAGGGAGCCCTCATGCACCGCAGGGAGCCCACTCTAGAACCAGGCTCCATCCCCAGCCCAGTCTCACCGCCTTGCCCCCCAGAGCACCCCCTGTGCTTCCTCCAGCCCTCTCTCTGGCCTTGCTCCTTCCGGTACTGCTCCAAGCCCAGGCCAGGCAAACTCAGCTTCCCACATCTGAGTTTCGTGGTGCCCACAATCCACACGGCACTGTCAAACTCTTGCTTCTCTGCCACCAAGCTTTCTTCACTCTGCTTCCTTAGCCAGGACAAGGACACATATCCCTCATTCCATACCTAGCAGAGCTAGAATGGTGCCCACCTGATGCAGGTAGATGCAGAGGGGCACAGGACAGCCCCTGCCTTCTCCATCCTCCTGGAAGCTGGCTGCCAGGCAGGGGTGGGGCTGGGGAGGCGGAGCCATGGGCTGGGCTCACAGTGAGACAGAGAGGACCTCTCCAGCCCCTGCCTCTGTGGACCCTGAGTGTCCTCTGTGGCCTTTGCAGGAGACGGGGCTGAAGGTGAACCAGCCGGCGTCCTTCGCAGTGCAGCTGAATGGGGCGCGAGGTGTGATCGATGCTAGGGTGCACACACCCTCAGGAGCCGTGGAGGAGTGCTATGTCTCTGAGCTGGACAGTGGTGAGCTGGCCTTGCCCCTGCCACCAGACCAGGACCTCCTGGGAAGGGCCAGGAAGGTTGGAAGCTCACCCACCAACCCTCTGCCCCACAGACAAGCATACCATCCGCTTCATCCCCCATGAGAACGGCGTCCACTCCATCGATGTCAAGTTCAATGGGGCCCACATCCCCGGAAGCCCCTTCAAGATCCGTGTTGGGGAGCAGAGCCAGGCTGGGGACCCAGGCTTGGTGTCAGCTTATGGTCCTGGGCTCGAAGGAGGCACCACTGGTGAGTGCCTGGAGGTGGGGAGCAGGGGTGGATTCGGGGTGCTCAGGCACTCATCAGGTCTGCCTTGCCCTGGAGTCCCTGAAGTCGCTGCTCTGAGCTGCATCCCTTCCCGCCTATAGCCTTGCTCTCTCTGGTCCCCAGGAGTGTCGTCGGAGTTCATCGTGAACACACTGAATGCGGGCTCAGGGGCCTTGTCCGTCACCATTGATGGCCCCTCCAAGGTGCAGCTCGACTGTCGGGAGTGTCCTGAGGGCCATGTGGTCACTTACACTCCCATGGCCCCTGGCAACTACCTCATTGCCATCAAGTACGGTGGCCCACAGCACATCGTGGGCAGCCCCTTCAAAGCCAAGGTCACAGGTAAGTACCCAGGAGGGGGCGTCCATGTAGCCCAGCCCAGCCTGGTCTGCTCCAGTGCCCATGTACATCTGCTAAGCCCCCCAAATCATGGTCAAGTTGTGGGGACCAGGGGTGGGTCTGGCTTTATGCAGCATTCTGTTCTGTAGAGTCGCACATGATCAGCTTTAAAAATCCAATTCTTCCTCTTTATCATTGTCCATCCTTTAATTAATCTTTCGTCTGCCATGGCTCTTCAACCTTTAGTTTAACATTTTCCCTCCTGGCTTCTGTTTTTTCTCACTTCCAATAAGGGGTGTGTGTGTGTGTGTGTGTGTGTGTGTGTGTGTGTGTGTGGTGTTGGGGTTCAAACCCAGGGCCTTGTACATCCTAGGTAAGCACTGCACCAAGCTCCCCAACCCTTTTTGAAGCTGTATGAAGAACTCCTTAGATATATGTTCCTTTTTAAAGCAAGATTCTTGCCCTGTGAGTTAACTAGCGTTCCCTTGTGAAGCCTCAGAGGGTGAGGGATGGAGCCAGCAAAGGCCCAGGCCTATGGATAAGCAAGAACTGGAGCTGGAAACACCGGTGCTTGTTTGGAACGGACTGCAGTCCCCCAATGCCACCACTAAGAACAGGACCAGGGCACACGGTGCAGACAGTGTGGCCTGGGTCCCAGAGTCCCAGAGGGTTGTCAGTGCTGACCAACGGCCTACTAGCTAGGGAAGGGCAGGAATCCCCTCTGACCAGGCTCATGGCCCCCCATTCTGCCCCTCAGGTCCCCGGCTGTCTGGAGGTCACAGCCTTCACGAAACGTCTACAGTTCTGGTGGAAACTGTGACCAAGTCCTCCTCGAGCAGAGGCTCCAGCTACAGTTCGATCCCCAAGTTCTCCTCAGATGCCAGCAAGGTGGTGATACGGGGCCCCGGGCTGTCCCAGGCCTTTGTGGGCCAGAAGAACTCCTTCACCGTGGACTGCAGCAAAGCAGGCAGGCTCTAGGGGCAAGCAGGCCATGGGGGTCGGCGGGTGTGTGGGAGAGTGGGGGAGGGCACAAGGAGAAGCTGGGGTGCGGGGTGGGGACTGCCAGGCGTCCTGGTATGAGCGCGCCCCTCTCTGCCTTCCTGTCCAGGCACCAACATGATGATGGTGGGCGTGCATGGGCCCAAGACCCCCTGCGAGGAGGTGTATGTGAAGCACATGGGGAACCGGGTGTACAACGTCACCTACACTGTCAAGGAGAAAGGGGACTACATCCTCATTGTCAAGTGGGGTGACGAAAGTGTCCCTGGAAGCCCCTTCAAAGTCAATGTGCCCTGAATCCCAGAAGTACCTGCCCCAGCCTCAGCCCTCACCTCTGGCCAAACACACACTCGCCCCCACCCCCCGCCACGTGCCACATCCAGCTGCACCCTTGCAGAATCACACACTACCAGCACCTGCCTTGGGTGTGACGTGAGTGGCCCAGCCTCCCACTCCACCATCCCCCTGTGGGGTGGAGGGCCTTATCTGTCTCAGAACAGTGTCCCTCCCTTGAATGTGGCACAAGGGCAGACTGGGGCCAGGCTCAGAGGCAGAGACTGTGACAGAAGGGGCTGGACGAGGGGTTGAGGGTCCAGGGACCCCCCTGAGTTTAGCGGCCGAGGCCAGCGGGGAAGCATTGAGTTGGGCATGTCTGTGAGAGAGGTCACCCTCAAACGTCCCTGACCTGCTCCTGAAGACTGCATCTGGCCCCTCTGGTGGCTATGCCCCCAGAGCGTTAAGGACTTGCAGAAGAAAGCACGATCGGAGAAGAAGCCAGACCTGGAACAGCAGCACGTGGACTGGCCCCCAGCGACTTGCCCGCCACCCACGCCAGGCTTCTTGGGGGACTGATTGCTCGCTCTCTCTCTCATTCTCTATCTTTTTTTTTTTTTTACGGTTGCACAGCTCTGCCCCATGTGGGGCCTTTTTTACACACTGCGAGGCCCAGCTTTCTGGGGGGACTTTTGCACATGTCATGCGGCTGAGCCAGGAGCCGCTCAAGTGGAAAACTCCAAATAAAGTGCGGCTGTCGCAGAGGCTTGGCTGTTCTGTGTGTGTGCTCTTTGCAGCTGGCCTCTCCAGGTCCAGTGACGCTTAATCAAGCCCTGGGAGGCAGGGGTGGGATGGCTGTCCCCTGGAGGACTGACCAGGCCAGGGGAAGGGCCTGGAGGAGATGTGAGGTCAGGGATGTTGGCAGAAAGCAGGAAAGCCCGGGGTGGAGATTAGAGGCTCAGTCCTCAGCTAGCTGGAAGGTTGGCGGGTGGAAGAGGGGAGTGGACACTGTTCTGGAAGACTGCCCTCGGACTACTGGAAGGCCATTTTTAGTTCAGTGGGACCTGGGAGATGGTCTTCAAATTAGGACCTTAAAGCCGTGAGCACTGGCTCAGATAGGAACGCCCCTCACCCAGCAGGCCAGCAGGATTGCATGCAAACCCCGACCCTACACTCCAGGGCCTGGGTGACCCCTGGGCTGCTGCCACCCCACCTCCAGCCCTGACCTTGCTCAGAGCTCCTCCTGAACTCCTGCCCCAGTCTCTGTACTAGTCTCCCCTCCCCGTCTGGCTCCAGGAAGCTGGAGAGGTCCCACTAAAAGTGTTAGGATCCTCTGGTTGAGGGCCTTTGCTGGCTCCCTCTTGCTCCAGGACAACATCTACTCCAAGCTTCCCTCAGGTGCAGACACCCACCACCTCCCTGCCCTGTGAGTGGGCAGCGTGCCCTCCACTGCCTGCCCCCTTCATGGCCTCTGCTTTCCTGGGCACCTGTGCTGCAGTTCCAGCCTCTACCGGCCCCTCCCAGGTCAGCACTGCCCATTCCCACATGGCCCTGGGCCACATCTCTGCCTGAATTTACTACCCTGACCTGTGACCAGGAATCCACTGCCTCCCCCATCAGCCAGGGCCCCCTGACCGACAGGGCGAATACGGGCCTGAGTGAATCCCTCCATGAGCAACAGAGTTGCCAAGCAGAGCAAAGACACATTACACTCGACGGGGCCCACAACAGTAGACCCCTGGCAGGCAGCTGGCGGTGGGGCTGCCAGAGGAAACCCACAACACACGTGGCCCAAACTCCTTGTCAAGTGACCCTATGCCTCATCACCTCTACACTCAGTGGCCTATCTGCGTCCTCATTCCTCTTTAAGTTTCTTCTTTCCCTTTCTGTCCTTGGAGGAAGTACCTTCTCCCTCTTTATTGGGGGTCCACCCTCCAGACCCTCCAGAACTTCCCTTCACTGTATGTCCACCCCTCCCCAAGATTTCTCCCTTTCAGGGAGCTCCTGACGATAGAAATGCTTTGTCCATCTTGTATTCTCTGTGATCAAATCCAATAAATGATTGGTTGAATGAAGGCATGAGTAATGATGAATGTGATACCACCCTGGCTCTTTCCTTTATCTGACAAGCCCATTAAAGATAGATTCATTTTCTTAAGAACCCAACTGTTTGTGGCCACTGAGGACCAATTCTGTGCCAGGTGCTAGACCAAGTGCTCCTACACACACCCTCACATCCCCTTCACCTTCTGGCCCCATGTCCCTTAGATTGAGGGTCTTCCAGCTTGCTTGCTGCCTTCCCTGCTGTAACTCAATGTGTTTACAGATCTCCAGCCCAGCTGCTCTCATCAGTCACAGTGGGACACTGGGTGCTGAGCATCTGCGGGCCCTTTCTCACTTAATCCTCCTAACAGCCCTGTGAGGTGAGCCTACCCTTTATCCAAAGAAACCAAGGCCTTGAGAATTTCAGTGATGGATTCAAAATCAAACCCTGAAGTACCACAGCTGAGAGCCAAACACTGGTGTAACCAAAATTACAGGCCTACCATACATACAACCACTAGATCAGACCATGTAGACATCTCAAGCACCCAAATTCATACGTGATGCCAGGGTGCCTGTTTGTTGAAAGGGAGGAAAAGAGTGGTCCTTTCCCTCCAATCATTCATCTCAGAGTCCCTTCCCTGAGGAACATTACTCCTATCCACCTAGCTACACAGGACAGAAGCCCAGAAGCCACCTGGGTCTCTTTCTTTACCTCGCTCCCAAACACATCTAATCTGGCTGCATCTCTGAGTTCCATCTACTCGACATTCCCCATTATCACATCTGGACTTCTAGCCACCATCATTTCTCACTACATTGAACTTCCAGTTTGTTCTCACCTCCTTTAGTCTTGTCTCGGCACACAGCACAGTCCCAGCGATAGTTCCAAAGCGGAAGTCTGGCAAGATCACCCTTTTGCTTAACATCCTTCAGTGGCTTCAGAAAACTTTGTCCTCAGGAAAACTTCCATGTTCTTTTACTTTTCTTGTTCTTGCCTAGAACATCCTCTTGCCCTTGTTTCTGTCCCCTTCACCATGTTAGTCCTTCAGGTCTCAGCATAGATGATGTAACCTTCTTGGGGAAGTGTTTTTTGTTTGTTTTTGTTTGTTTTGTTTGTGGTACTAGGGGATTGAACCCAGGGCCTTGCTCAAACTTTGCAAGCCCTCTACCACTGAGCTACACCTCTAGCCCCTTTTAAATTTTTTATCAAATTGAGACAGGGTCTTGCTAAATTATGCAGGCTGCCTCGGGCCTTGAAATTGCGACCCTCCTGCCTCTGCTTCCTGAGCCGCTGGCATTACACATGTGTGCCACTGTGCATGGTGAGGAAGTGTTGAGAGCTCCCTCTATGGGGATTAGTTACCAAGGATGTGTACTTCTATGCACAACTCACATTCTAGAAAACAACATGCTTTATAATTATCTATTCCCTTGGCTCTACCTCACTAGACAGTATCATCATTAATTTGCTCATTCCTTTAGTAATTAACAAATATGTATTGTTGGTGGTGGTAAATTCTGTTGACTCATGTCTGACTCACAGTGACCCTATGTATGATGACACTGTGCAACGCTTGGCTCTATTGTCAGTGCTTCTCTGCTATTCATAGGGTTTTCAATGGCTAATTGTTCTCTGGGAGTGGGTTGCCGGGTCCTTCTCCCAAGCCTACAGCACCTGGTGTTCCCATCCAAGTACTTGGTTCCCATCCAAGTACTAACCACGCCCGACCATGCTTCGCTTCCAAGATCTGACAGGATCAGACACCACAGTGGAATGGCTGCAGGCAAATATGTATTGAGTACTTAATTGGGTTGCAGTTATGTACATGCATGGACTATCCAGACTCAGACCTTGCAGTTGAAATCAGAAGTGTCTTTCTACGCTGGACGTCGCAGTGCAAATCTGTAATCCCAGCCCTGGAGAGGCTGAGGCCAGCCTGGGGCACATAGCGAGACTTAGTTTCAAAACACAATAACAACAAAAGTGTCTTTTCTTCTCTGGAGTCTCAACGTCCAATAATGCTCGGTTCAAAACTTTTGTCTAACAAATGCACCAACGAAAGAATGAATGAACGATCGAAGGCCACTGAGTCCTGTGCCCCGCAGCCTTCTGGGAGTCGTAGTCCCCTGGTTCTGTCGTCTTTCTATGGCGCAGGCATACTCATGCTAATGCGCATGTCCGGGAGGCGGTGGTGGGAGACTGCGCATGTCTGAAGGGAGGGGCTGAGGCCGATTTAAAGTCGCACTGCGGGGGCGGGGCTCCGGTGACTTCGGTTCCTTGGGGGTGAACTCTACCTAGCTAAAGGGATGGCGGGAAGGGGTAAACTAATCGCGGTGATCGGAGACGAGGACACGGTGACTGGTTTCCTGCTGGGCGGCATAGGGGAGCTTAACAAGAACCGTCACCCCAATTTCCTGGTGGTAGAGAAGGATACTACCATCAATGAGATCGAAGACACCTTCCGGTACGGTAGCCTACGAGGCCTGAATAGGCCCTTCTGCTTGGTGGGAGTGCTGGGAGGGGGCGACTGCGGCCCAGGGACCTCGGGGAGTTAAGGGGTGGTCCTGGAAGTCTGTGCGTTCTTCCAGAGTGGAGGTCTCCCTGCCCCAAGTTCCCTTTTGGGGCTCGGTGGGACCGGGGCTCTCAGTTCCACGATGCCCCCCGCCCCACACGCGCACACACATGATCGTGTTTTAGGAAAGAAAGGGAATAGAGCTTGTGACCTGCTCCTGCCATAACTGAATGTCTTGACCCCGTACGCGTAGAAACCCAGCCTCAGTACCTCTTCCGGGTCCCCGACGTTCATTCTTAGAACAGTCTCTGGGCCTTTGCAAGTGCTTGGCTCTTTTGCAATTTGCTCCCTAAAGGAACCACACACTGACTGGGAACTGAGGCGGTAGGCTCAGGCTTTCTTGTGCTCTCATTCCCCATAGAGGCTTACAGTCGTCTTGTAGGGGCCCTGCGGGATCTTTCCCCACTTATAGGGGAGAAAACTAAAGCTCAGAGAGGTTAAGGCACATGCCCAAAGGCACACCAGTCTGAAGAGACAGAGCTGGGATCTGAACCCAGTGTCAACCCTTTCTGCCTCTCTTAAGCCAGTTTGTTGTTGTTAGGTGCTGTTAAGTTGGGTCCAACTCATAGCTATCCTATGTACAACAGAACGAAACACTACCTAATGCTGTGCCATGCTGGGCACTATAGTCAGTGCTTCTCTGCTGTTCATAGGGTTGTCCATGGCTGATTGTTTTTGGGACTTGGCTGCTGGGTCTTTCTCCCAAGCGTCCAGCACCTGGTGTCCCCAGGCGGTCCCCCATCCAAGTACTAACCAGGCTTGACCCTGCTTAGCTTCCATGATCTGACTTTAAGCCAGTACTCGCTCTGATTGTGTGGCTTTCCGCAGTTTGGATTAGAATTTCCTTTTGTCTTGAGCACAGTGGGCAGAACATCTGGACTGTATGGCTTTCTGGTAAATCCTTGTACTTCAAGTCCTCACTTCCTGCCCTGGATCAAGGATGACAGCTTCAAAGTATGGGTGTGGACATGCTTTTTAATCCAGGAGGTGTCCTGGTGATTAGAATTAAGGACATCAGCTTCTTATTCCTTCCCTCAACCCTTTTCTGGGGCTCCTGTGCCAAGTGTCAGGAATAAACCTCTCTCACCTGTTTCCCCTAAACAGCCCAGCCCAGAGTTGCTGGCTGAAACTGGTTCCTGCAGCCTGGGATATGATAGGCCCTGACCTGAGAAGCTGCTATCTGCTGATCTCTAAGCAGTCTAGTAAAGTGACCCAAGTTGTCATGGAGAAGGACAAATTTTACTTCAAGGATTTTCCGTGTTTTCAACCAAAACGGATTTCAGAAACCATCAAGTCCAACCTACCTAGGACCTGGCACAGGGTAGATACTCAATGAATAGTTGCAAATAATAGTTGCAAATGAATAGTGAGCAAATAAGTGAATGAGTGGGGGAGTTATCACATGAAAGGAGAGTCACAGTGACAGGTTTTATCTATGGAAAGTATGACTCCATCACTGCTGAGTTTCCTCTTCCTATCTTGTGTCCTTGTCTCATGGCAAATGTCTGCCCTGGCTCATCCACTGACCTCATCGGTATAGGCCTTGAGACCTTCAGTGGTCTCCTCAGCCCTATTTTTTAAAAATTTAATAATATTCAAAAGGAATACATTAAGAGTCTCATCTCTGCCCCATCATTGCACCTCATTATCTTCCTCTTCCATCCCATCAATAACATAAGGTCTGCCGGGCACAGTGGCACATGCCTGTAATCCCAGCAACTCCAGAGGCATAGGCAGGAGGATCACAAGTTCAAGACCAGAGGCAGTCTGCATACTTTAGCGAGACTCTGTCTCAAAAAGTAAAAAAAAAAAAAAAAAAAAAGGGCTGGGGTGTAGCTCAGTGGCACAGCACTTGCAAAGCATACAAGCATGAGACCCTGGGTTCAACCCCCAATACCCCCCAAAAAATAATAATATCATAAGGTCCTTTTTTATCTAGAGCCTGTTTATGCAGATAAAAAGGGACACACACACGTACTTCTCTGAGCAGGAGTATAGAAACCAACTCTGACCAATAGAGACCTGAGCTCTTGAATGAAATTGCTTCCTTCAAGGAAGGAAAGGTCTCGAGTGTAGCAGCGTTTCCCCTTGTCTTCTGTGCCCCTGGCTCACTCTCATTCCCCTCTACAGACCAGGTCCACAACCTGGAGTGGGCTGCTGGGGGAGGGCTGTCATGGACTCCCTTCTTCTCTCTCCAAACAGGCAGTTTCTAAACCGAGACGACATCGGCATCATCCTCATCAACCAGTACATCGCAGAGATGGTGCGGCATGCGTTGGACGCACACCAGCGCTCCATTCCGGCCGTCCTGGAGATCCCATCCAAGGAGCACCCCTATGATGCGGCCAAAGACTCCATCCTGCGCAGGGCCAAGGGCATGTTCACTGCTGAAGACCTGCGCTAGGGGCTCCTTGCCCTTGGCCCCTCATTCACCATCATCCTCTTTAAGTTTCAACCCTCTGGTTTCCAATCCCCACCTCTTCCTGCTCCACTGAGAGGATGGCTGAGGTATTTCCAGGCTGCCAGGGCTCTGCCGTTAAAATCTAGGCTGGTTAGGGAACAGGAAGCCAGACCATCTCTCTCTACTACCTCTTTCCTGTGCTGTTACCCAGTGTCATTGTCATTGTTAAATTAAATTAAAGTAATCTTGCTTTCTCCCTACTGGGGCTGAGTGCTGGAAAGGACACACATAGGGTGAGGCGGTTGGGGGAAGATTAGATTGGCAAAGATGAAAAAGGTTCTGCGAAAGAGCCAGGAAAAAAGGATATGGGGCAGGAAGCCATAACTCCAGGACTGGTCATCTGGATCAGAGAGGACCAGCTGGGGAGCAGAGGTCGAGGCTTTAGCTCAGCCCTTGGCTCCTCCATCTCTGAGAGGGGGCCTAGCCCAAGGGATAGAAGCAAAAAGCACAGAAAAATCTAGGAGCTTATAATTCTAGGTGGAACCTGGGTCCTGCAGGAGGTTTGAGGATCAAGGCATTTAGCTGCTGGCCCCTGGCCCCAGGCTGCTTCAGGAAGGGCACCAGGTCTGCTGAGGGTAGAACCCTGGCCCTGTGTGAGGTGATGCTTTGTTGCCAGGTGACTGTAATAGGGCGGCCACCCACTGTCTGGAGAACTAGGCTTGCTGAGCTCACCCCTTGGCCACAGCCCCCCTGTTACTGCTCCTTGCCTTGCCACAATGGCGCGGCAGCTCAACATGGACACGGTGCGGCAAAACTTCTGGAAGGAGGAATATCTGAGGGAGAAGATGTTGCGCTGTGAATGGCACCGCAAGTATGGGTCGTTGGTGAAGGCCAAGCAGAAGGCTAAGGCTGCAGCCCGAGTGCCCCTCAAACTGCCCACCCTGCCCCCAAAGGCCCCACTCTCACCCCCAAAAGCAGTCCCCAAAACAGTCCCTTCCAAGGCCCCCAGCCCTGGCCCTGAAGCTCCCTCTCAGTCAGAAATGTACCCAGTACCGCCTGCCACCCGATCCTTGCTGTATGAAGGCATCTCCCACGACTTCCAGGGGCGCTACCTTTACCTCAACACCCGAAAACTGGACATGCCAGAGAAACGCTACCTCTTCCCCATCACCACCAACTTCTCATATGGCTGGCAGCTGGGTGAGCCTGAACCTCCCACAAATTAGTCATCTCACAAACATGGGGCACCTGCCGTGTGCCAGGGGGTGGACATTCTAGTAGAAGGTCTGGGCAATAAACATAGAGCAAGGAAATGTCCAGGAGAAACAAGTCCTATAGAACTGGGGAGTGATGGATGGTGGCCTGGGAGGCAGAGGGCGTATGCTTCTTGGATTGTCAGGAAAGACCTTTCTGGACCCTCAAGGCTGAGAGCTAAATGACAGAGGTAAAGACTGGGATTATATCCTCATCCAAGGGGAAACCAATGGGAAGTTTTAAGCAGGTGAATGCTTAAAAAGGTAAATCAATTTCATTCTGTAGGTGATAGCTTTTTCAGGGGAAGTTGTAGAGTCTGGCAAGTGAGTTAGGCATCTATTTTGAGTTATCTTGGCAAGACCTGGTGGTGGATCCCACTAGAGGATTAGCAGCAGAGCTGAAGTCCATTTGGGATGTTTGGGAGGAAGACTCAGTGGAACTGACTGATAGGTTGGATGTAAGGGGAAGAGAAAAATCAGTGGCAACGCCCAGATGTTTGGCTGTAGCAGCTGTGACAGGAAAGATTGGGAGAGAACACAGCTGAAAGGTGTAGGAAGACAGGTCCCAGGTGGCCCTGGTAGGTTAGAGATGTCAGTGAGGTTGCAATGTGTGAAAGTCTGGCCCTCTGGAGCGGGGTCAAAGCTCAAGATACAGATTTGGGGGCCATTGTACGTAGGGTCCTATGAGTTGGACTGACTTGACGGCACGTAACAACAACAGAATATAAGGGCTACTTAACAAACTGGGTGAAGTCACCTGGGGAGCTGGAATTGCTGTAATCTGACCTGTGCAGAGGCAGGAGGGTGGTGCCAGAGGCTGGTGGAGATGGTGCTGGTGGGCAGGCTGTTTGAGGCTTTTCTGTGAAGCTGAGAACATGTCATCAGCTGGGAGGGAGACAGCACAGTCAGTGAAATTTTCAGTGATGAGTGAAGGTGCGGGGAAAGGAACATGGCAGCGAGTATTGCCAGATTGCTGGGGGATGCTGAGTGTCCTTTTGCCATCTCTGGCATGAATTTTAAGGGAGACCACTAAGTCATGAATCTCCAGGCACTTGAGTGCCTGTGCAGAAAAAGTGGGTGGTTGGGGAGCAACACAGTTGAGGTTTTACCCAAACGTTCCCCAGAGCCCTAAGAGGGACATGAGGGAAGCAGCTTCCAACCAAAGCAGGAGGCATGCCCCAGGAGGAGTGCGGAGGTAGAAAGAAGCCCCGTTTCTCTGCAGTGTCCCCCTGTGCCCAGCAGGGCTGCGGACTCCCTCTGCCCTGGTGGAGGATCTTGGAGCTGGGGGTGATGGTGGCAGGCAACTGCCAGCCATGCTGCCATGGCTGCTGTGTCTAGGTGGCCAGCCTGCGTTTTCCCACAGCCTCCACTCTTCAGAAGCTCTTTTTATTTCTTCACACAAAGTGGATACAATATGCGCAGAGTCCTAGGGCTACACAGGAGAACAGGGCTCAAGTGCTCCCAGTCCCTTCCCCAGAAACCCATGCCTGGCCTCTGACATCTCTTCCCAGGCCCCCCAGTGAAGCAAGAACTAGTGTCCTGCAAAATGTGCCGCATCGAGTCATTCTTCCGCAAGAACGGAGCCTTCGCACTACTGGACGCCCGTGACCTGGCCCTCTGAACTCGGGCCAGGCGTGGGCTCAGGGAGGGAAGAGGAAATAACAGGACTCCCTGTGGAGTGGAATCTGCTGTGTCTGTGTCTATTGTCTCCTCTCTCCCAGGCCCTGAGTTTGCATGTATGTCTTTTCAAATAGACCTTGGATCTGGAGGTCACCTTCTTGCTTTTTCCTTAATCCCCTTCTCTTTAGTCATCTCTTTGGGGGACCTGGTAATGGCCGGAGTGGGCTGGGAAGGGTGGGCACTATTCTTTAGCGTCAGGCTCCTCGGCACCGGAGACAGTAACTCCTGGAAGTTTTGAGTGTTCCTGGAAGGAGGGTGGTCTGTCATCCAGATGCCAGAGGAAAAGGACCCGTACCACGCCCCACACCTCCCTGCCCGCCTCTCACCTGGCCCTGAGCGCCCGCAGCCACCTGGTCCTCTCCTGGTGCACCTGCTCCAGTTGCTGCCGAAGGGCGCGCCGTCGCCCAGCCTCGTCCTCCTGGGCGGGCGGGGCGCTGAGCCAGCGCAGGCCGGGCGGGGCGGCACCTCTAGCCCTAGGTCCTGACCCAGGCAACTGGGCTGCAGCCCACCCCGCCCTGGGCAGAATGCCGCCCCCTACCCCCCTCTTCTGACCCGCCTCTTGCCTGTGGCGCAAACTGAACCGTAGTAGGAGGGAGCCCCAGGGGGTGAATCCGGCGGTGACGGTTCCCGGCGATGCGGAGCCGTTCCAGGACCTGGGGAGGCGGCAGGCAGTCAGCCGGGTTCCGCCTAGTCTTCCAGCCCGCCCACCGCCGCAGGCAGGCCCTGGCCGGCCCCGCCAGGCGCCCGTACGCACCCGGAGCCGCTGCTGCTCGCGGTCCCGCCGCCTCTGCAGCCTGGCCGCGCGGTGCAGCTCCAGCAGCCGCTGCAGAGCAGTCTCCTGCTGCGCCACGCTCACGCCCGCCAGTGCCACGTTCCTGCCCAGGGGTGCGGGCCACGCGGTCTTGGAGGCCTTGGGGCCCCCAGGGCCGCTGCTCGGTTCCCCGAGCCTGCCCTGAAGCCTTGCTGCATCCACTTCCTGCCCCGCTGGGCTGGGGCTTCCATCCAGGAGAGCCGCAGGGAGCTCCTGCTGCCCGCAGCCCCTGGTGCTTAGTGCCATAGGCATCCCACCTCCTGAGTCTGGAAGCCAGGACCGGGCCCCGGGCATTGGGGCTGGGAGAAGAGCCCACTCCGGCTCCTGGACGGTCCCCAGCTTTGCCACATCTGCAGTGGATTCCTGTCTCTGGCCTTGGGTCTTGACCTGAGCCAACTGGGTGGTCCTTTCCCTAGGGCTTGGGCTCTCCCTTTCCCCACGCTGGGGGATCTGTTCTCCTAGGGACCTACAGAATTCCCTGGGATGGCCTGGGGGCTTGGCCTCTTCCAGGGGCTGTACTGTCACATCTCCCTTAGCCAACTCCCAGGCTCGTGGGATATTGCCTTCCCAGGACTGAAGGATTTTCATTTCCTGACCCTGCTGAGCCTCCTTTCTCTGGCATTGAGGACTGTTTGCTCCTTGATTTGGTTCTTTGTTCTCCCCCTGGCGTGCCTCTTCTCTCTGACTCTGAGGAGATTCCCCACTCTGACCCTGAGTGCCTTCCTCTCTCTGACCCTGAGGAGGGTCCACCCTTAGCAGGGTCTGAGGTTCTGGTCTTTCCTGGCCCAGGCCACAGCCCAGCCCTTTGAGAGGATCTTGGGGTGCTGGCAGTCCCGGGGCGGCCAGGCCAGAGGGCTCTGGGGCTCCCTGAGTGAGCTTTTGCTCTTGTGGGTTCCTGGATGTCCATCTGTGGGGCCTCTGGATCACAGGCTCTACTTGGCTCCTCTCTTCTAGGTCCTAGAAAGGAAGAGCACTTTGGGCCCAGGCTTGAGAGAGAAAGCCCTGTGCCAGGGCCCTTCCCCCAGGGGAGCCTGGACACCCCAGGAACTGGTCTTTGCCTGATTCCTGAATTTGCTAAACCAATCTTATGTGGTATAAAAGGTGCTTCAGTGGTGGTTCTTTCTCCCATATGGTTACAGGAATCAGCCCTACCTCACCCCAGCAGCCTCCTCTGGAGCGGAGCCCACCTCTGCTGTCCCCAGTCTGAGAGGGCCCTTGTCCAGGAGTCTTTGACCTTCTCACCTTAAACTCAGAATTTCCTGGATCCGGAAAGCTGTTGTTGATGGTGGAGTTCAGCTCTTCTAAGCAACCTGAAGGAGAAAGGCTAGTGTTGAAAGCTCTGTGCTGATGTCCCAGTCCCTCACACACACTCCACTTGACCTGGAACTGAGAAGCCTAGGGAGTGCCCTGCGTGTAGGGGAGGGTGCAGCACTGAGGACACTGCTGGAACCTCATGGCTGGCTGTCACAGTACATCTTTCCACCTTTATTGCCACAGCCTGCCACACATCTGTTAGCTGCACCTGCCAGCAGCTGACCCCATCTTCCTCATCCTCCCAGCCAAAGCCAACCACCCTAAGGAAACCTGCACACCTCCTCCCCAAGACCACCACAGGATGCCTGGAGGTGAGAAGGGCCCATTTGCTGGGGTCCCTCTACATAAGGACACACCCCCTGTGTCCTGGCATGCAGGTTCAGGCCCATAGAAGAAACTCATTAGTATGTGCCATACTTTTTCCTGTGTTAAAGAAAGTCTTCCTTGGCCCTTTTTTTTGTTTCTGACAGCAAAATCAAAGAACATTCAAGAAATGAAATTTTAAGCCAGAGCCTGGCCTAAAAACTGCAGATCTTCATAACTAACAAAAGAAATCTAAAAAAGAGATGTACCATCACTGCTCCCCAGCAGCTGTGAAGGAAGGAGAGACGCTCTGCATCCATAGCACTAAAGGAACCTGATTTCACAGGGTCTTAAATTGAGATCTTTCACAAGAATATCTCATCTTTCTCTTGTAGGCCATATAGACATGTGAATATTCATAACAGTAACTGGGTGGGTATGTTTTCTGTGGAAATAGAGCTTTCAAAGAGTTTTTTGAAGACTCCTCGCCTTTACAATGATTGCCAGACACTGAGAAAACAACCTCCTACCCCTTCCCTCTGGGATGCTGATCTGTTGTCTTACTAGAGAGTTTATTTCCCAGGTAATGGTGTAATTGATATCTCTTGTCTTCCCCAGAGATAAAAATACTTGTAAAAATTTCTCTGTCAATCAAAAAAGCATCATCGGCACTCTCCCCTCTGCCACATGGTGTTAGAACAATTGAAAATGTATGGCTTTGCTAGATTGATTGTTTAACAAATAATTTGAGAGTCCCTTTCCTTTAAATTTACAGCATCTGTCTTAGCAAATCCTGTTTGTTTAATGTCATGCTGTCTTACTAGGCAGTGATCTCAAAGATGGGGCCAAGTGTGTCTGGTTCTCTGTATATCCCAGTGCCTGGCATAAGGGCAGGAAATGGGTGGCTTGGAGTTGCTGCTATTCCATTCCTTCCTCCCTTGGCAGCCAGTGACCGTTATTCTTGGAGTTCCGCCTCGAGCCCGAGTTCAGCTTCAGAAACTTACTGTACCCAGCACCTGAGACCGCTGGCGCCAATCAGGTGGAACTGAACATAAAGCCTACTTGCCCTCCCTGCGTGCCCCAGCAGCCAATGAAAAGTGTGAGGTGAAGAAAGAGTGGAGGGTGATGGAAGTCTTTGGACCTGGGGTGAGGATGTCCCTACCTCTCAGTCCAGTCTGGTTTCCCCAGCTCCAGGGGCTCCCTGCTGTCTTGGCTGCCTGACCCTCTCCTGTTAACGTACCAGGCACGGCCTCTGCAGGTGAGCCAGGAACCTCCCACCTTGGCTCTGTGTCACTCCCAGCTTCACCCAGGTCCAGGGCATATGACAGGTCCCTGGAGGGGCTGTTGGACAACCATAAGTGCAACTGAGTAAGGGCCTGGGAGGAGCCCGAGGCATGAGGACGGGGTACTGGGCAGGACTGCAGAAGAAGGAAAGGGCTCAGTTCTGGGTCACTTTGTGTGGGAACCCAGAAGCATGGCAGGAGCCCCTTGGAGACAGACTCACCCCTCCAGGAGCTGATGGTTCTGGCTCAGGGAGTCCCCGGCCTGGAGTAGAGGAGGCAGCCTGGAACCCTGGAAGGGTAGGGGAGTCCAGGCCCACAGGGCAGCGACCCCCTCTGTGGTAGGTAGCCTCTAAGCCCCCCACCATCCCTGTCCCCTGCTGTTCAGGCCTGGAGTGATACCTTTCCCTTCCCCTGCTTGGTGAGAAGCTTGGAAACACGTCCCTCACACCCATTGGAGCCTTTGGAGGAGACTGTGGTCCTGGCGAGCCACACTGGCTGGACCCTTCCTTAGTGGTCACCACTCACACACTTCCTGCTACAGCTGACAATGCCTCAGCCCAGAGAAGCCACAACCTGCCCAGAGTGACTCAGGCGTCTGGTGGCTGAAGCAGGCCTGGGACACACATCCCCAGTTCTCGCCCCATTCTGGGGTGAGTCGCCATAGCACCTCCTCCCTCAGGGTCAGCCCAGCTCTAGCCATTGAGGGAGGGGCCCACATCAGGGGCCGCTCAGCACCTCTGTCTCAGGGCCACCCTGGGCACCAGGGCCTCTGCCCTCTGAGACCTGCCTCAGGGCAGCCATATTGAAAGCCTTCAGATATCGCTACACAGTTGACTTCGGCAAGTCAAATGATGACTGTGGAAGGATAACAGCAGCCCACAGGTAACGAGCATGTGGTGTGCGCCAGGTGCAGTGCGAACCCCTTTGTTCTGAGGAGTTCACTCACCCTCCAAAGAGCCCTCAGAGAAAGATCTAGCATCACCCACATTGATAGCTGAGGAGACAGGCTCAGAGACCTGAACCCAGAGCTATCAGTCTCCAAAGCCCATATGCCTTCCACTTCCTCTCACCACCATGAGCACCCCCAAAGTCACCAGGTGTCCCTGCTTATCCCACTCACCAGCTGTTCAGAGTCCCCACCTCTCCTACGAGGGCTCCGCCCATCCTGGTTCCATGCATGCTTGGCCTGGTGCCTCTGACCATAGAACCGGGCCCAGGGTGGCCAAAAGAGGCCCAGCCCTGCCCCAGTCAGCAGCTCTAAGTCCCAGAGGAGCTGCAGGAAGATGGGGAGGTAGAGTGTGGGGGAGGGCACTGCCCTGCCTTCTGCTAGCCACCCCCACACACCGGCCAGCCCCCACCTGCTCCTGAGCCCGCTGGCGCCGCTCCATCTCCAGCAGCACAGCAGACAGCTCCAGCCCTGACGGACAGCCCTGGTCCTCATGTACCTGGGGGGACAAGGTTGATTCAGGCACCTGTCACTTCCTTGGGGGCAATGCTCCACATCCTCACCTGCCGAAGTGCAGCCTGGAGATGGCCTAGGCCAGCAGGGTGCCTGAAGAGGAGCTGGTACAGGGCCAAGGCCTGCCTGGGGCTGCAGGGGAGCCCTAGACCCTCGGGAGTAGCTGCCTGCGCCATGGGGAAAAGGTCAGGAGAGGTCAGGAACGTCCTCTCCTTTGTCTGCGTCTGCCACCTGAGCCTGGACTGAGATGGAAGACTGGGAGTTGAGGACCAGGAGCAAGGAGAAACAAAGACTCCCATCTCAATAATGCAGGGCCCTGACACCTGAGCCAGAGCCTCATGGAGACTCTGACCAGGCTCTGAGACAGGTTTCTTGGCCTGGAGGTGGCAATGTGGAGCGCAGAGTGTGACCCTGACAGAGAGGTGCCATGCATGTGCTTGTTTGCAACCTGCAATGAGTATCTGTCTTTCACACACATACGTCCATGCCCATGTGAACTTGACCACTGCATTACATGGGCATGTTTCAAAAGTGCCCTATATGGGCAGCAACAGTAGCTACACTCAGCAGCTCAGCTTGTGCCAAGACCCACACGCTTCTACATGTGATCTCTCCCCCCATCCACTCCATGAAGTAGGCGCTACACAGATGAGAAGACCGGCTCCCTGGGACTTGGGAGGCTGAGGCAAGAGGATCATGAGTTTGAGGCCAGGCTGGCTACAAGCAAGACCCTGTCTCAAAAAGAAGAAGGAGGAGGAGAAGGAGGAGGAAGAAAAGGAAGAGGAAGAGGAAGAGGAAAAAGAAGAAAAAAAGAAGAGAAAATAAAAAAAATATGACTAGTTCCAGAGGGTAACTTGCCCTAACATGTGCCAACATTTCCCCCACCTGGAGAGGGACAATCATGACAAACACTCTCAGGGTAAACATAGTCCCAGGAAGCGAGGTTGTTCATCATCAAGGAGTAAGTGTGAGGAGTGAGTCCAGCAATGGTGGGCATGGCCCAGGTCCACTGCTGAGTGCTATGCACAGTCACTACTGATTCCTCCTAACATGCAAGATGCATGTTGCTGCTACCCTCAGGTTAGAGATGAGAAAACCATTTGTGGAAGTTATAGTAAGGAGAGGGACCATACAGAAGATGTCTGGGCTACGGTGGGGTTATTGAATGTCCTCCAAAGGCCCAAGTGGAAAAGGCTTGGTTTTCTGGATGGAGCTATTGGGAAGTGCTGAGAACTTTTAGATGGGGTTTTTTGAGAGGTCCTTATGTCATTGGGACTGTGCTTTTGAATGGGGATTGTGGAACCCCAGGCCTGTCTTCGTCTCTCTGTTTCCTGGATCACAGGCTGGCACCAACACACACTCCCTACCATTGCCATCTGCTTCCTTTATCAGAGGCCCAAAGCAATGAGGTCACCTGATCTTAGATGGAAACCCCCAGAACTGTGAGCCAAAATAAACATTTTCTTCTTTTTATAAGTTAATTGCCTCTGGTATTTCATTATAATAATGGAATGCTGACTAATATATGTCTAAAGTCTTTATATCCCGTGCTGTCATGAGCTGCTTCGCCTGCCAGTAGACTTGTCACGACTCCATGAGATGATTGAGTAAATTCTCCTCTCTGGTCCCCAACTGAGAACAGCCTCCCTGAAAAGAGGGCTGAGCTGGCAGGATAGGTGACCTCCAGTTCAACTTAGCACTCTCATGCTTCACTAAATAATAAAGGCCTTGGCTGTATCCTCTCCTGGAGCACTGAGCCTTCACTCCCCACTGGAATATTAGGGTCCATGATGCCAGTGGAGTCCCCCTGATCTTACAGCCACAGTGCCTAAAACTCCAAGGCCAAGAGCCAAGGTATGTGGCAAAGAGAACTCAAATTCTGGATGCTTTCCATTTCAAAACCCATGTTCTCTCCCCTACATCTTGGTAAGCTCATGCGTGTCCAATGTCCACATGTCCACATGGGTGGTTGTGGTTGTGAACACAGGCAGGGGCGCATGCACATGTCACATGTGTTTCTGAAGGGTGTGTTGTGTGTGTGTGTGTGTGTGTGTGTGTGTGTGTGTGTGTGCATGCACGTGTGTCTGTGCTTCTATTGTCCTTCCCTCCCCCCAGGCAAGGAGCCCTGCGTCACCAGCTTTTCTGGTCCAGAAGGCACCCGATCACTCAGGACCACCAAACCCAGAGGAAGGAAAGGGAAGCCATGTGTGGACTGAGCATCTTCTCTGTGGCTCCTCGGGCTCTGAGGGGTCTCCCAGGGATCCATAGAGGGTCTCATGGGGGCCACAGGCCATGCCTGCCACAAAGACTGAGCACTGGGCAGGGACAAGGATACCTGGGTCCTCCTTCACATTTCAAGGTCTCCCAGGCAGCACCAGGGAATGGCTGGCTGGGGCAACCCAGGGATGCAGGCATAGGGACTGAATAAGGGCCCCTGATTCCAGGGACAGAGACCACTAGGCCCCATGTTCCCAGCAGCCCAGCCACTACCCCAGGGCCAGCAGGAAACACACACACAAGGAAGCCTTGGGTGAGCCCAGAGTTTAATGCCTGAGTTTCAACGCTGCTGGGGTCTTTGCAGGACTCAGACCCAGGCTCCCAGGGCCTGAGCACCGTCCTGTCTCCACAGCCCTGTCGGGGTGGTTTTGCTTGCCGTGGGGAGACTTCTGGTCTGATGAGTCCTGGTTGGCGGAAGGTGGGGTGGAGCTTCCTGGCTCAGGGTGGAGCCAGGAGCTGCTCCCGCCTGGGGCTGGGCACAGTGTGGGCTGGCTGGTCTGTAGAGAGCAGGACTGGGGGGCAGGCCTTGGGTGGGATACAGTGGGCCTCATGCTCCACCAGGCCCGCAGGGCACTGGCAGCCAGGAACACAGGGCTTCACACAGTGGGCTGCCAGCTCACCCAGGGGGACGTGCTGGTTGAAGCAGGTACGGGGACAGGGCGGTCCACATTCATCAAACACGAAGCCACGGTCCACTGGGCAGCCCACCACTGTTCACAGAGTGGAAGGCGGGGTCATGAGGGTTCCCAGTCACTGTGCTCACCCCCTGCAGGCCTCCCCATACCCACCTGTCCAGACTTGAGCCCTTGGGGTGGCCCTTCCTCTCTGTACCACGCCCTCTCCCAGCCCACCCCAGCCAGCATCCTCACCGCAGAGCGTAGGGCCCCTCCAGGCAGGCGTCACCCCAGCCTTTCGACAGTGGCTGGCATAGGCTTCCAGGGCATCACAGAGGCAGGTGTCAGCCAAGGAGCCGGGGCCACAAGCACACAGGTCATACACACAGGCAGCAAAGAAGGGCTCCGGGGGCACCACGGTGTGGCAGCTACTGAACGCGGAGGACTTCAGCAGCCCACACCGGGCATTGGCCTCACGCCTGGCCCGGTAACCTGCTGCCCAGCACGGATCCACATCTCGGCCTGCAGAACAGGGCCGGCCAGGCCCTGGCCCCTCCAGAACCTGGGCAGAGAGAGCAACCCGGGTGGGAGAGCAGCCCTGGGACCTGACCTCGGAGTGACATGTCTTCCAAGCCTAACAATCACTTGCTTTAGCCCCAAAAATGTCCCCTCAAGAAGAGCAAGGAAAGAATTTTCTACCTTCACCTTGTCCTCATTTTACAGATGAACCAACCAAGGCCCAGAGTAGCTAAGTGCCTTATCCAAGTTCACACAGCCAGTGAGTAGCAAAGTAAGGCTTAGGGACTCAGGTGACAAGGCTCCTTTCTGCAGGCCATCCTGCCTCCCCTACTACCATAACAGGCAAGAAGCCCCAACCTCTCTGAAACCCCCACAGCCCATCTTGGGTCCCCCTTTCCACATCAGATGGCTTCTACGAGATCCTCACCCAGCTTGCCTCCTCCAGCCCCCCTCCCCCAGCTTCTGGTTCCCCTAGACTCACCTGCCAGCTATTCCCAAACGCAGCCTCTGTGGGAAGGAGCAGCCCATCGGGGCCCTGCAGATCGTCCTGGGCAAAGCCATTGAAGTTCCCACAGAGCCCACAAGTCTGGCCCTGGTAAGAGCCGGGCACGCTCACCTCCACCTGGGCCTGCCCATCCCACAGCACCTGTTCAGAGAGGTCTGGAGCTGGGGAAGGGGGCAGGAGAGGGACCCCTGGAAGCCCAAAGTCCATCATGATCCTGTGCATCGTGTTGGGGGACAGGATGGATGGGTGCAGACTCCCCAAGGAAGGGACTCTGCCTGGCCCGTGCACATGCTGTGCAGCCTGGGCAAACAAACACAGGGGGCAGGAATTGCTGCCCATGGCTCCTCCTGCATCCCTAACTGGGCCCCAGGTGGAACATAACCCACTTGTAGAAGTTGACTGTCTGAGGGGCACTGGGGCCTTGCAGAAGACAGAGTACAATTAGTGTCTGAGTCAGAAGTGTACACAAGCCCCACTGTATGAATTTCTAAGTTGTTGTTCTGACCAGGGACAAGGTGGAAGGTCACTCTTCCACGTAGGAGTCAAAAGAACCACACATACTGTCTAGACCTTAGGTGACATCCCCCCCACCCCACTCTCTCCCCATTTTACAGATGAGCAAACTGAGACCCAGAGAAGCCTGGTAGTGGCCCAAGAGCCTCAGGGTATGGGTGGCTGAGCCAGGATTAAAACCAGGCTCAGAACTCCTCCAGTTGCCCCCAAGGTCTCTGACCCCAACTCCTCTCCTGAGAATCCAGTAGCTCTTCCCTCAGCTGCCTTGGTCCACCCCAGAGGGAGCTGGCACCCCCACACCCTCCAGAGACACAGAAGCTGAAATAGGCCTGAGGCTCCCAGACCCTGCTTGGGAGCCCAGCCCATCCCGGTCTCGCGCTCTGGCCACACCTGGAGCCCGGGCTGGGTGTGCAGGATCACAGTATGTCCCCGCAGCTCTACATACAGCAGTGGCTCCTGCAGGAAGGGCAAGGCCACTGGGTGCCCGTCCACCTGGAGGCAGGAGAGGTGACGTTGGGGTGGACAAAGTGGAAGCACAGGACCAACCTCTTCCGAGACCTCGGCTCACCATGACCGTCCCGCCCTGCAGCAACTGTACAGCCACATCTCGCAACAGTACCGCCACCTCCTGGGTCCAGGCAACGCCACTCCGGCCCCGGTTATCATTAGTCACATGCACACTGTGGGGGGTGGGGGATGACAACCGAGCAGCAGTGGTCAGCAGGGCCACGTGGAGGGCGTGGGGGAGAAGGGAGTGGGGGTGCACACCTGAAGTCCCCGCCACGGCAGTCCTTGACCAGCACGTAGCTGCAGCTGCCCTGGAAGTGCAGCAGGCGGCCATCGAAGGTACGGTAATGTGGGTCTCCAAAGGCCATGCAGGAAGCGGGCCGGGGCAGGCAGCGGGGGCAGCAGCTGCCGAGACGGAGGGCAGGGGCCTCATCCTGGCCTCAGCCCCCGACACCGTCAAATACACGGCATTTCCCACCGTGCCCCAGCGGACCCTCCTGGAAACCTGAGCATCACCCTGGCTCGAGGACACCTTGTCCCCAGGCCCACTGCGAGTGGGTCAGAGTGCCACCTGGTGGCTGCTCAGGAACAGTACTGGCCCTGCCTTCCTAGCTGCTCCTGGACCCAGTGCGCCACACCTCCACCTCCTTAGACCATGGTACTCACCGGGCCACAGGAGAGTGGCAAGCAATGCAGGCTCTGGCAGCGCACAGTGCCATCCATGCAAGAGCAGCTGGTACAGGGGTCCACAGCCCAGTGCTCCCCAGAGGCCATGCGGCGGCCCTGGTACATGCATGGCTGGGTGGGGGCTGAGGGGACAGGAGACAGGGAGGGTCAGCGCTCCCCACACACACCAGGTCCCGCTTACCTCTCCTCCATCACCCTGACCGGCACCTTGGCATCGCTCGCAGCAGCTACCAGCCTCTGGAACCTTCACCCAACCATGGGGACAGGAAGGGGTCTGACATTCCTCAAGGTGACACTCCACGTGGCCCCGCTGGGGACAGACATCATTGCTGTAAGGCTTTCCCGACAAGCCTGGGGTCCTTGGCCTCACATTTCTGGGTGCCTTCAGGACAGTCTTGGGCAGCCCCTCTGCCTGCCCCTGCCCCACAAGAACCATGGTTCCTGCCCCACACCGTGATTCATGCAGGGAATGAAATCCAGCCCTCAACTCCTTGCCCAGCACAGGGATGACTCTGTCCCTCAAATACCCCATATTTATGCCAGGCATCGTGGCTCATGCCTATCATCCCAGCAACTTGGGAGGCTGAGGCAGAAGGATCGCAAGTCGAAGGCCAGAGGCAGCCTTTGTAACTTAGTGAGACCCTGTCTCAAAACAAGAAGGAAAAAATGGGCTGGGGGTACAGCTCAGTGGTAGAGCACTTGCAAAGCATATGTAAGGCCCTGGGTTCAATTCCCCCATTACCAAAACTAACAAATAAAAAAAGACTCCATATTTGCTGGTAGATGTGGGACCCTGCTTCCTTTATCCATCGATAAGGTCCCCACCCCCCACCTTCCCCTCCAGATTACGTGGCATGTGCAGATAATGCAGGTGTTGCTGGGGTCCCGCCAGCTCTCCCCATCTGCCACTCTCCGGCTGCCAGCCTCCACCACACATTCTAAGGAAGAAGAATCGGGATGGGCAGGCACAGTCCTTCCAGCCAGAGCCAGAGTCTAGAACCCTCCTCTGGACCGGGGCACCTCCTCGGCCTGTGAATGCTAGCCCCGCCCATCTCTCTCCTCTCTGATAGGGAAGCCAAGACTGGGCATTTACCCTGGCACATGGGGCAGCAGCTCCCAAGGGGGGTATAACGCTCCAGCAGGGGACAGCTGAGCTCAGGACAGGCCCGATGAACGCAGAGCCAGGTCAGGTCCTGCTCGTGGTCACGTGAAAGCAATAGGTAGACAAAGGCCAATCTCAGGAGTTGGAGGGAGCAGGACTTAGGCAGGAATGACACTCAGGACACATGGGTGAATGTCAGGGTGAGGGGGGGCCCAGGGGATGCTACAGAGAGGAATCTCAGCCAGAGCCCACAGAGGAGGAAAACGGGTCCTGTAGAGTCTCCAGGGCAGGAGCTCTCACCTGGCACTGGCAGGAATAGCAGGGGTCTGGAGGGGCCAGCTCAGACCCCAGCAGGCCCGCTGTGCAGTTACTCAGCGCCTCTGTGAAGGCAAGAACGCGGTGTGGGGGTGAAAGGGGCACCCCACATTAGACTGTGTTCCAGAGTTCTTGAGCCCCAGGCATACCCATATCCCTAGCACTTGACTCCAGAGAGGACAAATCCGCTTTCCCTTCAGTTTAGCAAAGAAAAGTTTGGACTTTTAAAAGGAATTTGCTAGGCCACTAAGGCAGGACAGGGGCGGGAAACTGACAAAGTGCCGCTCCTCAGCCTGAGGTCACTAAGAATGGCCAGGCTGCCTGGCCTGCTCTCCCTGTCACTTCCTTTGGTATAATCTGGCTCATATAGCACAAGGAAGCACAAAGAGCCAGGGATAGCCAGGTTCTAATTCTGGCTCTAGCATCCGATGCCTGTGTCACTTTAGACAGATTAATCAACCTCTCTGAGTCTCAGTTTTTTTCATCTGTGAAGACAGAATAATACCACTTACCTCACTGGGCAATTGTGAAAATTAAATGAGATACTGCTTACTAGAAGCACCAAGTACAGTGTGTGGCATGCATTGTTGTTGTTGCTGTCAAGTTGTGTCCGGCTCATAGCAACCCTCATAGGGTTTTCAATGGCTGATTGTTTCGGGATTGCCTTGGGAGTGGATTGCCACATCCTTCTCCCATTGTTGCGGTGCTGGGAATCGAACTCAGGACCTCAGAGACTGCAGAGTGGTGCTCTAACAACTGAGCTAAATCCCAGCCCCGTGGCATGCATTAGGTGTTTAATAAATGAGTCTTCTTCTCGCCCCTTGAGGCTCATCCTAGCAAGTGTTATAAGAATAATGTGCCCTAATGGATAGTGGTGATGGCTCTTCAACGTTATGAATGTGCTTAATACTACTGAACTGCGCCTTAGATATGGCTGAGACGATAAATTGTATGTTACAAAACAAGGACATGCCTTCTGCAGTAAGAATTTTTAGAAAGGGCAGAGGAGAGGGTGATTCTCATCCTAGAACATGTGCCTTGTGTATGTGGGACCACATCAGCCTGCCTGGCAAAACTGGGCCATCATTTCCATGCTGCTATCCTCCTAGCGGGGCTGGGATTTAGCTCAGTAGGTAGAGCGCAGCTCTGCAGTCTCTGAGGTCCAGAGTTTGGATCCCAGAACCACAAAAATGGGCGAAGGATGTGGCAATCCATTCCCAAGGCAATCCCAAAACAATCAACCATTGAAAAAACCCTGTGAGGGTCACTATAAGTCGGACACAACTCGACGGCACTCAACATACTACTAACTGCTGAAACACTGCTTCCAAAACAAAGGTGAAATGCTTGTGTTGGGTAAACTGCAAGTCTTAAATCCTGGAAACAATTTGATTATCTTTCGATATTTGTAATCAAAAGTGTAATTGTTTCTTTACTCCTACTCCCTATCTTTATAAATCCTAAAAAAAAAAAAGAAAGAAAAAGAAAAAAAGAAAAGAAGAGAAAGAAGAGGAAAGGAAAGGAAAGGAAAGGAAAGGAAAGGAAAGGAAAGGAAAGGAAAGGAAAGGAAAGGAAAGGAAAGGGCTCTCCCTATTCCTCAGGCTGAGCCATTCAACGTCCCTCCGTTCCTCCCCTAGAGCCCCCAAGGATCCGGCAGCCAGCACAATTGCCACCATGTAGTGCCACCTGCTGGTCAGAATGCTCCATGAACTGCACCCAGCTTCCCCTGCTTCCTCTGAGCAACCCTAAGGGCTGTGAAGGCCTCATACTCCTGAGCAAGAGCTTCCAGAACAATCCACCAGAGTAAGGACAAGTCTGCTGCTGGGGCTGGGGCTGGGGAGGAGCGCTGGCTGGCTCTCCCAGCATAACTCTGGTGGTAGTGGCCCCCTCCTGTCTTATCCACCCCCTCCACACCCCCCACCTCCATCCTCCTCCCAGGACTCACGGGCACAGGTGGGGCAGCAGTGCTGGGGCCCAGGGGATAGGAGCTGGCCAGAAGGGCAGCCTACCAGGATGGGACACTGCCGCCGGTGACAGTAAAGGCTAGGAGGTCCCTCAGGCTGGGGCTACAATGAAAATGAATAAGCAGGGGTTGAGGAAGGCCACGGAAGCTGAGAGCAACCCCTTTCTCTGGACTCCAGGCCCTGCCCTGCCTGCTGCAGCCTTTTCCAAGGTGAGCCATGGGTACATGGACTCCAGTCTAAAGAAAGACTCAGCATCTCCCTAGACCTTTTCCCTACTCCGTGGCCTAATCTTCAAAGAGGATGCCCCTTCCTTTTTCCAGTCACTTGGGCCAGAGCCTTCATGTGACCTTTGAGGCTCTGGCACTCTCTTGCCGTCCTCACATCTCCACTGCCTATTCCCTGACTTATGACATTATTCTCTTGCTCAAAATGCTTCCATGAGCTGGGCATGGTAATGCACACAAAAGGCAGCCTGTGTAGCTTATCAAGACTCCTATTTCAAGATAAAAACAAGATGGCGCACGCCTGTAATCCCAGCGGCTCCGGAGGCAGAGGCAAGAGGATCACAAGTTCGAGACCAGAGGCAGTCTGCGTAACTTAGTGAGACCCTGTCTCAAAAAGTAAAAAATATAGGCTGGAGGTACAGCTCAGTGGTCCGGCACTTGCAAAGCATGCAAGCATGAGGCCCTGGGTTCAACCCTCAGTACTGCAAAAAAAAAAAATTAAAAATAAAATAAATAAATAAAATGGGCTGGGGGTGCTGGTAGAACACTTGCAAAATATTTGTAAAAGCCTTGGGTTCAACCTCCAAGTATTAAAAACAAACAAACAAATAAAAATCTTCCCTGGCTTCCCATTACCTTTCAAGTAGAATGTACACACGTCCCACGTGGCTCCCTCACCACCCCTGGGCACCCCTGCCCCACAGACCAGCCAGGGGGCCTTCCCACTGCCTCCCCACACCCAGCCCCTGTGTCTAAACTCTGTGCCTAAACCCTGACCCAAGCCCTCCCTCAGACCTGGCCCTGAGCCCCATGGTGCCCACTCCACGGCCACCCTATGCCCTCGCATGGGGCCCCAGCCCCCCAACTTCCGCCTCTCCTACCTCACAGATGCACACTTCACAGGGGTCTGCCCTGGGCTGGAAGCTCTCCCCGGGCTCATACTTGCGCCCCTCGTGCTCACATTCTTGGGGTGGGGTAAGAGCAGAGCGGGACCAGGGAGCCTTAGGCTGATAACAGTGCCAGAGACTGGGGCCTTCTGCCCCTTAAGTCCCCTCCCCAGGGACCGTTTCTCCCAGAGCCACCCCCCTGGCTGCCCAGGCCAGCACAAGGCAGGGAGGTGAGGACAGACCCCAGGGCTCCCTCCCACCCCAGGCTCCTGGTACCAGAGCATCGGGGGCAGCAGTCACTGGGCCCCTGGTGAAACTGGGTGCAGAAGCTGATGCACTGGACGCGGGCACAGGTGACAACACCCTCATGGCACGTGCAGGACGAGCAGGGACTGTCGGGAGGCACCCAGCTACTGCCTTCGGGGTGCTCCTCCCCATGAACCAGGCAGCCTGGGATCCCAGGAGGACAGGGGTAAGCTTGGGGTCTGAGATCTGGAAGTCGGCCTCCTCCTGGCCCCCCACAATGTGGTCAGCAGGAGATGTGGGCAGTGGGAGGGGATCTGCAGGGAGGTAGCCAGGGGCAGGACTCCTGTCAGTGGAGGAGGGGGAGGGCAAACCCTCTGGCTTACTAGACCAAGGTGCTCGCAGCAGGCACTGTGTGGGGCAGCCCAGCATGGGCAGCACTGGCATGCAGCAGGTGTGTAATAAATGCACGTGGAATGACTAAACAGCTCTATCACTATCCACGTCTGCAGGTAACTCATCTCTCCAAGCCTCAGGCTCCGTCTCTGCTAAGTGGGGACTCTACCTGGTCTGCCTTGCCCACAGGACAAGTGAGACACTGGGCTGGTTCTGTGTTAATCCCGTGCTGAGCAGGGGATGGGTAAGGGGTAGCAGGTTCACTAACAGTTGTTCCACCAGCTGTACTGGAGCCAGCTGGCCAGGAGGCACATCTTGACTCTGCCACCTGCTAACCAAGTGACCACAAGCAATTTATGTTACCTTTTTCTACCCCTGCAAAATGGGACTAAGAATAGCATATATAAAATGGTTATGCTGCTTAAATGAGATAATATGTTAAGGGTTTAGCTCAGGGTCTGGCACATGGTATGTGCTCCCTAAATGTGAATTATCATAATTATTATTATGAATGGAGTGTGGTTAGGAAGAGGGACAGCTTGGAGAGGAATCTAACTTGCACCTGGAGGATAGGCAGGGCAGGGAGAGGAGGAAGATCTGAGGGTGGACTAGGGGGACAGTCAAGAACTTAGGTGAGGCAGGGCCAGTGGGTGGAAAGGCAGGTGGGGCAGAAGAAGGAGCTGAAGGGCGGGGCAGCCCCAGGCCAGGCATTACCTCTGCAGCGAGGGCAGCAGCTCCCTGGCTCTGTGACCTGGAGCTGGCAGGGCAGGGGTGGGCACTGCCGCCGCACACAGCTGACGTGGCCAGCCTGCAGGAGATACAGGGCCAGTGGCTTGTCATCCAGCCTCTGCCCCCACATCCCTGACAGTGACAACCTCACAGCTGTCCGCAGGCCCCTCAGACTCCTCCTCTTCCTGGTGCTCCTGGCCCTGCCTCCCTCCACTTCCTGTGCAGGGCCTGGGCTGCCCTGCCCTGCCCAGCCCTCAGGCCTGGCAGGATGGGGGAAGGAGGAGAGGGAGAGGCAGGAAAGGGACCAGGCGGCTGAAGGCAGCTCCCTGTGGCAAATGGGGCAGAAAGCAGGTGCCTGGAGCATGGTCTGTGCAGAGAGCTGGGGGCATGGTTTCTCCTGGCAGTGCATGGAACCTTCCTGGGGGGGACAGATCACACTGCTACTTCAACCCCCACGCCGCTCCACTGCAGCCTCAGATGAGGCTGTGCTGCCCATGGTGTGTGCCCAACTGAGCCAGCCAGGCCTGACCCTCTTCCCCTGGCCCTGGAGATGTGAGCCCAACCCAGTGCCACCAGATGTCATGGGCAGAGTGCATCCCTTGCCACCTGGTTGGACGAGGAGACAATCCCTTCCAGGCCAAGAAGATAAGGGACGATAAGTTGCTAAGTTCCCAGAGGTGCCACCTCACCTGGCATGTGCAGAGGGAGCAGGTGGGGTCAAGCGGGTCTGGAAAGGTCTCTCCTGGGGCAGTAGTGACCCCATGGTACAGGCATCCTGGCAGAGTGGGGGACAAAATAGGAGAGCCACTGCCCACAGAGCCCTCTGCAGTCACCTCAAGCCCCTCCCCCAGCCATGTCTGGGGACCTCTCACAAAGCTGGGCAGAGACAGTGTGGCAGGGAGTGGGTGTCAGGTGGGTCACAGATAGTGAGAGGCACATTCCAGGCAGGAAGACTGAAGACGCAGAGGGGAGGAGTGGGCCAGGGAGGCTGCCTCCCTGTGGGTGACTCCGGACAATGGGACCACCGAACCGTTTTGAGTAGGATGGCATGATGTTTTAGGAAGGCGGGGAGATGGTTTAAGAGTGGCAAGGAATGGAAGCCAGAGGACCAATCATTCGGTAAGTGCGACAACAATCTGGTGTGAGGTGACAGCAGGGACAGCGATAAGGACATGAATGTGATGTGAGAGTCAGGGAGAGTGTGAGACTGTGGGGGCGCTGCTCAGGGGAGGGCTGATGTGGCTCAGCTGGGTGCAAACCCAGGCCCACTGGTGGCCAGGCTCCCGGGTGCCCCAGCGGCGTGAAGGGCAGAGCAGAAGCAGCCCTACCCTGGCAGGTGGGGCAGCAGTGCCCAGGTGCTGTGATGGGGTGGCTGCAGCCCGCAGGCTCACAGGGCCGGCGGCTGCAGGTGACAAAGCCTCCAAGGCAGGTGCACAGGTTGCAGGGTTCTCGGGGGTCCAGGAACTCCTGGCTGCTCAGGTAGGACTCCCCCAGGTACTCACAGCCTTCCAAAAGCGGGCAGGGGAGGGAAGACAGGGGCGAGAGGAAAGGAGTCACTCTTTGGGGGTTGGTGAGGCAGGAAGCCAGGGCCTCCAAGACCTGGCACCTGGTGGGCAGGATGGAGGGACAAGGTCCAAGGAGAGGGCAAAGGAGCCTTGAGCAGACAGGGTTTGGATTGGCCAAAGGGCTAACTTTCTCCCCGGCAGCCTGCAAGAAGTCTCCCTGTCCATCTATAGGAAAAACCCCACTGAGATTTGTGCCTGGGATTAAATGCTCAGAAGGCCACTGCCCCAGGGCAACAATTTTCCCAGTCCAAGGAGAGCTGCTGGTAGCCAGAGTGGACATGGGGGTGCAGGTCTAAGGCATCCCCTTCCCAATGCTCTTTCAAGCCCTCTGATTTACCAAGGATAGGGTGATGGGTCCCTGGGCTTCTCTCTGACACTTGCTCACTTTACTTTTTAAAAAAGAGGGGCAAGTCTCAGGCTCAAGGCCTTCACAGGCAGAAGTATCTGACTAGAATTTAACAATATTGTATTTTAATCATATTCATTCTTATGATAATCTACTCCTGAGAAGTCTAGTTTTCCATTTGAAATATGATACAAAACTCCATCTAAATAAATTTAAACTGGTAAGTGAGTGCATTTGGAGAAAAGTACTAAATAAATAAAATTATAGTTGGTAGAAGGTGGTAGCAAAAATTGCTAAGATAATGCATGAATGAGCAAGACTGGAGAATAGAGTGTGGCTCAACTCTCCCTGTCCACTTCTTCTCCTCCGCCTCCTCCTCCTCCTCCTCCTTCTCCTCCCTGTTCTTCTTTTTGTTTTTTGAGACAGAGTCTCACTGTATAGACCGAGCAGTCCTGGACCTCACTATGCAAACCAGGCTGGCCTCAAACTCACATAGATCCTCCTGCCTTAGCCTCCCGGCTTACAGGCATGCGCCACCACACCACAGCAGTCAATTCTTTTTTTTATAGGAGTTCAAATTAGGGCTTGTTGGGATTTAGTTCAGTTGGTAGAGTGCCACTGCTTATTCTCCAAGGCCCTGGGTTTGATCCCCAGCACCCCCAAAATGAGAGAAGGACCTGATAGCCCACTCCCGAAACAATCCAGAAACAATGAGCCACTGAAAACCCTCTTAGGGTTGCTATGAGGCAGACCCAACTGGATAACACTTAACAACAGTAGCACCAGAGAAGGGCCAGAGAAGCTATGTCTAAGATCACACAGCTAAATAGCACTGAAAGCAGGAGAAAACCCAGGCTTTAGTCCAGAACTTGTCTCTTAGTGTAAAAAATATTTTAGATCCACTCTAGGACAGTGAGGGCTGGGATTTAGCTCAGTGGGTAGAGCGCTGCGCTGCGCTGCAGTCTCTGAGGTCCCTAGTTCAATTCCCAGCACCACAAAAATGGGAGAAGGGCCTGGCAATCCACTCCCAGGGCAATCCCAAACAGTCAGCCATTGAAAACCCTATGAGGGTCGCTATGAGTCGGATACGACTCGACGGCACCTAACAACAACAACTAGGGCAATGAAGAGGATGCTGATCCAGAACTCTCCCCCGCCACACACACCCCTACGCTGGTCTCCTGACCCTTACCGTCACAGGTAGGGCAGCAGTCGTCCCTGGCGGGGAAGGGGCACTGCGCAGGGGCACAAGCCCTGGGCTCACAGCTGATGCTGCCCTCCCAGCAGAGGCACCTATGGCATGCAATGCTGGGCGATGGGAAGCGCTCCCCGCTGGCGAACTCCTTCCCCTGGTACAGGCAGCCTAGAGAGAAGGGGCATGGGCTGGGAAGCCAGGGCAGTTGGCTCCCAAGAGCTGCTGAGGGACACTGTCCACTGCCTGCTACTGTTTGGGGTTTTTGTTTTATTGTTGTTGTTTGGTTGGTTGGTTGGTTTTGGTACTGGGGGTTGAACCCAGGGCCTCCCGCTTGCATGCTTTGCAAGTGCTCAACCACTGAGCTGCAACCTCAGCCCATTTTTTAACTTTTTTTTTTTTTTTTTTTTTTTTTTTGAAGACAGGGTCTCGCTAAATTTCGCAGACTGCCTTTGGTCTCAAATTTGCGATCCTCTTGCCTCCACCTCCCGAGCCGCTGGGATTACAGGCGTGCGCCACCGCGCCCGGCTGCAGCTACATTCTTAGAGACCGCGATGTGTGGGGTGGGGGTCCTAGAAAAGGGGGATCCTGGGGAACCTGCGTCAGGGGTAGAGTGAGGAAGCGGGCAAGCAAGGGACTCCGAGGAGGTGGCAGCTGCAGCGGAAGGCGGGGTGGTGGGGCGCCTCCGGGGCGGTACCGTCGCAGGAGGGGCAACAGAGACCCTGTCGCGGGTGTGCGCAGGGCGCAGGCGGACAGGGCAGCCGCCGGCAGGACACAGAGCCATCGAGGCAGAGGCAGCGGCGGCAGGGGTCACCAGGCGGGGAGAAGTGCTCCTGGTGGCGAGCAGGGACAGCCTCCCCGGGGCGCGGGCAGCCGGCAGGGACCCGGGCGGCGGCTGCAGCTGCGGGGACACAGCTCGTCATGGCTGTCCAGGCAAAGGCTGCAGGGGCGGTAGGGGCTGGGGCGCGGAGGAGCGGCCGGCGGGGAGCGACTCCTACCCGGACACTGCGGGCAGCAGTCTCCTGGCCGCAGGAGCGGCTCTGGACAGGACAGCGGAGCGCAGAGTCGCGCCAGACACTGCACTGTGCCGCTCTGCGGAGGAACAAGGACCCGCTGCTAACAGGGTAGGTGGGCGGAGACCAAGGAGAGCCCCGCCCCGCGCCCCGCCCACCTCGGGCCCCCTGCCAGGCCTTCCCAGGCCCCAGCCCCACTCCCCCCACCTCCTCTCGTCTGGGTGGCGACTCACCACGCAGCGGCACACACGGCAGGGGTCCGAGGGGTGGGGGAAGTCAGCTCCGCTGGGGTACTCCTTCCCGCCAAAGGCGCAGCCTGGGGGAGGGGGCAGCTGTAGACCTGGGAGAGGCCCAGGTGGCCCCAGGGCTAAAGGCCATAGGTGAGAGCGCCATCCCAGCAGTGCCCCTCCTGAGCCTGTCCCCCTCACCGCTGCAGTCGTTCTGGCAGCAGGAACCCGGCAGCGGGTGGGCACAGGGCGCCTTGGGGCAGGCGCGGGGCTGGCAGCGGGCGTGGCCGTCCTCACACCTGCACTCCTGGCAGGGGTCTCCGGGGTGGGTGAAGCTCTCGCCATCCACAAACACCTGTGTCTCCAGGATGCAGTCTGGGCAGCGGACAGTTGGGGCAGGAGTAGGGGCAAAGGCTGATAGCACCAGGGGTGGCTCACAGCCCCTCTGCCCCCGGAGTCCAGGGCCGCCGTGGCAGCGTGCGCTGGAAAGCCATCTCCACAGAGGGAGAGGAGGAAGGGGCCTGTGTGCGCATGTGTGCAGGTATGCGTACGGCTCTGAGCACGGCTTGTGTGTGAGTGCATTTACCTTCCGGCAGATGTGTGTCTCTGAGGACGAGGAGGTGGACAGCTTACATAGGTGTGTGCCTGTGACACACTCTAGCATGGACTCTCCATGCAGGTAGGGATCATGTCCCATTGGACCCCTGCACCCAGTCTCCTACATGGCAGATCTACCACTTGTTGCATGAACCTGTGTCATAAGGTGGGGTATATGAGTGTTTCTGAGAGGTGGGTATTGGAAGAGGCAACGAAGGATGGGGGGAAGTGAGGCATAATAAGAAAGCTGTGCTCTCTTCCCACCCACAACCATGTGAGTTCCAGAGAGTTCTTAGCTGTGTGTGACTGAAAACAGTTCTTCAGGCCATTGCTTTGGAGGGTATCTGTTGGGACCACAGGGCCATGAACAGGGTCTGGGCCCCCAGGCCAGTCAGGCACAGTTGGCACATACCTGGGCACCTGGGGCAGCACTGGCCGGGTCCACTCTGGGGCCTGGCACAGGTTGTAGGAGGGCAGTCCACCAAGAAGCACCTCACAGTCCCATCCTGGGAGCAGGGGAGAGGGCCATGGGGAAGGGTCCTGGGAGGGGCTCAGAGGGCGGCAGCAAGCCTCAGGGAGGTACCTGGCAGTGGCAGGCCTGGCATGGACTGTCTGCATCTGTGAAGTTCTGCCCATTGGCATACACTTGGCCATGGTAGGTGCAGCTGTCACAGCTGGGGCAGCAGGCACCTGGGTGGGGCAGGCTGGTCAAGGTGGGCTAGGCAAAGCCGGCGAAGAAAGCCAAGATGGTGCTGGGGTACTTACCAGAGGGCTGAGTGGGGTGCTGGCAGGGGGCTGGGGCACAGAGCACAGCCCCGCACACCGGCACCCCATCTCGGCAGGAGCAGGCTGTGCAGGGCTGACCATCGGGTTCCCACTGGACTCCCTCAGCAAACTCCTCTCCATCAAGCACACAGACTACAGCAGAGGAAGCTGTCACCATGGCAACCCAAAGGCTCCCATCCATCCCTTTCTTTCTCAGTCCACAAGCACCCTGGTTTGAATCCCCACCACAATCTCCAAATAAGCTCTGGAATAGTGGACACTTGTCCTTACTGGGAAGAAACTACCTCCCTCTCTAGCACCATGGAAGCAATGCCCTTGGCCGCTGCTCCCACCATACACCCACCCATGTGCACGTGCATACCCACATACATATACACACGCACGCACCTGAGCAGAGCTGCGGGCCGGAGGCAGGAGGGGCACAGGGGGCGACTGGGCACTCATGCTCCTCACAGGAGACCTCACCAGCCTAGGAGGAGGTCAGGTGAGAGGCTCTCAAGTAGTAAAGCAGAGCCAGGCAGGAGGGGGCTGGACCACCCACCTGGCAGGAACAGCGGAGGCAGCGGCCACGGTCTTGGAGTGTGAAGGTCTCCTGGCTCCCATACTGGTGTCCCTGGTATTCACAGCCTGGGTGAGAGGACAGGGAGTGGGGGAAGAAGCGTTGGTGGATGAAGGGGAAACGACGCACTACTCTGAAGCAGCCCGGTCCCTGATGAAGAACTGAGCACATCCTCCAGGAGGCCCTGCCAGAGCCCTGACACACAGCCCACTACAGAAGCAACGGCCCTGCCACGGTACCCACTTTGCCATGAGAAGGTGAGGTGAGGACTCATCTGTGGGGATAGGAGAGTCAGTACCAGGGAGCCCACCCACCCAGAGCCTCTCTCCAGCCGGCGCCTGCCCCTCCCTCAGTGACCTCGGCCCCCACTCACCATCACACACCGGGCAGCACTGTCCTGGGACTCTGCCTGGGTGTCTGCAGGGCACAGGTGGGCAGGGCAGAGGCTCACACTGGACACTCCCATTCTGCCAACGGGGTCTGGTTAGCAGGTGTCAGGCAGTCGGGAAGCCGGGCCCTCCCTGCCAGCTGCCACACTCACAGCACAGCGGCAGTGGGAGCAGGGGTCCCCGGAGCTCACGGGCTCCCCGCTGCGGTGCTCCCGCCCGTTTAGGAAACAGCCTGTTGGGAAGAGGTGCTCAGACCCTCCTCAGGGGCTCCTCCCTGTCCCACTCCTCGCTGCCATAGGAAACCCACGCTGGGCCGGCCATGAGGGTTCTGAGCCTCTCTGGGCTCTGGCCTCCGTTCCACCCACTGACTCACCATCGCACACTGGACAGCAGGTGCCCGGGAGAGGCCGGGCAGGGTATGGACACAGGCTGGCACATTCTCTCTGGCGGCACTGGATGTGGCCCTCCTGGTAGAGGGGAGAGGCCATCAGGGCTCAGTCAAGTAGCAGAAATGGCTTTGGAGTCCCAGCGATCCACTCACTGGATGTTGTTAGGAGTTGAATTGCGCATCTTCCAATATTCATATGCTGAAGTCCTAGCCCCTGGTGCCTTAGAATGTGATCTCATTTGGAAATAGGGTTGTCACTGATATAATTAGTTAAAATGAGGTCATACTGGAGTAGGTGGGCCCCTAATCCAGTATGAGAGGTGTCCTTATAAAAAATGGAATTTAGACCCAGACCCGCACACAAGAACTCCATATGAAGATGAAGGCAAAGATTTGGTGCTGCAAAAGCCAAGGAATGCCAGCAACTACCAGAAACAAGGAGAGAGGCATGGAATGGAGTCTCCCATAGAGCCCTCAAAAGGAACTGATCCTGCTCATACCTTGGTCTTACACTTCTGGCCTCCAGAACTGTGGAAGAATCAATTTCTGTTGTTTGAAGCCATTCAGTCTATGGTCCTTTGTTAGGAAACTAATGCGCATGTACCTAGCATGTAACCTAAGCACTCGGTGACTCAGTCTAACCTAACCTGAAAAAATGGACAATTGTAGTGCTATCCTCATAGGCTTGTGGGGATGAAATGAGAAAAGGTGTAGGTGTGGCATCCAGCTCTGGAAGTCAGTACTTAGTAAGGTGGTTTGATATTACCCCTCATAGCCTGTCCCCAGCAGACCCCATCCCTTGTATTCACACCTACATCCCTGGGCTCACTACCTCCGTTTTCACCAGAATATAGTCAGCCAGTGGTTCTTCTCACAGATGGGAAGGATCGGTGTGAACAGGCACGGGGAAGCCATGGTTGCAGTGGGCTGGGGACCCTTGTGGCCTTTACAATGGAGATCAAGTCCTTAGCAGGCTGTTAGGAGGTTCCATGGCTCTGGCTTCAGCCCCCATGGAACAGCCCCTCCTCAGCATACCTGTCTGACGTTGGGGCCTGCAGATCCATACCGCCCTGCCCTGGACTTCACCCTTTATTTTCTGTTCCTGGGATATCTTCCTCCCTTTCCTCTCCTCAAATCTAACTCATCCTTCAAGGCTTAGATAAACACCACGCCTCCCACAAATTTGTTCTATATCTCTGCTGCCCAAGAGCCAGATAACACAAGCCACTTAGGTCACATTAAATTCTTTCAAAGCTAGTATTTTTTTTTTCAGTACTGGGAGTTGAACCCAGGGCCTCGTGCTTGCATGCTTTGCTGGGCCACTGAGCTGCACCCCCAGGCCCCTCCCCCTTTTTTTATTTTACTTTTTGAGACAGGGTCTCATTAAGTTACATAGACTGCCTCTGGTCTCCAATTTGCAATCCTCCTGCCTCCGCCTCCTGAGCCACTGGGGTTACAGGCGTGCACGACCATGCCCTGCTCAAAGCTAATTTTTAAAAAGCAAAAAGAGCCAGGCACAGTGGCACACACCTGTAATCTCAGCGACTTGGGAGGAGAAGGCAGGAGGATTTCAGGTTCGAGGCCAGACGCAGCCTGTGTAACTTAGCATGGCCCTGTCTCAAGAAAATAAAATAAAAATGTGGCTGGGAGTGCAGCTTGGTAGTAGAGTGCTTGCAAAGTATGTGCAAGGCCCTAGGTTCAGCCCCACAGTACTGTTAGGAAAAAAAAAAAAAGGAAAAGGAAACAGATGAAATTAAATTTGAACAATACATTGCATTTGACCAGTATATCTAAAATACTTTTCAACTGATAACCAACATAGTAAATTAACATATTAATGATATATTTTACATTTCTTTTTATTTTACTAGGTCTTTGAGATAGGTATGTATTGCACACTTACAACACATCTCAGTTCTGACCAGCCCCATTTCAAGGGCTCAGTGGCCACATATAGTAGTGGCTAATTGAGTTGGATGCCACAAATCAAACTGTGTTTCTCCCTCCCTGGAGTTTTGGCCACCAGACATGCCCTGCCTATCTCATTCTCCTTCCACTTGTCTGCTCCCTGAGTTAGAATCACAAAATGAGCTGAACACAGCGGTGCTCAGAGCAGGCAGGAGCACAGATGAGCAGCCCAGGGTCTCACCCTCACTGCACGCAAGATTTGATTCTTAGCACCAGCACGGTGGCCGGCGCCTATAATCCTAGCAGCTCAGGAGGCGGAGACCGGAGGACCACAAGTTCAAAACCAGAGGGAGTCTGTGTAACGTAGTGAGACCCTGTCTCAAAGAGTAAAAAAAAAAAATGGGCTGGGGGCACAGCTCAGTGGCCCAGCACTTGCAAAGCAGGCGTGAGGCCCTGGGTTCAATCCCCAGTACCACAAAAAAAAAAAAAAAAAAGATTTGATTCTTAATCTCTGTCCCCTCTCAATGTCCATGGATATGTCCCGTGGAATGACGTTATGAATCCAGTGGCCCCCAGGGCAGGGAGGGATGAGGGACAGCCTCAGGACTCACCAGGCACTGGCAGATCTGGCAGGGGTCCCCAGACGCAGTCCACTCTTCGCCATGGTCCCTGTGGGAGTCCCCTTCTGTGCAGCCTGGGGCTGGGGACAGAAAGCAGGCCTGGTGGTAGCTGGCCTGGACCCCAGCCTGCCCCACCCTCCTCACATGCCTCTGCCTATACCCTCAGTAGCTCCCAGGACCCCAGGCAGGGTGAGGCCCCATTTATCAGCTGCCTTCCTGGCCCTTCCTTAGCACAGCACAGCCTCCTGCCCCACTGCCATGGTCCCTCCTTACCTGTCCCTTTCAGCCATAGACATTCGCACCTACTGCACCATTCCATTAACATACACGCTCCACGCTGAGTGTCAGGTCTGAGCCTTTGAGCTGTCTCTTCTTTTGGAATGTCCTCTGCCTTGTTTGGCCCTTCACCCAGCAAACTGCTCAGTATCCTTAAGAATGGCCTCAGCACTGCTGCCTCTGGGATGCTTTCTCTCCTGCGCCTAGCCAGACCAGATCTCCTTCGGCTCAGTTTCCATGATACCTGGCCCCTCCTTCTACGACTGCCTTTGTGCCATTATTTTATGTTATTGAGGTGTGACACAGGACCACTCTCTAATGGCCATCCATAAGCGCTGACCCCATGTCTTCTATGTTTGGGTGCCCAAACCAGACAATAGTAGTCATTTATTATGCAGCACGGGCTGGGGTTTAGCTGAGTTGGTAGAGTGTAGCTCTGCACTCTCTGAGGCCCTGGGTTCCATCCCCAGCACTGCGAAATGGGAGAAGGATGTGACAGCCCACTCCCAAAACAATCAGGGATTGAAAACCCTATGAATAGCAGAGAAGCACTGACATAGTGCCAGGCATGGCACAGCGTTGGCCAGTGTTTCATCTGTTGTACATGTCAAACCCAACTCAAAAGAACTTAACAACGCGCTGGGCGCGGTGGTGCATGCCTGTAATCCCAGCAGCTGGGGAGCCGGAGGCAGGAGGATCACAAGTTCGAGACCAGAGGCAGTCTGTGTAATTTAGCAAGACCATCTCAAAAAGTAAAAAAAAAAAAAAAAAAAAAAAGAACCCAACAATGACATTATAGTGCAGCACAGTTAGGTATAGACTATCATTATGTACAACTCACAAAGGGGAAAGTGAGGCATAGAGTGACTTACGGTCACACAACCACTAGGACAACGGTAATATGAACTCAGGCACTGCAGCTCCAGAGCAAGCTTAGGACAGTGTTCCTCCCCTACTGACCAGCCCACCCTCAGCCGTAGCCCTGTGGCATCTGATCCTGTCAGATTTTGGAAGCTAAGCAGGGACGGACCTGGTTAGTACTCGGGTGGGAGACCGCCTGGGAACACCAGGTGCTGTAGTCTTGGGAGACGGACCCAGCAACCCACTCCCAAAAATCCACCCACCACTGAAAACCCTATGAAACAGCAGAGAAGCACTGACAAAGTGTCTTGCCTGTTGTATGTAGGGTCGCTATGAGTCACATACCGACTTGATGGCACCTAACAACAGTAACTGACCAGCCCAGATCAGAAGCCAGCAGGGTGGCCTCTAGAGTTGAAGAAATGGTCAGCCATGCTGGGGGCTCTGCAAGGGAAGGGTCAGGGGCTCTCACTTTGACAGGCCGGGCAGCAGTGCTCAGGCCTTGGGACTGGTTCAGGGAAGGGGCTAGCCGGGCACTTCATGGGCATGCAGCAGACCAGGCTCCTCTGCAATGGACCAATGGCTGTAATGCCCCCAAGTCGGGCTCCCAGAGGGCATAGAATGGACAGGTATCTGGCAGGGACGGAGGGAGAACCTCAGAAGGCATTCGAGGGTTCGGAAGAGCAGCCAGCGTGGTCCAGAGTGGGGCAGGGGATGTTTAAGGAGGAGCAGGCCTGGGTAGAGGTGGCAGAGGACTCACCAGGCAGGAGCACTGGAGGTAAGAGTTGGAGCTGGACAGGAAGCTAGCCCCCTCCTCATAAAGCTGTCCCTCATGCTCACAGCCTGGGAAGGGTTGCCAGGATGACAGGTGGATCACCAGAGACAAGGGTAGTGGACAGCCCCCAAGTAGGTACTGGACATGTTGGGGCCAAGGAGATGGAGGGGCAGGCAGGGCAGGAGGTCACCTGGCCGGCAGACGGGGCAGCACTCCCCAGGTGGAGTATAGCTCTCCAGGCAGCTGAGCTCGGAGCATGAGGGCCCCTGGCACCGCACTGTCCCTGCCTGTGGGGCAGACACTGAGCCCGCCTCTGCTCCCTCTCCATTGCCTGAGCAGGTTACTCTGGGGGCCTCACAGGCCACACACTGCTGCCTGAGTCGATGCAACAGCCCTGTCTGGCTCCCAGGCTGAGTTGGCACAGCCAGGCCTGGGGTATGCCAAGCAGGAGGGATGTGGGTGGTAGCTGGCACTTCACCTGGCAGGTGCAGATGACACAGGGCTCTGGATGCCAGGGTTCCCCAGCCCTGTGGCCACCAGAGCAGCCTGCAAAACCAAGCCCAAGTCCTAAAGTAAGAGCCAGACAAGTAGGCACCACATTGAAGAGGCATCATTCAAGGTGGGACAACAGTGACTTTTACGCTATACCTTCCCGGCAGATGGCACAATCAGTGCGTTTCCATAATTTTATAACAAACAAGAGCAAAGTGTCTTGAAATGGGTGTCTTGGTTTTATTTTGTTTTGTTTTGTTTTTCTTTCATCAAAATCTAGAAGTGGCCCTGGCTCCTGAAAACTCTGTATGTCCTTGTCTTGAATTATGCAACTCACAGTAGAAGGAAGCCGGGGATTAAACCAGGGCCTCACATATGCTAGGCAGGCAAGCACTCTGCCATTGGGCTACACACCCAGCCCCACTGTCCCATTTCTTGGGATCCATCAACTCCCAAGACTTCAGTCCTCATCTCTGACCAAGACTCCATTTCCTGGCCTGAACCCTTGTCCTTCCTAACTTACTACCACTAAGATTCTTCCTGGCAGCCTGGCAGATAAAATACAGGAGACCCAGTTACATTCAAATTTTAGATAAATAATATATAAATTGTTAGTATAAGACTGTCTCAAATATTGCATGGGGTGCACTTAAACATTCCATGTGTCCGTCAGCTTGTTGTGCTGTGGGGGCTTGTGTGTTGCTGTGATGCTGAAGGCTATGCCACTGGTGTTTCAGATACCAGCAGGGCCACCCTGCTGGACAAGTTTCAGCTGAGCTTCCAGACTAAGACAGACAAGGGAGAAGGACCCTGCAGCCCACTCCTGGCACAATTAGCTATTGAAAACCGTGTGAATAGCAGAGAAGCATTGTCAAATATAGTGCGGGAAAATGAGCTCCCCAGGCTGGAAGGCATTAAAGAAGCAACTGGCAGAAAGTTTCCTCCTCAAAGTAGTTGTTGTTGTTGTGTGCTGTCGAGTCGGTATCCGACTCATAGCGACCCTCATAGGGTTTTCAATGGCTGACTGTTTCGGGATTGCCTTGGAAGTGGATTGCTAGGTCCTTCTCCCATTTTTGCGGTGCTGGGAATTGAACTCGGGACCTCAGAGCCTGCAGCGCAGTGCTTTACCAACTGAGCTAAATCCCAGCCCCCTCAAAGTAGAGTTGACCTTAATGACAGGAATGGAGTAAAGCCCCTGAGACCTCCTTTTGCTGAAGTGGCACAACTCAAAATGATAAGAAACATAGTGGCTGCAACATTGGGCTCAAATGTAAAAAGATTGTGTGCGTGGCACAGTGTTGGGTAGTGTTTCATTCTGTTGTACATAGGGTTGCTATGATTCAGACCCAACTTGACAGCACCTAACAACATACTTAACTTAATTACATGTTATTTAACATACAAATTTAGCAAGGCACCACACACACACACAAAAAAGTAAATCTAATTTTACAAGGTGTTCTGTATTTCCATTTGCTGAGCGTGGTGACTCTGTGCCCCTCCCCACTATGAGCCAGTGTTACCCGCTGCACTGCCACTCCCCCCCCTTTCCTCCCTGGTCTCTTCAGGCCACCGCCACCTCTGCCCTCTGAGTTTCACAAGCTCAGTCTGTATTATTCCATGAGATCCTACCAGTCATCAACTCCTGCTTGTTCTTTAGAAATACCCCCTGTCTGCAGCCCCCTGCCATGTCTGGCTGCATTCCCAGACAAGGGCTACAGCAGCCCCACAAATGGTCTCCCTACATCCAGCCCATACCAGATAATATTCCTGAAACACCTCTTTGAACATGCCACACTCTCACTCTTCAGCCTTCAATTGCTCCCTATGACCCACAAAAGGAAGTCCAAACTGCAAGGCTAATAACAGCCTGCTCCCAGTGGCCCTCCCAGACCCACTCCTGCAACACACCTCTCCCCACCTGGTTCTTGTGCATGGAGGGCCCTCAAGTGCTCCTCCTCCTAGTGCAAGCCCACTTTCCGCTGGAGATCCAGCTGCAAAGGCTACCCTGACCTGGATAGTCTGACTGGACTGCCCTTGCCTTCCTGTCCCCTCTCTGGCAAAGCATATCTTGCTTTCTGCGCTCCCTCTTAGTCTCATCGTCAGACCTTAATTAAATCTTATGTTCGAGTAGCTATACATTTATCTTCTCAACCTGATCAGGAGCTCCCTGAGGGCAGAAAGGAAGATCACGTGTCTATTTCTCTTTGGTCTCTGGCTGGGTCCCAGGCCATGGTCAGTGTTTGCTGGCTCTGCGTCAGATGTGCCCAGCACTGTGGCATATCCCCAACTCACTTTTGAATGGTGGACCATGGCTTTGGGGTCCCCTAGAACGTGTGCAGGAGAAAGGGTCAGGGCGGGCAGCAGACTGACCTGGTTCACAGCATGGGCAGCATGCTCCCGGCTCAGGGCAGGGCCCCCTCGGGCATGGCTTCTGGGTACAGGTTATGGCCCCTTCCTGTGGGAAACAGACTAGGGTAGCTGCAGGGCCTCCAGAACGGCAACCTCACCCAAGCTGAGACTTGTCAGAGCTGGCTTGGGGTACCGGGGCTACCCTTACCCCAACTACACAAAAATGATGTCCCACCCCATCCCCATCATCTGCTAATGCCCTTGACCCCTGGCCACCTCTCTTCCACGTGCCAGCAACTTCCCCAGAGCGGAGAGGTCCTGGGAAGAGAGATGAGGGCTTGTGCATGGGAGGAGGTGGGGGGAAAGGGCAGAAGGTGGCTGCAGAGCCGGGTGGGAGAGAAAGGCAGGCAAGGGCCAAGGCGGAAGACGGGGGATAACGAGGGCCACTGGGGCAAGGGATGAGGAAGGAAAACAGCTGCTTCCATACCACTGTTCCCAGGGCCAACTCCGGGGGCTTGGGGGACCCCGCCTAGGGTGTGGGGATTGAGTCCAGAAAGTGGAACCGGTAGGAACCAGTCAAAGGCCACTGCTATTGAGGTTTGGGGGTTTGGGTAGAGCCCATCACCCAACATCTAGCACAGCACTTCAGCGACAAGTGGCTGGCATGAGGCAAACGGGCACAGGGACAGGGATGGGATGTCCAGGTGGGCCCTGGGAACTCACCATGCAGCGGCACATGGTGCAGGTGTCTGGGGAGAAGCTCTCCCCATTGCCATAAGCCTGGCCCCGGTGGCTGCAGCCTGAGGAGGAGACAGTGGTTGCTCAGGGCCCCCAGGGCCATCTTCAAGCCCCAAGGCGGCTCCAGCAGGTAGGTAGGGTGGCACTGACCACGGCAGTGGGGCGAGTCAGGCAGGGGGCTGCAGCGTGCAGCCCCGTCCTGGCAGACACAGGCTGTGCAGGCGTCAGGCTCCCAGCGGGCCCCCTCGGGCCAGGCACGCCCCAGCCCCCAGCATCGGGGCGAGGCCAGGTGGCACTCACAGGACTCCAGCAGCCTCACCCTTGTCTGCAGGTCTCTGTTCTGGGGGAAACAGGAAGTGGCAGAGAGGTTGCAGGCACTACCTCAGTTTCCCCCATCATTTCTCATGGATTTGTCGGGTATGGAAACTGAGGCAGGATGAGAAGAAAGTTTGACAACTCCAGAACAGGGGTGGGTGCCCCTCCATTAGCATCTCTCCAGGAGCACAGGGCCTCCAAGCCTCTCCTTGGACAGAGTGGGGACCTACCCCTCACCCCAACAGTTAAAGGCTTGTTTACCCATCCAGAGTCTTTCCTGTGACGCCTTATTCATAGTTGGTGCTCATCATGTTTGCCAAATACATGAAAGACTATGGAACTCTTGAAGACCAAACAAATACCTTGTTGTTAGGTGCTGTTGAGTTGGGTCCAACTCACAGCGACTCTATGTATAACAAACGAAAACACTCCCTGACTCTGTGCCATGCTTGGCACTGTTGTCAGTGCTTCTCTGCTATTCATAGGGTTTTCAATGGCAGATTGTTTCAAGAGTGGGCCGCCGGATCTCCCTAGCCTGTAGCACCTGGTATTCCCAAAGGGTCTCCCATCCAAGGACTAACCAGGCCAACCCTGCTTAGCTCCTGAGATTGGTGGGATCGAATGCCAGGGTGCTATGGCTGTAGACCCAAACAACTGGAGGGTATTTCCCCATTCCAGTACTTGGCAGTTGAGGCCAGGGCCTCATACATGCTAAGAAAGCACTCTACCACTGAGCTACACTCTCACCCTTTGGTTAATTTTGAAACAGAATCTCACTAAGTACATAGGCTGCCTCTGGCCTCAAACTTGAGCCTCCTGCCTCAGCCTCTCAAGTCTCTGGGATTACTGGAGTGGTCCGTGGTGCCTGGCAACCTGGAGAGTCCTTATTTATGACAGAATGAATATTAAGAAAGGAAGAGAGGTTCAGATAAGAACATTTTTGGGGGGAGGGGGCAGTGTTGGGGATTGAACCCAGGGCCTTGTGCATGCTAGGCAAGCACTCTACCACTGAGCCATGCTACAAACCTCTTTGTTGTTGTTGTTGTTAGGTGCCATCGAGTCAGTATCCGACTCAGAGCTACCCTCATAGGGTTTTCAATGGCTGTTTAGGGATTGCCTTGCCAGGTCCTTCTCCCATTTTTGTGGTGCTGGGAATTGAACTCGGAACCTCAGAGACTGCAGCGCAGCACTCTACCAACTGAGCTAAATCCCAGCCCACAAACCTCTTTAAATGCACTTAAAACTCTAGGGCCTGGGAGTATAGCACAGTGGTACAGACTTGCATGTGTGAGGCCCTGGGTTCAATCTCCAGCACTGCCAAAAAATAAATCATAAAACCTCTATTTTAAGGTCCCTAGGGCCCCCCAAGCCCATCCCCCTCTCCTCCTCCTGCTATGCACAGTCTACCTTCCCCCATCCATGCCACCCTGCTTCCATGGTACCTGCTCTCTGAGCTCCATTACTTCAGCCTCCAACCGACCTAACTGCTCCTCCAGGGGGCGCCACTGCTTCTGGAGTGTCCCAGTAACCATGGAGGATTGAACAGACGCCTGCTCCTGGTGGTCATGAATGTCAGCAAGCCCAGGGCGTTCCCTGGGGACAGCTCCATCTGAAGGGCACAAGAATCCCTCATGGGTCTATGGCAAGGGCTGGCAAGGCTTCCTGGGTTCTGTCCTCTGAGCCATGCAGGGGAGAAGGGTCACCTTGTGTCCCACCCTGCTCCACTATCCAGGGAAAGACATGGCCTATGAGGGTGAGGGAGTGAAGGGTGGGGCGGTGGAAGGAGGTGGAAGAAGCCCTGAGTGTACAAAAGTGGCCCACACCAAGTTTTCTCCCTTGTCAGGTGTGACCCCCAGGAACACTGACCCCCTAGGGGCACAGAGCAGTGTCCAGATCAATATCTGCCTTCAGCCTGCCCTGATTCCCTGAGGAGCCCCAGACACAGGAATGAGGTGTCAGGATCCTCCATCCTTTCCGGCCAGGGATGCCCTGGGACCCTGACATGTCGTGCTGGGAGGGCTCCGAAGCCAGCAGAGGCTGAAATGCAGGGGAAGGTGCCAGCAGCGTGCAAGGTGGGCTACTTAAAGCGGCCTGAGAGCTGGCAAGCATCTTCTCATGTGAGCAGCGCCTCATGTACACCTGTCAGAAAGGGCGCCCCTTTGGGATGGACTTGGGGAAGCACAGGCAGGGCTTCAGCTAGTTTCTAGCACCAGTGCAGATAGCGTGTCCCTTATGCACAGGAATGGCAGGGAGCACCTCTGAGTTGAGGCCTAGGGTGGGGGGAGCACTTGCTGACTTCTCAGGCTCCCCACAGACATCCAGGTGGGATGGGTGGGGGCGGAGGGTCCCTAAAAGGAGGTGAGAGAGGTAGAGACCAAGGGACAGGGGTGGCCTTTCCCTCAGTGGCAGCTTGGCCAGCCGGGGGTGGCTGAAAGCCTTTCTCCAGCCATAGACCTGAGAGGCAGGAGAACAACATCACCTTCTCCCCCAGCCCTACTCCTACCGCAAAGCAGGGAGGGAACGCTTGTCCAAAATTCAACTGTCCCTTCCCAAACCTGCTTTACCCAGGTTCCTTGGGTTAGTCAGTACCATCCCATCAACCCAGACCTAAGCCAGAAATCTGGGGCTCAGCACTGCTCTTCTGTAAGCCCCCCTCCCCCATGAGTCATTGGTCTCCCCAGTTGTCCCTAATCGACCCCATCCTCTCTTCTCCCTACAGTGTCCACTGAGGAGGCTGAAGACAAAGCCTCCTTGCCTCCGGCTAGGTTCTTCCAGTGGCACCTTCTAAGCCACAGCAGCAGGTTCAGATGGGACCTCTCACCAGTGCTCCCCACCTTCCCAGCCTGCCCTGCCACCCACCCCAATCAGGGATTCTGAGCCCCCAACCTTCCACCACCAGCACCCAACTCCCTTGTACCTGTTCCCAGCTCCGTCCCCCATGCAGGGCAGGCCATCACCCAGGATGGCACTCTGGTCTGGCATGGCGCCTGTCTCCAACTTCCTTCCCCACTACACCCCACAAGGGGCACCCATGGATGGAGTCTGGACCTCTGAAACCCTCCACCCAAGCTTGACCCCTCTAGCCTCACCCTACCCCTCCTGACCCTGGACCCCAGGCCACTCCTGCCGTCCTGCTTAAGCGGGCACAATAAGGAGCTCAGGGAGATGCTGGGCGTCCTCTGGCACCCCCAGTTGGAAACAGGGCCAGTCGCTCCCCTGGGGACACCTGGAACACACCCTTGAGGGTAACGCAAACCTGATTGCTCCCCTCGGGACTGTCCTCACTGTCTTGGGCTCCCCTCTCAACCCCTGCAGGGACCCCACAAGGGAGGGCCGACAGACTCAAAGTCAGCTCCCACCGCGGGCCTCCATTTCCCCCCCTTTCTGAAGACAAATCATTAACTTTGGCCTCCCAGACGCCGGGCAGCCTCTCCCGCTCCGCTGCCTGCGGGAAGCCCCCCCCCCCTCCGGCAGGGTCAGCAGGAGCCCCCTCCTTGTCCCGCCCCGCCTGTCTTGGGCGCCGACTCCGCGCCCCGCTCGCCCACCGACGGGGCGGACAGAGAGGTTCGGGGCGGGTCCGCGGGGCGCGCAGCCCCGGGGCGCGGGGAGAAGCAGCGCGGGCCCCGCGCAACGCTTAGGCTGAGCTGAGCAAGAGGCGGGCGCGCCGGCTGCCCGGTGTCCCCGGTGTCGCCACTCACCTCCTGCGGCCCTGCCGGCCGCCAGCGCCAGGCCCCCGAGCTGCAGGACCAGGGGCAGCCACGCGGCCCCGGCACCAGCCATGCTCGCGCCGCCCACCTCCCTGCAGGCTGTCGCGGCTCAGCAGGCGCTGCGGCAGGCGGGGAGGGGAGGCACAGGCCGCCTCCCACCCGGGCTTTGTTCAGGGATGGCTCCTGGCCTTCATCATCCCGCCCCGCGGCGACCGCCTCCCCCTCGGGCACCACGCCACGGCCCCCCAACCCGTCTGGACCCCGGCGATATTCCGGGCCCCACAGGAAGCCGCGCGGGTGGGGGCCCCCTCTCCTGCAAGATCCCGGGGGAGACCCTGAACACAAACAAAATCACAGCTCCCGGGGGCTGGGACCGCGGCTCCCTGACTCTTCGGGTTACACTATCCTCCAGGGGTCCCACCCAGTTTAGCTTTTCCCCCCTGCCTCATGGGTTTATAGGAAAAGCAAGTTAAGCTGAGTTCAAATCCCAGCACAGTTAATGTGTGATTTTAGATGGACCAACTTCTCTCGGGGCTTCAGGTTCCCTGTTTGTAAGCTGCAGATGGCAATATCTACTTTAAGGTCTTGCAGTGAAGCTAAGCAAGATAATGTAGATAAAGAATTTAGGGTAGTGGTTGACACGTGGTAATTGCTCAAGTAATAACCACAGGCCCTACACCCAGTCTGGGAAACCAAGGGCACCCAGTCTACTCCACTTTCCACACCTACATTTTTTTTTTTTTTTTTTCAGTACTGGGGATTGAACCCTGGGTCATGAACCTCCTATGCAAATGCTCTGCCACTGAGCTGCACCCTCAGTCCCTGTCTTTTTCTTTTTTTCTTTTTTCTTTTAATTTTTGAGGTAGGGTCTTGCTAAATTGTGCGGGCTGCCTCTGGCCTCAAACTCGCGATCCTCCTGCCTTAGCCTCCCCACTAGGTGGGATTAGAGACATACACCATGGCATCTGGCTTTTCCATGTATACATTTCTTTCCTGGACTCCATTCACTACCTTTACCCACCCCAGGAGCAGCACCAGGGTTGGCCCCAAATGCACAGGTTGCCCCTCACTGGCTGGACCCAGCCCGGTTTTCCAGATGCTGTACTCAGGCCTGGTGGGTGGGATGAACTTGGGTAGGGGGCAGGGCTGGGCCCTGGGCTCCGCAGGGGAGGAGGCCAAAGGGAGGAAATGAGAAAAGCTGTCCACGTGGGTCCAGGGCTGGGAAACTCCTCAGAGCGGCTGGGAAACTCCTCAGCGCAGCTGGGAAGCAGACGGATGGGGCCCCAAGCTCACAGGCAGGGGGACATGGAGGGCGGAGCTGCGACTCCTGCCAAAGCTGTCTTCCTGCCTTGAAGATCAGGAGTGAGACACTACTCCTCCCCCTTCCCAAGCAGAGACTAAAGGTCCCCCCGCCCCTCCGCCCCGTGTGGCAAGAGAGTGCAACAGGGCAGCAATCTCTTCTCCAAGCTGGTGGCTCTGAGTGGGGCTGGTGACTCAAACAGGCTTCTGTGACCTGGAGCTGGGGTCACACAGAGCACAGGAAAGTCAGGGCCAGGCAGCCGGAAAAGGAACAAGGAAGAGGCCGCTCTCTTTCCTACCCAGTTTTTAAAGTTTCCACTTCCTGGGGGCCTGGAGACTGGGGCATGGTAATATTATAGACCCCACCAGGGCTACCCGGCCACATCCTGGGTCTGCGGCTCCCTGTTGTGTGACCTTAGCCAAATCATGTCACTTTCAGGGGCTAATTTCTCTCAGCTTCCACAATGAGCTCTAAGAACACCCGCCTAGCAGACAAGAAAGCAGAATGGGGGGGGGGAGCTATTTCTTCCCTGGCCTCCTGCCCTCCCTGGGCTCCCGGACCCCTGTTCCTTTCCCTTCTATCTCATCCCAGGGAGTGGCGCTGGCTCCAGGCTACCGTTAGTTCCTTTGTGCCTTGACAACCCTTGCTGGTTCTCTTAACTACGTCTTCGATCTGCGAACAGTCTCTTCTTTAACTTCCCTTCAGCTAAATCCTTTTGAGGGGAATTCTGTTTTCTCCTGGGTCTTTAGCTGATACACTAAATTTAACCAGGTACTCCACCAATTTACTTAATCTCCCTAAGCCAAAATCTTCCACCTGTAAAATGAAATAATAACTTCTTCCTTTGTTGTTAGGTGCTGTCAAGTCAGGTCTGACTCATAGCGACCCTATGTACAACAGTATGATACGCTCCCCAACACTGTGCCATGTCGGGGAGTATGTCAGGGCTTCTCTGTTATTCCTAGGCTTTTCAATAGCTGATTGTTTCAGGATTGCACTGCCAGGTCCTTCTCCCATATTTGCAGTGCTGGGGATCTATCCCAGGGCCTTGGAGAACGCAGAGCAGCACTCTACCAACTGAGCTAAACCCCAGCCCAACTCTTTTATGTTAGGAGAATTCAGCAGGGCAATGAACAGGTGATATGTGCCTGCCACATACATGGTGCCTGACACACAGGTGGTCCCAAGGTGAGTTTTGCAGATATTATCTCCTTCGGGTTGTCCTGTCAATAACAGTAGATTGGTTTTCTCTCTGGATCTGGTGGCTGGAAGCAAAAGATCACTGTGGGAGGAAGAGAGAAAAGGGATTAGTAAATGATTAAATTTTTCCACTTCATTTAATATCTTTCAAATCATAACAATTGTGGCCAATAAAATAAGGTCCATATTATGAAGGTGTAGAGGCTAAGCCATCATTCTGCCTGCTCCAGGCCTCTTCCATGCCCACGGCTCCCACCCTAACATAACCTATGATAACAGCCTGGAGTGGTTTTTGATACTTTTCACCTGGCTCATACCACAGCAGATAGGCTTGTGTACAATACATGATTTAGTTTGGAGATGGTATTTTCCACCAGGCTGTGCAGGACCCAGCCCCTGTCCCCATTTCCCCACAACCTTTGCCAATTCACCTCCTAGTCACTTCTAGGACTGGTTCCCATTTTAACTCTCCAAAGTCCCCACTCACTACACATTCCCTGAAAGCAAGGGGCCCTGGCCACGTGCCCACGCAGCAGCAGCCATGGGTGAAGAGTGTGCTGTTTCTCATAGATTTATGATTCTAATTCTACAACTCATATCCCACATCTGGCTATGCCTCCCCCAAATTCTCACTAAGTAGCCCACTGGTACCCTTGAGGAGGGGTTGCCTTTGCCCACCTTAAAGGAGCTGCCACCTCCATGTGTCTTTCAGCTTGTGGTGCTTTGGAGGCTTGTGTGTTGCTGTGATGCTGAAAGCTATGCCACTGGTATTTCAGATACCAGCAGGGCCACCCTGCTGGACAGGTTTCAGCTGAGCTTCCAGACTAAGGAGAAAGACCTAGCAGCCCACCCCCGAAACAATTAGCCATCGAAAACCCTATGAATAGCAGAGAAGCACTGTCAAATATGGTGCTGGAAAATGAGCCCCCCCAGGCTGGAAGGCATTGAAGAAACAACTGGAGGAAAGTTTCCTCCTCAAAGTAGAGTTGACCTTAATGACAGGAATGGAGTAGAGACCCTGGGACCTCCTTTTGCTGAAGTGAAACAACTCAAAATGAGAAGAAACATAGTGGCTGCAACATTGGGCTCAAATGTAAAAAGATTGTGTGCCTGGCACAGTGTTGGGTAATGTTTCCTTCTGTTGTTCATGTTGTTGTTGTTGTTGTTAGGTGCCGTCGAGTCGATATCCAACTCATAGCGACCCTCATAGGGTTTTCAATGGCTGACTGTTTCGGGATTGCATCGGGAGTAGATTGCCAGGTCCTTCTCCCATTTTTGTGGTGCTGGGAATTGAACTCAGGACCTCAGAGATTGCAGCGCAGTGCTCTACCAGCTGAGCTATAGGGTCACTATAAGTCAGATCTGACTTAATGGCAACTAATAATAATAACAACAACAAAGAACTTCCTTGTTGGCTAAAATCTGCTGGGATTTTTAGAAGTGTATGTAAGCTTTTCTCTCATTTCAGAGAGGGGTGGGGGAGAGAATGAATGAGTATCAGTGCCGTCACACTGAAATACTCAGCCAAGCCAGCCCTAGTGGGTGGATGAGCTTCCAGAGTTCCCACAGTGATCTCCAAGTCCCAGGTTCTGCAGCCCAGAGAGGACCCTTGTCAGCCTGGGAGGCCAATCAGCCTTGTGCCTGTTCCCACTGGGGGCTTCTCCAGTCTCTCTTGACTTTCTTAAAGACTGACCCCTGGAGACCCATTAGTACTTGAAGAAGCTAAGCAGCCAGGAGCCCAAGGAGTTTTGCCTGCCAAGTTCCTTCTTCTTCCCATTCACTTTTCTTCCTGCCCCTCAGGACCCTGCTCTCAGACTTCAGCAATGCCACCTCCATGACCTGGAAGAACTTTCAGCGGTGATGGACATGTTCTTTATCTGGACTATCCAATATGGTGGCCACGTGATGCTACAGAGTGCCTACAACACAGCTAGTGCAACCAAGAGTCTGAATATTTAGATAGTAGCACATATTTGAGAGGGCTGGGATTTAGCTCAGTTGGTAGAGCGCTGCCCTGCAGTCTCTGAGCTTCCGAGTTCGAGTCCCAGCACCGCAAAAATGGGAGAAGGGCCTGGCAATCCACTCCCAAGGCAATCCACTCCCAAGAGAATCCTGAAACAGTCAGCCATTGAAAATCCTATGAGGGTCACTAGGAGTCGGATACCGACTCAACAGCACACAACAACAACAACAACAACAAGGTATTTGAGAGGACCGGGCAGCCCACACCCAAAACAAGCAGCCATTGAAAACCCTATGAATAGCAGAAAAGCACTGACAATAGTGCCCGGGGTGGCACAGTGTCAGAGAGTGTTTTTGTCTGTTGTACATAGGGTCATTATGAGTCACACCTGACTCCAAGACATCTAACAACAACAACAACACATATTTAGACTAGAAGACAACTTCATGGGAATCCGCTTCGTCACTTCTCAAAACACTTTCACGTCCATGGCTGAGAAAGCTTTGTAATATCACGGCTATGGCGTGAACAGGGGCTGGGATTTAGCTCAGTTGGTAGAGTAATGCTCTGCAGTCTCTGAAGTCCTGGGTTTGATTCCCAGCACTGCAAAAATTGGGAGAAGGATGTGGCAATCCACTCCCAAGGCAATCCCAAAACAGTCAGCCATTGAAAACCCTATGAAGGTCGCTATGAACCAGACACGACTCAGCAGCACCTAACAACAGCAACATGAAGTGAACAAGACCCCTAGAGCTGTGTTGCACCCAGACCCACCTCACAGCCTGGATTCCGGGACACCCCTCCTGCCCGCAATGGAAGTGACCATGATTCAAGTCCTCAATGGGAGCCAGATGGGGGCTGGATGGCCTACACAGATAGTCGGATGGCCATAATTCATGCTCCCAGTTGCTCCAGGAGTTTGACGATGTGATAGTTTCCAGGCAACTTAGGGAATTTAAGCAGCTCAACCAGAGAGGAACTGGCTGTCCACCCCAGCTCTAGCTATTCCAGCTATTTCACTGTGGTAAAGATGTCTGCTTGCTTCTCCATGCCCCTCTCCCCAACTATCCTGCCGCACTGTGCTTCCATGTGCTGGCGATACTGGCTGACCCTTTCTTGGGCATTGGGCTGCGAACACCCCAACGACAGACCTTTTCCAACTCTTCCCTCGCTGGATGGACATGCTCTGGGGGCTTTCTTCCCAATGCCTACATCTGTTGCAAAGGCCAAAGACTGGGTGGAGGTCCTGACACTCTGAGGTTCTTCTGGCCTCTATTCCCACAGTCCTGACTTGGGAACCCAGAATTCAGCCCCCAAATGAAAATGATGCTCATTAAGGTTGAATAGCTGGCCTCCCAGCTGGGTCTGGATGAGGGCTGTTTGAGTTGTGCATTGCCTATACTTACCCAGAGCTCTCTCTGCTTTGGCTACCTTGGCATTCCTCAGCCAGTATCTCCTTCCTTCTGCCTTTCCCTCTCTTTCCCTCCCTCTCCATCTGTCTGTCTGTCTTTCTCTCTCCTCCAGTGTTGGGGACTGAACCCAGGGCCTTGTACATGCTACGCAAAAGCTCTACCACTAAGCTACATCCCCAGAGTTGTTTTTTTTTTTTTTTTTTTTAAGACAGGGTCTCACTATGTAGCCCAGGCTGACCTAGAACTCCTGCTCCTCCTGCCTCCAACCTCCCGTGTGCTGAGATGACAGCTGAGTGCCACCACACCTGGCTCAGCCCCTTTCTTGACCTCCTAAACAATCAGGTTCTGAGCTGCCAGGGGATATACTTTCAGCAGTTGGCACAAGGACTAGCTGAGGGGCCTCTAGTCAAGGGCCTGACCTCACCCAGCACCATGAGCCCCACCACACACCCACACACAAATATTTGTATCTATGTATATAAAAAACATGCCATATAATTTGCCCATTTAAAGTATGCAATTCAGTAGTTTCTTACATTTTCCCTGGAGCCACAGATTCAATCAGTCATGAACAGAAAACATTTTAAAGCCAGGTGTGGTGGCGCATGCCTGTAATCCTAGCATCTGGGGAGGCAAAGGCAGGAGGATGGCGAGTTCAAAGCCAGATGCAGACTGTGTAATTTAGCAAAACCCTGATTCCAGATAAAAAATTTAAAAAGGGGCTGAGGGAGCGGCCCACTAGTAGATGACTTGCAAAGTATGTGTGAGGTCTAGAGTTCAACCCCTAAGTACCACTCCTAAAAAAGATACTGGGTACTGGGGGTTGAACCCAGGGCCTCACACCTGCATGCTTTGCAAGTACTGGACCACTGAGCTGTGCCCCCAGCCCATTTATTTTTTACTTTTTGAGACAGGGTCTCACTAAATCATGCAGAGGGCTGGGATTTAGCTCAGTTGATAGAGCTCTTCACTGCAGTCTCTGAGGACCCGTGTTCAATTCCTAGCACCGCAAAAATGGGAGAAGGGCCTGGCAATCCACTCCCAAGGCAATCCCGAAACAGTCAGCCAATGAAAGCCCTATGAGGGTCGCCATGAGTCAGATACCGACTGATGGCACCTAACAAAAGAAAAAAGTTATGCAGACTACCTCTGGTGTCAAACATGCGATCCTCCCGCCTCCTCCTCCTGAGCTGCTGGGATTACAGGCGTGTGCCACCAGGCCTGGCGCTCCAAAAAAAATATTTTTTAAAAACTGTGTCTATGCTGGACACATACAAACTCTTTCTCTTGTCATTATTCCCTTAACAATACATTATAATAACTATTTACATACCATTTACAACATATTAGGTATTGTAAGTAATCTAGTGATATTTTAAAGTATATAGGTGGAACCAGCCATGGTTGTACAAGCATGCACTCCTGGCACTCTGAAGGCTGAAAAGCAGGAAGATTGTCAGTTCCAGGCCAGCCAGGGATATATAGGAAGACCTTGTTTCAAAACAAACAAACAAACAAAAAAAAAAAAAACAAGGGCTGGGGATGCAGCTTGCTTAGTATGTTCAAGGCCCTGGGTTTGATCCCTGGGTTTGCACCATGAAAACAGAAAAAGAAAACCTAGAAATTCAGGAGATTATGAGTAGGTTACATGCAAATATTGTGCCATTTTATATAAGGGACTTCAGCATCAGTAGGTTTGGGTGTGAGAAGGTGTGTGGAAACAGTACCCACCCCCAAGGATACTAAGGGACACTTGTATTCACGGATTTGAGCAACCATCAATCACCATAATCTTAGAACACTTCATCACTCCAAAAAAGAAACCATAGACCCTCTTTCCCACCAACACCTATCGTTGGCCCCAGACAAACCACAAATCTACATATTTTTTTCCTCTATGGATTTATCTATTCTGCACATTTAGTATAAAAGGACTCATAGACTGTGTGGTCCTTCATGTCTGCCTTCTTTTGCTTATCATGTTTTCAAGGTTCATCCATATTATAGCATGTAATAGTACTTCATTTTTAATTGCTAAATAACACTCCATTGAATGTATATGACATATTCATCAGTTGATAAACATTTTCGGCTGCTTCTACTTTGTTGGCTATTATGAGTAATGCTGCAAGGAAGATTAATGTATAGGCCAGGAGTGATGGTACATACCTATAATCCCAGCAACTCAGGAGGCAGAGGCAGGAGGATTGTGAGTTTGAGGCCAGAGGCAGCCTGAGTAATTTCATGAGATCTTGATTCAAAATTAAAAAATTAAAAAGGACTAGGGGTGCAGCCCAGTGGGAGAGTGCTTGAAAAGTATGTGTGAGGCCCTGGGTTCAATCCCCAACTACTGAAGAAAAAAAATAGAATATGTAAGGTTTTTTTTCTTTTGTTTCATGGGACAGGATTTCACTTTGTAGTCCAGACTGGCCTTGAACTCATGGTCCTCCTGTCTCAGGCCCCTGAGTCCTGGAACTAAAAGCATGCACCACCAGGTCCAGCTCTCCATGTGCAAGTTTTTGTGTGGACATATGTCTTAATTTTTTTGTTTACTTGTTTTCTAAATGTCTCATGTCTTTTTTTGTCCCTCTATTCTTCTCTTGCTATTTTCTTCTGCATTAAGTATTTTCTACTATAACATTTATGACTTATGGTGCTAGCAACGAATATTGAGTACACCATGGACTGCCAAAAGAACCAACAGACCTGTCCTAGAAGAAGTACAACCAGAGTGCTCCTTGGAAGCTAGGATGGCCAGACTGTGTCTTACATATTTTGGGCATGTAGTCAGGAAGGACCAATCCCTGGAGAAGGACATCACGTTTGGGAGAGTGGCGGGTCAATGAATAAAACAGGAAGACCCTCAACTAGATGGATTGACACAGTGATTGCAACGATGGGTTTAAACATAAAAAAGATCGTGTGCCTGGCACAATGTTGGGGAGTGTTTCATTCTGTTGGACTTAGGGTCGCTGCCAGTTAGACCTGACTGGATGGCATCTAACAACAACAACAACAACAGAGTATAACACTTTAATTCCTTTAATGATATTTCTAATGCATTTTTTGTTATTTCCTTAGTAGTTACCCTAGGGCTTACTTGTGTGAACAGTTTACTATTTCTTTTTCTGTCCCACCCAGGTAAGCTGTCCACAAGATATGGCCTTGGACCAGGGGGGCCCTAGGAAGGGTGTCCTAGCATTCAGATAGCCATATGGTGGCCTCAGTCGGCAATAAAGAGGCTGTACCTTTTTTTTTTTTTTGTACTGGAGGTTGAACTGAGGGCCTCGTACATGCTAGACAAGTGCTCTACCACTGAGCTGCACTCTCAGCCCCTTTTTAATTTTTTTAGTTTTCTTTTAAAAATTTAATTAATTTATGTATTTTGACAGTACACTCGGGTTGAACTCGGGGCGTCACACATACTTTGCAAACTTTGCATACTTTGCAACCCATTTTTAATTTTTATGCAGGGCTATGTCTGGCCTCAAACTTGGCAATTCTCTTGCCTCCGCCTCCAGAGTTGCTGGAATTACGCAGGCACCAATGCGTCCAGTTCTTTTTTTATTTTTTGTCTTGAGACAGGGTCTTGCTGAGTTGCACAGGCTGCCTCTGGTCTTGAACTTTTGATCCTCCTACCTCAGCCTCCTGAATTGCTGAGATTAGACGTGTGCACTACCGCACTCAGCCCAGAGACTATAGCTTTGACAGGAATTAGGGCTGCACAGCCCTGGAGCTCACTGCAGATTTTATGAGTCAGGGCAAATGTCCACACTGTGCCCCTCCCACCAGGAGATGAAGGGCAGAGCGGGGTAGCTGAATGTGGGGCACAGTTTGGGAGTGGAGGGTCTGCTGAAGGCTTCTGCCTTGTTTGTTCAGCCAGTGGCCCTGCTGAGAAAGGACAGAGTCCCTGTTGGAGCTCCCTGCTGCCACACCTGGAAATGCCTGGCAAAAGAGAGCACACAGCAGGTGAGACATGGGACAAGGTGTCACCTCTACGGCAGGAACCAGTCTATCCAGCAGGGACGGGGCTTCTGCTACACACCTGGGCTTCCACAGGGACCCCACTGAGGGTTTGGGGCCCAGAGTTCAGCTCTTGGTAGGGGTGGGGCAGAGCTAAAGCTCAATGGAAGGAGGCGCTGCCCTTCAGCCCCTCCTCAGGTCCCTGCCCCTCATCTCAGGGCTCAGCTCCCCAGCCTGCACCATCAGTAGCAGGAGCTGCTGCCTGCCCAGCGCTGGTCCTAGGCAGAGGCACACAGGGAGAGATCCCTGAGGAGCCTCTGGCCTCCCACTCTGCCCCTCACCCCAACCCCAGGGCTGACTCCTACGCCTTAAAGACTCTGAGCCCCTCTCTGCATCCCCCCCACAAGATCTGGGTCTCCCACCTCCCTGCTCCTCGCACTGGCATGCAGGTGCCCAGCACCATGCCAGGCCCCTCCCAGCCCTGCCAGGGGCAGAGGGGAACGTGCCCCTCCCACCAGGTGCCATCAGCCCCGCCTCCCAGGGCGTGCTGGGAACCTGTGCGCACTGGCTTTGCTCCTTCCACCAGGAGGCGTAGGTGGAGGAAATCCGCATCTGTGCTGCTCATGTGCTCGCTACACTAAGGGTGGCCAGTCCCTAGCTCTCTTCCCAGCTGTCCCTGCCCTCGCCCGCAGCACCAACGCCTGGCTGAGCCCCAGGAACCAGCCTATGCCCCTGAGCAGCCCAGATGGAGAAGGCAGGGCTCAGGCCCCATTCCTCGAGTGGGTGTCCAGGGAGAGGGAAGGAGCAAGGCCTCTCCTCTGCAGGACCACGCAGGCTCCCCAGTGCTTGGGGCGGGGCACCCCTCATCCGGCCCACCCCTTGGTCTCTTCTTATACTCAGGATCTCATGTAGGGTCTGGCAGTATGTTCTCAGGAAGTAGTCCTTAAAGGCCTGGAAAGATGGGAATCCTGGGAAAACTGCCTTTAGGAACCAGGTTTCCTTGTTCATTTTCATTATCCCTTTGCAAATTCACCATTCATTCACTTAGGAACTCAGCCTACAGAAGTTGCTGGCGGGCCTAGCTGTCCCTGGAGAGAAGCCTGAGGTAACCATGGGAACCAGGACCTGCTGCCCATGTGGCTCTGGCTTCTCTCCACTTGCCATCGTCCCCATTCTATCCTCTCCTTTTTTCTGTCCTGTTGTTGTTGTTGTTGTTGTTAGGTGCCATCGAGTCGGTATTCGACTCATAGCGACCCTCTGTACAACAGGGGAAACACTATTGTCAGTGCTTCTCTGCTGTTCATAGGGTTTTCAATGGCAGATTGATTTTTGGGAGGGGGTTGCCAGGTCCTTCTCCCAAGCCTACAGCTTCTGGTGTTCCCAGGCGGTCTCCCATCCAGGTACTAACCAGGCCTGACCCTGCTTAGCTTCTGAGACAGGATTGGATGCCACAGGGCTATGGCTGTAGGCTTTTTCTGCCCTACCCTTAGCCAAAAAAGGGTGACTCCTTGGCCTACATGGCCAGAGCTCCCTCTGGATTCTGGATTTTTGTTTGTTTGTTTTGGTGATGCTTGAGAGTTGAAACCCGGGGCCTCACCCATATTTTGCAAGTGCTCTACCACTAGCCTGCACCCCCAGCCCAGTTTTTATATTTTATCTTGAGTCAGAGTCTCGTAAAGTCTCGCAGGCTGCATCTGGCCTTGATATTGTGATCCTCCTGTCTCCGCCTCCTGAGTTGCTGGGATTTACACCCGTAGGCTACCATGCCCTGCCTGGATTCTGGATTCTGTTGAATCTGACCAGTGGGAGGCACTGGCTATAGTTAGGAAGGCAAGAGAAAGAACCACTCTGGGGGTCCTTCTGCCCTGGAACTATCATGCTATGGCTCCTAAAGGGCAGCCCCTCTGAGGGGTCCCCTCTGATGCTAGGCCCTGGGTAACTGGGACTTCCACAGTGGCCTTCATAACCCTGTTCACACCTCTACAGATGCTCCTTTCAGTAAATTCTCTGTTCAATGCCACCTGTGTCCTACCAGTACCTAACTCATACATCTCCTAGCAAGAGCCACCCCATGAGGGTAGGCCCTTGGCCTGGGTTCCTGCGGCAGCCAGGACACCTAAGCATCTCAGGGAAGAAAACAGGAGAGGGACCAGCAGGGCTACAGGCGGGGGAACAACTCCAAGCAGCCAGCCTGGCTGTGGGGGGCGGGGGAAGATGGGGTGGGGCACCACCTTTGTGAAGGACCTGTCTCAGACTTGCTCATTTTCTTTTTTCTTTCTTAAATTAGTTTTATTTTAGACTTAGGTAAACAGTCCTTAAGGCATGTTTATTGTGCCTCAGTCGTTTATGTAAGAAGAAAAACACAAACCAAATACATTCGTTAAGCTTTTTCTAAAACTTCTTACCATTTAGAATTATCATAAAAATTTTTTGTGTTTGACAAAAGGTTTTGCTATCTAGCTAAGGCAGGCCTTGAACTTATGATCCTCCTGCCTCTGCCTCCCAAGTGCTAGGATTACAGGCATGTGCCACCACACCCAGCATATTTTTTAATTTTTTAAAATTTATTTTTGGCCAGACATGGAGGCTCATGCCTGTAATCCCAGCAACTCAGGAGGCAGAGGCAGGAAGATCACACGTTTGAGGCCAGAAGCAGTCAGTGTAACTTAGTGAGACCCTGCCTTAAGATAAAAAATAAAGAATGGGCTAGGGGTGCAGCTCAGTGGTACAACACTTACAAAGCATGAGTGAGGCCCTTGGTTGAACCCCAAGTACCACAAAAAATAAAAATAAAAATCAAATAAAATGTATTGTTAATTTACACGCAGTCAAATTCACTCTCCATAGTGTATGGTTCTATGAGTTTTGGCAAAGACAGAATCATGCCATGATACGGCGCTGTTCTCATTGCTTCATGCTATCTCGGTGGCCACCTCCTCCCTGCAGCTCACCTGGGCCTGTTGTCATTCCTGGGCTTTCCAAGGGCCTCTTCCTAAACTGAGGCAGCAGGGAGTGGGCAGGCTGTCTTGGGTACCAGGAGCATCCTGTGCCCGCCGGATGCTTTTGCCACACAGGCAGTACTAGCGTTTGCGCATGGGGACCGAGGCTGCTGGCAGCTGGCTCATTCTGCTCCCCACTGCTGTGTCTGCCCCAGGGGAGGGGAAGGAGTCAGAGTAGGGAGCTTGGGGTGGCGGCCAGGAAGCTCATGGTTGCCAGGGTGTGGGGACCCGCATGCCTCCCTGGCTTTGCCTACTCCTGGGGGCACAGCCAGGATGGCTGGTCATGGTGAGGTGGCCACCCAGAACTGGCAGCATGTAGGACATGCTCTGTGGAGCAGCCACACTGCTGTGGTTATTTCTGTCACCTCTGCTGTGCACCGGGGCTAGGCTACACTGGTCCTCACCATTGAGCAGCATGTCTTTGTGGCGGACAGTGTATCATTAATTACACGTTCCAGACAGGGACCCTGAGACTCAGAGAGGTTGAACAATGTGCCTGAGGTCATCCAGCTAGGACAAGCTGACTCCAAAGTGATGAAGTGTCTGCCTGGAATCTTTGTGCCTCATTTCACTCTTTGCTGTGTCCCTTTGGGTAAACTGCCTCACCTCTCTGAACTTCAGTATCACGTACACCTGCTTTGTACAGCTGTCATGAGGCTCAAATATGACCCAGGTGTCTGGTGCAGAGCAGGGTAAGTATTAAATACTGTCACTGGTTGAATTATGTTCCCGTCTCCCAAATTCATATGTCGAAGTTCTAATCTCCAGCACCTCAATATGTGACCTACTTTGGAAATAGCTGAGATTTTAGGGGATCCCTAAGCCACTATGACTTTATTGTTGTTAGGTGCCATCAAGTCAGTATCTGACTCATAGTGACTCTATGTACAACAGGCGAAACACTATTGTCAGTGCTTCTCTGCTGTTCATAGGGTTTTCAATAGCAGATTGATTTTTGGGAGTGGGTTGCTGAGTCCGCCTCCCAAGCCTACAGCACATGGTGTTCCCAGGCGGTCTCCCATCCGAGTACTACCCAGGCCCGACCCTGCTTAGCTTCCGAGATCTGACGGGATCGGAAGCCACAGGGCTACGGCTGCAAGCAATCCACTATGACTTCTTGTTGTTGTTAGGTGCCGTCGAGTCGTGTCCGACTCATAGCGACCCTCGTAGGGTTTTCAATGGCAGATTGTTTCGGGATTGCCTTGGGAGTGGGTTGCCAGGTCCTTCTCCCCCACTATGACTAGTGTCCTTATAAAAGGGACATTCAGACACAAAGGTGTGCCCACAGAGAGAATACCACGGGAAAACGAAGTCAGAGGTCTGGGTGATGCTTTTACACGCTGAGGAACACTAAAGATAAGACTAAGATACTAGTAACCTGGGGACCATCCTGAAGTTCACAAGGTTAGCGGTATTCAGCTTACTTCTTCCTAAACTGACACACAAATAGCACCTACCTCCTACTGGGCTGACGGTGGCGGTTAAATGCAATAATTATGAAAAAATGCTCAATGTGTGTCTGGCATGCGTCAAGGTCTCATTAATAATATCTTTCATCTGAGCCCCAAATGATAAAATGTCACTTATGGTTTAGTCACCTTCAAAATACCCAGCGCATCATGTCATCAGCAGTTCCCCAGGGGGCCTCTCTTGCTTCTGGGCTGCTGCCTGCAAGGGGCCCTGCCGGCCCCACTGATGCTTCCTTGATGCCAATCTTCAGAAGGGCAGTGAGCACCCAGAGCTGAGCCACACCTGTGCTGTGGATGGGGAGTTTCTCAGGGAGATTGAGGCTCCCTAGGCTCATTGTACCCATGCCCTGTCCTTCTGGGCCCCCCTCTGACCTACTACTGCAAAGCAAAGCCTCCTTAGAGTGTAGAGGGCTGTGAGGAAGCCCCAGTAAGCCCTTTCCTGCCTAAGCAAGTGCCCCTTTCTTGTTCCCTACTTCTTCCTATATCCATCCCTCAGCAATGGCGCCCAGACCAGCTGTCAGGGCAGGTCAGGATTCCTGTGGCTTTGGAAATGCTGTCCAGGTAGAGAGGGGAAGAGAGCAAGCTGAGAAACTGGGGACTCCTGGCCGGTAGGACTGGCCCAGATGAGAGACTCCTGACTCCACATGCCCTTAAGCACCCTCATGGACCCAGGCTGCCCAGCATGGGGTTCTGGGTGGGCATCAGGGCACCAGCTAGCTCCTGACTTGGAGAACTACAAAACCACAGAAGTCCCAGGACCCTGGCCTGCTGAGACTCCAGGCCCAGGTGCCCTCTAGAGAAGTAGGGTCCCCTCCTCTTCCCTGGGAGGGCCCACAGCTCTGTTTGGCCCTGCGAACTCCCTCCCCCCCCCCCCCCCCCCCCCCCCCCCCCC
>VMDO01000266.1:281679-349865 GCA_007922755.1 Pedetes capensis | reverse complement strand
TCCTCACTTACCCCCAGGGCTATGAAGTTGAATATGGTCTTGTTTATGCTTGAGCAGAGAGAAATGTGAATCACCTCCTGCCTTCCCTATCCCCAAAGTTAAGAATACCTCTATACCTCCATGAATGAATTAGTGCTCAAGATATCTCAGACTGCTTGCAGATATCTCAGACTGCGAGCAGAGCTCATGCTTGTGGCAGTCATGGTCCCAGGACTTTAGATCACAGACTTTCACTATGGGTAGCAGGTGAAAATACTTGCTACAGCCCTGCTATAAATGGCAACATCAACAGCCCTGCTATAAATGGCAACAACTGTTGGCTTTGGCCGCTATGGTTCTCTGGGGGTTCATACCCCTCATTGATGGAGTGTATTTGTGTTAGCAATGCAAAGAGCTGTGATATTAAAGGCAAGACTTGATATTAGAAATTGCAGGCTGCCTGTAAATCTCTTGAGGGGCATTTTCTCAAAGTGGAACCCTCTTTCCTAGGGACAAATCATGGACCTTGAATCTGCGGTGTAAGCGAGAGCTTGGTCTTTATGCATTGGGGATGCCAGCCTAGTTTACTAGGTTGGAGAATGGATGAATAGTGTTGCCTTCATTGGAAATGTCATGTGTCCACCTGGGAGGGAACTGAAGGCTGGAGGCAGCCAAGTCTTCCCAAACCTCCAGGCGAGCAGAGGCTACCTTAGTGATTCATAACAGCAAGTGGTCCTTGAGTTTCTCTCCTCCAGAAGGGGCAGAGCACTCCACCTCTCTGCATACCCTGAGGGCAGTGGAACAAAACAGAGCCTGCTGAGCAAGCCCACTGGAGCTTGTTGTTGTGTGCTGTCAAGTCATTTGTGACTCATAGCGACAGTCATAGGGTTTTCAATGGCTGATTGTTTCAGGACTACCTCGGGAGAGGATTACCACATCCTTCTCCCGTTTTTTTTTTTTGTGGTGCTGGGAATAAAACTCAGGACCTCAGAGACTGCAGAGCGGCACTCTACTAACTGAGCTAAATCCCAGCCCCCCCACACACACTGGAGCAGCATTCATTTAATACCCTTTACCGAACCTTTGTCTGGCAACTGGGGAACTAACTACATGCTCCTTCAGGCCACTTTCCTCTTGAGGTAACCATTACCCATGCTTAGACATGCAAGGAGGCTGGTGGAATAGAAATGAGAAAAAGAAAAGTAAAGTGCTTTGTGGACTCTAAATGCTAGTGCTGTTTATTCCTGTTATTGATATAGAAGCCCCCACAGACCCTTCTCCGTGCATTCTATCTTTATGTGCTGACTCAGGAAACTGGGCCCTGTCATCTGGTGACTTACCTGCCCATATTCCCCAAAGGGAAGCCCAACGCCATCCCTCTAGCTTGGCTAGTCTTGGGAATAAGCGTAGACTCAAAAAGTCCTGATTTTGTTCTTCCTCCCCACAGTCACAGATGACCCTAATTTTCCAACTCCACCCTGAGTGACAAATAATTTAAAAATTATTACTATAAAGAGAGAAAGTGAAGGAGATTTTATTCCTGCCATGACTCTATGCTCCTCAAGAGCTGCTCTGGCTCAGGTGTGGGTGAGGAAGGTATGGTTGGAATGGTGCCCCATGTCCCCCCAGGCTCTCAGCACAGCATCTTTTCTCCTTCAGGCTCCTCTCCCAACCCTTCTGAAGGCTGTTCTTTCTTTCTCCTGCATCCTGTTAGTCTGAACTCATGCAAGCTATTTAATGAGCCAGGCAGCGTTATCCAATTTTCATAAATTGAGTGATAGAGGTTTATAAAAAAACAAATGGTGATTATGAAAGGTGCCATGAATATCAAGTTCCACCCTGCTGCTCTTGAATTGGACTTTATTATAAAACTGATTATAATTCTTCTGGGGTCAGGATGGCTAAAAATACTAGAAATTGACTTGGAAAGTCTAAACTTTCAATTTGCTCATTTTCTCCAGTTATTTTTCAGCTAGAAAATCTGATATGTCTGAAGATATGTTGTTTTGCCATTGGCCACAAACTTTATTTTCAACTTGCTGCTACACCTTGGAAACCCAAGACACTCAGAACATTTTTACTTATATTCAGAAAAGATTTTCTTTTAATCAATGGGCTTTATGAATAATTAGGTCAAGTAGGGCAAACCTACATTTCCCCCACTTTTTTAGTAGTGATGAAATTATGAGAAGTATTACATCCCATAATTATGCATTTATATTATTCTATATTATATTATTCTACCAGAAAATGCAAATTAAGGAAAGACAATGAAATGGGAGAAAACTTGATCCTTTCTCTGCCATCAGCCCCTGTTCTATTTGAGTGTGAACAGTTTCACTATTGTCCAGGAGAGTTTAAACTCCACTTCCACTTAAGGGTGATTATTAGGGACTCCTCCCTAACTGAAAATTTTGTGTTCTGAAGTCATTGTGTTCTTAGGCTTTGGTCCAAAGTGACTGCAGTTTCTGCCTGCTGGGATTTAAACAGTTTTGTGAGCCAAAGATGTCTTTTCTTCTGACTCATGTTAAATAGGACTAACCCATATGTTAAGATGTCCATCAAGTTTCTCCAAAATCTCAACTAAGTATTACTGAACTCTACTTGGCCAACTATGGAAATAATTAAGATGTACATCACAAATCTGATAAACTTAATGAATTGGCATTGGGAAGATATAGGAATTACTATTAAAACTCCAAAAATAACAGTTCTCAGAGAATAGTTCTCAGTCTCATATGAAACACATCAAAATGGATTTTAGCTGCATCCAAAAGTTGCATGGTGGCACACGCCTGTAATCCTAGGATTTGGGAGTCTGAGGCAGGAGGATCTCGAGTTCCAGACCAGCTTGAGCTACATAGTGAAACTCTTGTTTCAGAAAACAAAGCAACACAAAGAAAGTTGTCATGGGAATCATGTCAGTGTTTGCTTTTATTTTTTCAGTTGGTTTGAATGGAATGGAAAAACCAATTCTAGTGTTTTGAAAAGGAAATGAAGGGTTTACTAATCATGAACCTGTCCACTGAGAATGGTGCAGCCTTCTTACGCACTGGCCATGCCTTCCTGTAACTGATACCACTGTGAACCAGAAAGTCAACACCACTGATAGACTGCAAGAAGAAAACTGGCAATTATCCCTCAAGTTAGTTGCTCTGGCCTCTAGGAAGAAAAAAAAAGTTTCAAAAATCACCTCAAATCCATAATGTGCAAAAAAGGTTTTTGTAGAAGAACAGTTATTGCAACATTATAATGAGAAATTGGAACCAAATAGCCAAAAAAATAGACAATGGGTAAAAAAAATTATGACACATTCACATAATGGAATACTATGTAAAAATCATAAAACAATGTTATGTTGTAGTAATAAAGTTCATAGGAAAATCTTTTCATATATTATTTTGCACATAGTAAGAGAATATAGCAGATCACACAATTATAGACACCAAAAGCTGATAATGTCTATTTTGGGGAGCAATGCCAAATAACCTAAACTTTTTTCTCTCTACTCTTTTCCATATTTCTTTTGTAATCAAAGAACAGAGCAATTATTGGCATAAAAAGAAACTTTCAGACATCTGCTGAAAGATGGTGCATATTTTAATCCTTTATTATTTTTTTACTAGAACTTTCAAGTTACTTGGCTTTTCAGACATGTATCTACTTCTTATAGTTCTCATCAATTTTTTAAAAATACCTATCATTCCCTGTCATATTTGGAATTTTACTGCTTTCCAGTTATATAGTACTTTGGGAAAATCAAATTTGCTTGTGCCAAAGTCATCAGAAATGGCCTTAATTTTGTTTCTGTGAAGTCTCTTTAGAAGTTGTTAGATAGTGTTAATAGGCTGTTTAGTTGGCCAAAAGGCCATTAAGCCTGCAATAAAACAGTTCTTTGTTATTGAGGAAGGTAGGATGGGAGGAGAGTCAATGTGAAGGGATAAAGGGGGAGAGGATAATCTCAGTGTAAACAGTACAACTTCATGAGTACATTGGAAAAATAGGGGAATATAACCCAAATATGCATTTGAGTTTTACTACATATTAGTCATAATGCTCCATAAAACTTGTGAGTTGATAAAAGTATAACCAAAAGTGATGTAATAGTTGCATAATGGAAAAAGCCAATGCTGTATTACTCTGCGCCCCACCATCATTTACCAATAAATGGAGGGGGGAAAAAAAGTAAAATTTACTTCATTAATACTACACAAATTTGGCAGGGTGCCATGGCACATGCCTGTAAACTCAGTGACTCAGGAGGCTGAGGCAGGAGGATCACAAGTTTGAGGTCAGAGGCAGCCTGTGTAACTTAGCAAGAACTGTCTCAAAAAAAAAAAAATTAAAAGGGGCTGGGGCTAGGGCTCAGTAGTAGAGCCCTTGCCTACCATACATGAAGTCCTGGGTTCAACCCCCCAGTACTGAAAAAAAAAGTACATAAAATTTGAATATACTTTTATCAAAAAGTAAAATAAAAATAAGGAAGCAAAATATGGGAAAAAAAACTAAAACAAAACAAAAACCAGTTCTTTGTTACTGTGGAAATCTGTGTTAATATCTCAAAGCAGCACACAAAGCTCAGAAACTGAAAAGAAGACAGCCATGCTAAGCCACAGTGGTCCTGTATGCACCACACAGATCAATCTACTCTCCTGGAGATGAAGAACAGAGGCTTCCACCAGGAAAACCATACTCCGGGGAGAGATCATCCTCAGGTCAATACATCCTTGTGGGCAGGACCCCTGTTCACTGCAATGTTACAGCATGAATGAGAGGGACTCTTGGTTAGACAGGAAATTCCATTAAACTCTATTTTCCAACCATGTCAGAAAATAGCATTCTTATACTAGCTGCTCCTGATTTGAGACACATGTGTTGAGAGAACCCACATTTTAAAAATTAAAATCTCAGCAATCATATTTCCTTTCCTCTCTCTCTCTCTCTCTCTCTCTCTCTCTCTCTCACACACACACACACACACACACACACACACACACACACACACACACACACCATAAGGGAAAGAGAGAGACATTTTAAGATGGCAAGTTGTTACAGCAATATCTGGAATTCCCAGTGTTCCCTGCTGTCACATCCTTTGCCCATGCCCTGAAGCTTCTCCTTTCCTCCCAGTCACTCATACTGCTCCCCTCCACCCCATGCACTGTGACAACTTCCCGTCTTGGCTACCCTACCAGCATGCTGTCGGGAGGGAGAAACTCTAGCAGAGCTCTGGCCACAGTGTGGCTGGCTGACTCTGGTAGTGAGGTACAGAAGAATATAGTTATTTGGTAACTATGCCACAGGGCTAAGGGGACCCAGGTGAGGGGGGCAGGTGGAGAGTAAACCAAGGAGAGTAAATGACAGCCTGGGAGTGAATTGCTGAAGAAGGCTCCAGCCAGGAGGCACAATTGGCAAAACTATGGTTGGTTCTTTCAAGGGAGCTCTGTACATTATTAATAGTCTTAGTTTTGTGTGTCTGAAAATACCTTTTCCTGTGACTTAAATCGTGATTTGTTGCTGTTGAGTTGGGTCTGACTCAGAGCAACCCTATGTACAACAGAAGGAAACACTCTCCGACACTGTGCCATGCCTGGCAGTGGGTCAGTGCTTCTCTGCTAGTCATAGGGTTTTCAATGGCTGATTGTTTTAGAAGTGGGTGGCCAGTCCTTCTCTCAAGCCTACAGCCCCTGGTATCCCCAGGTAGTCTCCCATTGAAGGACTAACCAGGCTCGATCCTTCTGAGATCTGATGAGATGGGAGGCCAGGGTGATATGGCTATAGAAAAATTGTGATTTAGGTGGTTATAACTCTAAGTTCAGAGTTTTATTCCTTCAACACTTTGAGGACCATATTCTTCATTGTTTTGTAGTATTTAGTATTTCTGCTAGTAAGTCTAATAGTCTTTTTTCTTCCTCCTCTGCTTCCTCCTCTTCCTTTTTCTTTCTCCTCTTCATAATTTGTGTTTCCTTCTGGCATATTTTATATTTTCTTGTATTCTTTGTGTTATGACTTCCATTATAATATGTCTAAGTAAGGATTTATTTTTATTGACCCTTTTGACACCAGGAGTCAACTTTCAATCTGGAGATTTATATCTTTTGCTCTGTAGAATTCTTAGCTAACACTTTTATTTTAAGCATCCTCTGTTGCTTCTTTGTCATTCTTTTCACTTTGTATTTCTGGGATGCATATTATATGCATGTGGTAACTCTCTTGTATATTTGAACTCTTTGTCTTTCTGAGATGAATTTGGGTTTGTTCCTCACTATGATTCCTCTAATCTCTACTTTCCTCCAGTCACCACTTCTTCCTTCACTGATTCTAGAATCATTCCATTTGTTAAGCATTTTAAAAATGCCAAGGGCCATATTTCCATTTCCAAGAGTTCTATCTGGTTATCTTTCATATTCTTCTGTTCTTGTTTCATTTATGCCTATTCTTGTTCCATAACAGTTCTTTTTATAACTGTTATTCTCTTATCTTTTTGAGCCTTCTTAGTTTAACCAATTTGTCATACATCATTAAAGTTAATTTTCTTTTGGGAAAGTTCTTTCTGTCGGGAGGGAGAAACTCTAGCAGAGCTCTGGCCACAGTGTGGCTGGCTGACTCTGGTAGTGAGGTACAGAAGAATATAGTTATTTGGTAACTATGCCACAGGGCTAAGGGGACCCAGGTGAGGGGGGCAGGTGGAGAGTAAACCAAGGAGAGTAAACCAAGGAGAGGGAAAGTTAACTTTCATTTATGTTTCATACTTTAGTGACTGAAATTTTTAGGATTAGGTTTCATGGATTTTTATAATTTTGATTTGCAAGTTTATTTTTAATTAAAGTGGTTTTTGTTATTTGTTTTTAGTCTGCTTTTCAAAATGCTTTCCTCCTCTCCCTGTGTCCATTTTTCTAAATCCAGTGGTCTCCTGGGTATGATCTCCATTTGACTCTCTGGAATCCCACTTTAGAACATAGTGTATCTCAGGGCTGTCTGCAGGTCTCAGGTCCAGTCCCAAAGTCAATATGTAGCTTGTGTCTTTTCCTGGTTTCAGGTCTGTGTCTGTCTTCTCTCCTCTGTGGGCCCACAGATTTCCTGAAGTCATAGTTTAGGTAGCCTCTGGATAGGGCAGTGAGCTGAATTCAGGTCCTTGTATCAAGTGGTAGAGACTCCTAGTAATCCAGCCACCACCACCTGATTCTGGACTTGGAGACCAGTGGTTTGTGGGCTCAGCCAACTCACTGTTCTGCATTCTGTTGCTTTTTCTCATTTGTGGGCATAATATTTTTTTGTTGTTTTTCCTTAATTTTTTGATGCCATTTTTGTTTTGTATTTTATAGTTTATCCATATTTGTCCATACTTGGGGAAGTACAACAATGTCAAAGTGGGTTTGTTTGTTTTTGTGGAGCTGGTGATTTAACCCAGGTCCTTGTGCATGCTGAGTCCATGGCCAATCACTGAGCTACAACCCCAAACCCAGCAATGTGAGCCCGTGAACATCCAGTCAAATTTTATTAGAACTTCAGCAGATGTTTAAAAAAAATCTACCTTGTCATGTTTTCACTTTTCTATGATAAACACACAACCATTAGTTAGTACATGTTGTTGTTGTTGTTAGGTGCCGTTGAGTCGGTATCCGACTCATAGCAACCCTCTGTACAACAGGGGAAACACTATTGTCAGTGCTTCTCTGATGTTCATAGGGTTTTTAATGGCAGATTGATTTTTGGGAGGGGGTTTCCAGGTCCTTCTCCCAAGCCTACAGCTTCTGGTGTTCCCAGGCGGTCTCCCATCCAGGTACTAACCAGGCCCGAGCCTGCTTAGCTTCTGAGATCTGAGGGAATCGGATGCCACAGGGCTACAGCTGCAGGCAGTTAGTACATAGGCTATGGGTTTTCATGCTTAAGGACTGAATGGGAATTTTGTATCTAGCAAAGTTAAGATGGTGTGTTGAATATAAAAATAATGGAGCATGGCTTTCCCTGTCAAAGATCAAACTGTTCTCACTGAAACAAGAGCTCTGTGTCTGAATCAAATTGAAAATCCAGTGGGCCCTCAAGACCTATAATCCAGGAAAACCTAAGTATATTTTCTCAAGATTTTAAGAAAGATATGTAATCATAGGATTTCAGAGTTTAAAGAAACAGCAAAGATTATATTTTTAAAGAATACCCTCATTTCTGGATCTGGAAGAGGGCACTAACAGAAATTAAAGGTCTTGCTCAAGGTTATGTAGTAGCCACAGCTTAAATAATTGAGTCTTCTTAGGTTTGCATTTCTCCAACAAAGTTATCCATAGCATGTATCAGAAGTGATAGGACTAGAAGACTTGATAAATGATTTCTACTGCAATGCTTAATTATTTACAAAGTGGAGGCACTTCCCAGAGCAAATCACATCCACATTTCTTAAGTCTCTGTTTTAATCCACTGTGTATTATTTTTAACATGAAAATCCATGTAAACTTGCATTTCTGGCCCCAGATAGAAAGCTGAGTTGGTGAGGATGGTCCTCATTCTGTCTGTCACATTGTCACATCCTATTAAATGTCTGATGTGGATAAATACACGAGGATAAAAAATTAAGAGTAGATGCAAACATAGAAACATTGTACATTTCAAGGTCCATGGTCGCAAGCATCAAAATCTGACTCCAACTGATAAAGCAGAAATCTAATTTGTTACGAGAGTTTTGTGTAGCTGACAAACTTGTTGAGAAGGCTAGAGAATTAGACCTGAGGATAAGCTTTCAGAAATGGCCCAACATGTTAGAGCCAGCCTGCTGGGAAGAGTCACTGTGGCTTCAAGCATTGAGCACTAGGTGCTGTAGTGAGCGAGATGCGTGTAGGATCTGTCTTTACTGAAACTACAATTGCTACTAGCATCACCACCATTTCTGGTATGGATGACCCCTCTGGAGTCTGGGTGATCTAGTTGTGGTCTCTGTGCTCCCTGAAAGCCAGTTACCTCCCTCATCATCCTCAGTGGCATATTGGGTCCTATGCAAAGCTTCCTTTGTCAAGGGAGACTCTGCTGTGCTTGGATGTATCTGATCAGTGGACTCTGGTTCATCTGCTAATAAGCTAGCTGCAAATGAGGGGTTGAGGAAGCAAGTTTTCTGCCTTCAGTCTTGAAGAGACAGGGCTCCTAATATGGCGACTTTCCCAAATATAGCCACAGTGTTCAGGTACTACACAATTAGTTTGCCCATGTTTATTACATTTAATTAATTCAACTTGCCAAAATGATGAAAGAGCTGAGGTGCTCCTGGGGTTGCATATGGGCAAAGATGGTCCACTGTGCTAGATATTATCCATTCGCTCCTCTCAATCCACTGGCCAGCCTTCTCTAGCCTGTGCCGTGCCCCTGGAGGCTGATTGGTAAAGGCCACATGAACCAGCTTCCTGGCCCTCCATCTCCTGCTGAGCTGGGTCAGTAGGAAAGCCTGGCAGATGCTGGGAAGGCAGTGAAGGCTGAGGTTTGGGCCTGCAGTCCCCCAATTCCTTCCTGGCCAGGTTGCCAGATGTTCCTCTCTTGACATCTGTGGAATGGCCCTTTCATACAGCTGGAGTTCTGGCTACCACTCTTCCCTCCTGCTCCCCAGGGCTAGTGGTTCCCACTAGGCAACCCTGGGCCACCCACTCCCCTTGTGATTTCTCTTACCCCTCACTCTACCTTGTAAAAACTGTCCTCAATTACCCCTTTCCAAGTACTGTCAAACCATCCTCCCCATGACACAGGCTCAGATCCGATTTCCTCACCTCATCAAAGGGCAATATATTGTTGTTTTCTTCTGAAACCTAAGCCACTGATTAATTGAATTAGATGGAGACAGTATTTCAAAATATTGTAGTAGAAGAAATCTGTCATCCAAGTTTTAATATTTATTTTATAGAGCTGTAGCCAATTTCTTTTTAGTCCTGGACATGCATCACGAAGAGCTCTAAAAAATCATGAATTTGGGGCACCATTCATACAGGGGAGACTAAGCCATATGTAACCTTTTTCTTTTAAAGTGGTTTGGCTGGCTGTGAGGCAAATCACAGATAGATGTTGAAGAAGATGGATCCACAGAAACACCTCAAAATGATAGCTATTTCTCCTGCTACTCCACATATATCAATAGACATGTTGCTTCCTCAATACTGAAACTCTGTATTAAACTTAGTGCTCTGAGTAGAATCTTTTTTTTATTGTTACAGAAGAAATTTGTATGTATCTGAATTCTCATAAAACTCTAAAGGATTTTTTCCTTCAATAGCTTTTACCCCAGTTGCTTCTGGTTGATAATTTCCTCTCAGCCACTTCTGCCACCTATAACATAAAACTTTTACTAATATGATACAGCAATGAATCAATGGAAATTTCAGTTGGGCACAGTGGTGCATGCATGTCATCCTGGTATGTCAGGAGGCAGGAGGATTGCAAGTTCCAGGCCAAAGGCAGCCTGTGTAACTTAGGGAGACCCTGTCTCAAGGTAAAAAATTAAAGGGGATGAGGGTGCAGCTCAGTGGTAGAGCAGTTGCAAAGTATGTGTGGTTCCAAGTTCAGTCCCCAGTACAACAGAAAAAGAGGAAATTTCTACTACACTCTGATCTAAAAATGAAAAAAAAAAATCCTAAGAAAACAAGGTCATAATGAAGTAACAGAGTAAGAGTAATCAAGTGGCTATAGAGGTTCAACTCACCCTAATATATACTCTTGGACTCATGTATGTGATCACTGATCTTCAGAACCATATTATCTTTAGTCTTAAAAAATTGCTTTATTATGTTCAGTATTTACTAAGTGCCTTTAAGTTGCCTAACTGTCTTCCAAGTTTTATGTGAAACAAATATGATATGTGGTAGGTGCCTTAAGAAGCTTACAATACAATGAGAAAAACAGTAAAAGTTATTTAAATCATATTAAATTGTGTGGTATTCAAGGGAGAAAAGCTCAGGGAAGTCCAATACATTTGTGGATAGTATATATTTCTGTGTTTCTGCCTGTTCAACCAGCTTGGATCATTGAGTCTTGGTGGATGATCCAGTTGGCAACTGTGAGCACACCCACCTTTCCAAACCTTCTTTTAATACGACTTGAAATTTTCTACTATTTGTATCACCCACATCATAAACTGCTTCTAAAACTCTCACACAACAAGCTGGGCGTGGTGGCACACGCCTGTAATCCCAGAGGCTCGGGAGGCAGAGGCAGGAGGATCACAAGTTCGAGACCAGAGGTAGTCTGCGTAATTTAGCGAGACCCTGTCTCAAAAAGTAAATAAATGGGCTGAGGGTGAAGCTCAGTGGTCCAGCACTTGCAAAGCATGCAAGCGTGAGGCCCTGGGTTCAACCCCCATTACTGCAAACAAAACAAAACAAAACAAAACAAAAACCCAAAAACCAAAACCAAAACAAAAAAATTCTCACACAACAAATGATTCTAGCACTAGATTTCCACACCTGCACAATTCATTTTTTTTTGAACTTACAAATCAAATTCATGTTCATCCGTATTCAATTGTTTGGCTGTTGAATTCTGGTTCCATCATTCCATTTATTAGCTTTCCTTCCCACCTTTGGTCATCTAAAACTTCAACTTGACTAGGTCTTAATTATAAGGAACTTTAGTGCATTGTGAAGTTTGTGAAACATTATTGTCTGTATTTTTTCATGTTATCATTAGAGTCTCAGGGAAACAATTGTTCCCTTTCTTTCGGTGGGACCACTTACCCTCAGGAGAGGGATATGACCTATTAGTGAGTGCAGGACCAAGACAAGAGTACATGTCTTTAGACCAGTGCCTTGACATGCTCTCTTTCTTGAAAACATTACATAAAACAAGTCTTTGCATTTATTTTTAACTATTCAGGTAATATGTTAAGTACATTGACATTGCCTCAAACCAAACACTATAAGTGAGTCAACGTTCCCTTGGCCTTTCCTCCAACCCACAAATATTCAAGACCTTTTCCCTTGTACTTCTTCGTTTTTGAAACTAGCTCATTTTATAGGATATCTTATTGCCTTTGTTCTGAAACTTGCCCTTTTCACATCATAGTATATTTTAGAGCTCTTTTCATTTCAGCACTTACTGTATTACTCATCTGTGTACCTAATGACAGTGTTCCATCGTAAGAATGTGTACACAGATGGTGCCTGACTTCTGATGGTTCAATTCACAGTTTCTTGACCTTACAATGGTGGAAATGTGATATATGTTCAGCAAAAACTGTACTTTGAATTTTGAATTTGAATTTTTTCCTGGGCTAGTGACATGCAGTGTGATACTCCTGATGTTGGACAGAAGCAGTGAGCTACAGCTCCCAGTGAGCCGGTGATAATGACAGGAAACAGCCCATGCTGTGCAATGTGGTGTTGCTAAGCTATGATGTGTATTTATGTGTATTAAATGCATTTGTGATGTATATCTTAAACTCATGATGAGTTTATAAGAATGGAGCCCCACAAGAAACACTTATAATTTATTTAACTTTCTCCTGTAGACAGACATTTCTATTGTTTTCAACTTTATTACTAACAAAATATTGTACTGAATATCTTGCATATGAGTCTTTGGAAACACATGAGGAATTTCTCTAGGCTGGATACCTGGCAGTGGAATTGTTGCTTGAAAGGTGCATTCACTTAAGATTTTAAAGATGAATGTCACAATTGTGCTCCAAAAAGGCCATACCAATGTATATTCCCACTAATATGTATGAAGGTAGCATTTCCTCATATTTTCCATAGTATTATTACTAATTGTTATAGTTTTCAATAATTGAATTGGTCCAATTACTAATGAGGTCAAGCATCTTATATTTCCACTTCACAGTAACAACAACAACAACAACAACAAACCTTATATTGTCTTCACCTGTACCTCTAAAAAGGTGTTGAAGAAGACAGGAATGTGTATAGAGCTATAAACAGCCTTGGAGATCTTTCTCTATAATGGACATGGATCTACCAACAAAGAGTTGAATGCAGTTATTTGACCAGCAGTGGATCTCCCTACCCAGTTTAGAAACTGAGCAACGTTCTTCCATCCTTTTCAAATGAATATAATGAACATCTTTGCAAAACACTGTGCTGAAAAAAAGATTTATTGTGCCTAGTATTTCTTTATTCTTCTACCTTTCAGCTTTATCAGAAAATAAAATGAAGTTTATCCCATCAGTGATTAGTTAGCAAGAACTTACGTAATATGCCTTCTAGAATACTGCAGACAATAATGCTAAGTTTGCTCTATAGATTCCATAATCCATTTTCTCTGCTTTTAAAAGACTAATCTGTATTCTTACCATGCTCTGGCACTTGCCCCAGTTTCTGTTTCCCTCAGATGGGAGACAGTGGTTCTGAGGCCTGTAATTGTTTATCCAGTCTGCAAAGCCTGTGTACCAAGTTCTTGCTGATTCTATTCTCACTTCAATTTACTCTCTGTTATATCTGTTCTACCCTTCTCAGTTTGGAGATCATGTTCCTTGCTGGAGAAGAAAGAAGCAATTGAGTGGTTCTGCCTCATTTCTGTTATCATTTAACAGGTTCTCCTCTAAGCAGTCAGCTTATTCTTTGCCTCATCCTCTTGCTTCAAACTGTGTGTGTTTTCAAAGTTCTTCCTGTGCTCTTTCTTATTTAGCACTCTTAGCTCATTCGAGTTTTGCATTCTGTCACTTTCTTACAGCATTCATACCACCATCTTTACTCACCTTGTTTTGTATCCTTTCCCTCATTTTTATTTATTTATTTATTTTTTGCACATTTCATTTTAAAGTACAGACTCATCAGAGACCTCCATATAGGGTCATATTGGCTTCTTCAGGTAACAGTATAGTACAGTTTAATTTTTCAGAGTTTCACAACTTTAAAAATATGTACCTTTTTATTGTCTCTGGCCTTTAAGTTATATTTTTATTTCTGCATTTTTTGAAGTTTGCTGCCTTAAATCCTCAATTATATGTCTATTATTATCAAAAGTTCTTTTTTTCTATTATAGAATTTGGTATGACGTGATCTCTTTCTTTCATCTTCAAGAAGGCAAGGATTGCATTTTATTTTACATGTTTGTTGGAGAAAAGATTTCTATCATATAAGTGTCACTAATAAATACTTCCTTGCTGATTATAATTGACTGTAGAGTTGAAGGTCCTGCCATTCCTTCTTGAACCTTTTAAAAGATGGAATTATCAAGAAGTCAAGTCAAGAATGTATTAAATTCTAAATGTATTGTAGAGATTTAGAACAGATGTCTAAATAGTTGGAGTAATCCATCAGTGTTATATCTTGTCTCTGTAACATTTTTATCATTTCATTCAGGAAAGCATCTTCTAGCTCCTCCATTTAGCCTGGCATTTTTAGCATGCTCCCACAAATAACAGCACTCCCTCACTCTTGTTTAATTCTCTCCATATGCTATACTGTAGATTCTACATATTTTCAGTTTTAACACACAATGGTACTATACACACATTTTCATCAGTATCAAAGAACATACACACTATTGCATCGTTTAAACCATTTGCATTTCTCCAGTAACATCCAGAAAAAAATGGTATTTAACTGTGTGGTAAATCCTATGGTGCACCACCCATTCCTCTTCAGGAACAAAGGAATTATTACTCCAGCTACTGAAAGGGCCACTGAAGCTGGTCTTCATTTGTCAGCCCCTTTGGGGACTGTTAAAACTGAAGAGAGTGTCATCATCCCCCAATATGATGCTCCCTCCAGGGTAGCCTATGTTCATTGACTAAGTGATTAATGTGGGGGAAAAGGCTGAGTGGCCCTCTTGCATCAATTAAGGACAGTTCAGATGCACCATCACATCCTCAGAAGGCCATGGCATGGTAGGCTGAGACATGCTACTCCCTCATAAAGAAATAATTTTATTGATAGTAGTGGTTAATACTCAAGTAGTGATTACTATCCAGGAACTATTCTAAGCACTTTATAATTATACACTAGCATAAGACCTACTCCGTAGGTTCTAGTTCCTTGCCACGCCCCCCTACTGCCCCATCTTGCAGATGGTGATACTGGGGACTAGAGAGGGGCACTGACTTTTCTAAGGTCATATACCAGCAGGCAGTGAAAACTGGTGTACATCAAAGTAGCCTGGCTCTAAGTCTACCTAGGAACCCCTAGATTACACTGCCTACTAAAAGATTCATCAAGCTTCCCTATAGTGCACCCAAGAAATCTTATAGGAAGATTTAAGAATGGGTGTTACCTGATAAAATTTAAGCCAAAGATGGGTCTTTGCTGGGTGGGATCTCTCTCACTGATTTCTCCCATTGGGAGCCAATGATGCCATATGCCAAGGCCTCTGCACCAGAGCTACTGATCCTGGGGCTGCCTAGAAGGCTCAAGTCTGCAGGTGGGTCTTCCCCATAATTGTTATTCTCTTACTCTTCCTTCCTAAGGAACCTTGGCCTATTAGCAAAAGAATTAATGCCTAAAAAGGGGAGGATCTCCTGTAGCAATCTATAGTAATTAATTGATCTCCTCCCACCTGTTTGCCAAGATGATTCCCTGAGCCTTATGGTCTAGAAACCTGTGAGAAACCTTTTAATCCACTTTCGTCTTTTCTAAATTATTATTTTCCACCCCTAGGAAACAAGCAAAGCAACGAATGCTTAGCAACAAATTCAGGTAAAAAGTAGAGTAATCCATTTTACAAAGATTTTTGTACTACACAGTTTTTCCAGTTAACCTTCTATCTCCCATTACTCAGAAAATTAACTTAAAAAGAATGTCTAATTCCCTGAGCAAACTGGTTAATCCATACTTCAATGGAAAACAAAATTAATATTTATGGTCATTAGTCTGATTTTTCTCTAGATGAGTTATTCATTTGATTATTGTTACTCTCTCTCACTCATACCTTGTGAATCTCTCCAATCTAGGTTTTTCTTATTTGCGAATGGTTTAAGAACCCTGCCCTTAATATAAGAAAATGTTCCTGGAATTGATCTGCCTATAAATATTACAGCTATACACAGGACCTTGAAGTCGACATCATTTTTCTCATGATCTACACCGGGGCAATTAGATATCTGTGAGGTCCTGGTTTATGTGCCAGAACTGGTGGGACAGTAATGATTGGCCATTATGTTGTGTGGTAGGTATTACTAGTTTTTAGAAGTAACTGTAAACCAAATATCATGTCCTTTCACAACGTTTATGAATATAATATCTATAAGGTTCTTTAAAGCCTATGGAGTATTTCCTAAGTTCCAAGGAAGCTAGAGCCATGTTTCTTGAATCACAGCCCATGACCCTCTATATCAGATCATCTAAGGAACAGTGTCAAAAATGGAGACACTGAGGCCCTTTGCAGAAGTACTGGGTGAGAATATTCAGTCAGGCCCAGGTATGTGCATTTTTATAATTCTTAAATGCATCAGATTTCAAGAACCACAGGCTAGCCAACATAAATACTGCAAGTTAAGAATCAGCTGAGGGTAGTTTTTGTAGATATTCATTAGCTGATTCTAAAATTTATATAGAAAAGCAAGCAGGCTAGTCAAAATAATTTTTAAAAGAATAACAAGGTTGGAAGATTCATGTTACCTGGTTTCAAGACTAACTAAAGAGCTACAGTAGTAAAAAAAAAAAAGTGTGGTTTTAGCAAAAAGATAGGTACATATTTATGTGAAACAGAATAGAGAATACAGAATACCCCTCACAGACATGGCCAATTGAGTTTTAACAAAAGTGCAAATGCAATTCAAAGGAGAAAGGACAGTCTTTTCAATAAATGATACAAGAACAATTGGATGTCCATATACATAAAATTGAACCTCTAACTACATCCCAACCTTTACAAAAATTAACTCAGGCCAGGTGCTGTAGCTCACGCTCATAATCCCAGTGACTCTGGAGGCTGAGGCAGGAGGATCATTAATTTGAGGCCAGAGACAACCCGGGCAATCCAGTGACATCTTGCTTCAAAATAAAAAATATAAACATGGGCTGGGGGTGCAGCTCAGTGGAAGGGCACATGCTTAGCCTGTGTGAGCCCCTAGTGTGAGGTTCAACCCCCTAGTACTGAAAAAAAATGTTAACTCAAAATGGATCACAGATGTAAATATAAAATGTATAACTAAGAGGGTAATGGAGGGGGTGTGAATATGAGCAATTTACAATGACATGCACATATGGAAATGTCTAAAAATTATTAATAAAAATGTACAACTATAAAACTCATAGAGGAAGACACAGAAGAAAATAAAATGTAAGAGATTTGAATATATAGGCCATAAAAGAAGATAATACATGAATGGCAAATAAATACATGGGAAGATGCTCAACATAATCATTTATTCAAGGAAACACAAATTGAAACCACAATGAGATAACACTGGGCACCTATTGTTGTTGTGTTGTTGTTAGGTGCCGTCGAGTCGGTATCCGACTCATAGAGACCCTCTGTACAACAGGGGAAACACTATTGTCAGTGCTTCTCTGCTGTGCATAGGGTTTTCAATGGCAGATTGATTTTTGGGAGGGGGTTTCCAGGTCCTTCTCCCAAGCCTACAGCTTCTGGTTTTCCCGGGGGGTCTCCCATCCAGGTACTAACCAGGCCAGACCCTGCTTAGCTTCCGAGATCTGACGGGATCGGATGCCACAGGGCTACAGCTGCAGGCTGTTGGGCACCTATTAGAATGTCTAAAATACAACACAATAAAACAAATTGACAAGTCCAAGTCCTGCTGAAGATGATGTGGAGAAATTGGAGCTCATATATGACCAATAAGAATTTCATGGCACAACCATACTGTATTCTTACATAATGTTGACCTTTTCTTATAAACACATACTTAGCATCTCATCCAGCAATCTTACTTTTAGGTATCCAAGAGAAATGAAAATTTAGGTTCACCCCTAAACTTGCACACAAATATTTATAATGGCTTTATTCATAATTGCCAAAATCTTGGAATAATCCAAATGTTCTTCACCTTGTGAAAGGCTAATCTATGGTTTATGCATAGAGTGGAATAGTACTCAGCAAAAAAGAATAAACCATGATAAATGCACCAAAATGAATGACTCCCAAATGCATTTTTTTTTTTTTGCAGTACTGGGGGTTGAACCCAGGGCCTCGCGCCTGCATGCTCTGCAAGTGCTGGACCACTGAGCTGCACCTCAGGCCATTTTTTTTTTTTTTTTACTTTTTGAGACAGGGTCTCGCTAAATTACGCAGACTGCCTCTGGTCTTGAATTTGCGATCCTCCCGCCTCCGCCTCCCGATCAGCTAGGATTACAGGCGTGCGCCACCACGACCGGCCCCAAATGCATATTTTTAAAGTGAAATAAGCCAATGGCTACATACTGCCTGATCCACTATATGACATTTAGGAAAAAGTTAAACTGGACACAACTGATCAATGGTTGCCAAGGACTCAAGAGAAGGGGAGACATTTTTTACTACAAAGGAGTAATATGTATCATGGAGATTCTCATGGGTAATGAAACTGTTTTGAATCTTAATTTTGGTCGTGGTTACACCACTCTATGCATTTGTCATAACTCAGGACTATATGCCATGAATTCTACTTACCTGAATTAAAAAACATATAAATCAGCCGAGGCATATCTAGTCCAAAACCAATGACAGAACAAAATTAGTATTTATTGAGGGAGCACTTATTATGAGCAGGGCCTGGACTGGTGATATGAGGAAAACAAAGCCTCAGAGTAAGTTCCTTCTGTCCATAGACATCAATTCACTGGAAGATACAAGAATGTGCATAAATAACTACTATGAGCTCAAAAAAGGAGCAAAGAATGGATAAGTGGAGATTAGTAGTTTCTCAAACAAAGAATAGTGAACTTGCAGATCTGTAAGGCTTAGCCACAGCAGAAATAAATCAGATTGTAAACTAATCAAAATAAGATGAGAGAAAAGAACGGGCATAGAAAAATGTGGTTGTTGATGAGGGAAGGTAAGGTAATAAAGGCATACTCTAAAATAAATGAGGGTGAATCAATGGATATGATGCTGTTTTTAAAAGGGCAAGTCATGTAATTCAGTACTGATTTCTCCAAAAGAAGTAAATTGACCAGAGAAAGGGTATGCAGTTGTGTTGGCTGTTGACTCCATGAACAATTTCTTTATATCTTCCTTCCCAGCCTCCCATAAAAACACTTCTGTGCTTTAAGAACTACTGTTGAAAGAAAAAGATCTTCCATGAGTGGAATATGAAGGCTATTATCTGGAGAACCTCTGTCCCTCCCAGGTGTGAGTGAATCACCTGGTAGTAGACTTTGGTGTCAAAGAGGTATGAAGCTCAAATTAAAATTCTCTACTTAGATCCGTAAGTGTTTAGAATGGTGCTTTTCAAAGCACGGACCCTGAACCAGCTGCAAAACACCCTTCGGTACTTGTTACAAGTGCAGATTCCGAAGGTTTATGCCAGACTTACAGAATCAGAAATCCTGAGATTGGGCCTAGCAGGCTGTTCTTTAGTAAATCCTTCAGGTGATTCTGATGAACATTTGAGACAATTGAGCAATGAAATATCAAAACTTAATGCTGTGCTTAACTATTGTATTGGGAGAAGGACCTGGAAACCCCCATCCCAAAAATCAATCTGCCATTGAAAACCCTATGAACAGCAGAGAAGCACTAATAGTGTTTCCCCTGTTGTACAGAGGGTCGCTATGAGTAGGATACCGACTCAACGGCACCTAACAACAACAACAACTATTGTAACTCACTGAAACTGATAAACAAATGGGAACTTCCAGTGATCCCACATAAGCAGTCCCTCACTAGACCTAAAGCTCTCCCTACCAGTGACCAATCACGTAAGACTTAGGGTCTGGGTCTGTCCTATCCAGAGCATTAGTTTTCAGTGTTTAATTAGCACAACCACTTTGAATCTCCATTGCCTTTCAAAAGAATTTATAAAATTGTGATTTCCCCCCTCAGCAAACTAGTAAGTAATTTTTTTTAACTGACAAATGTTTTCAGGTAAGCACACATAAACTCCTAACTCTGCTTTCTTTCTTAATGTCTGGTGGTCTTTATTATTATTATTATTATTATTATTATTATTATTATTATTACTGTTTTATAAACAGCAGGCAGTCAGCAAGTGATTCTAGGAGGTCAAGTTCATGAGATTACTTTTTCATACTAGGATAACTGTCAGACTTCCATTTTAATCCTTATACCAACTCAAATTGTTGGAAGATATTAGGAAAGCTACTGAACATCTCAGAGTCAGTTCATTTATCTGTAAAGAGCAAGGGGCTAATTATCCCTGCCCACCTCAATCGACATAATGGCTGTGAAGTTGCTTAGTAAAGTGGAAAATGGATGCCCATGGAAACATTATTATCATTTTGTAAGTCTTTCTCAATATTATGCTCAATATTCTCACTTTTTTTCCCATAGAGGGAAAGCCTGCAGCCTGGGCATGGTCCAGACTTTTCTAGAGGCCTAGGCAACATCACCACCTTCATTATTTTGGAATTACTTTGGGTAAAGGGAATAACAGAAAATATTCTAGCCTAGGGGATGATGGATAAAAACATTAGATGATTATAGGAATACATTAAAGACTTTTCTTTGGAACTTGGAAATGACACTGCAAATTGGTATGTGATTTCACAATAAAACATCCTCTAATCCTTAGAATGAGAAATTGGCTTACAGCAAATCTTCTGGGCATCCCCAAATGGCAATCCAATGAAAGCATTCTGCCTGCGGAGCATCTCATTCCTGGAGGAAACAGATAGGGTACAGCTGATGTCAGTGTCTAGCTGTCCTGGGAGACAAACTGCTGCTTTTTGTAAATAGGTGGTAATTTATGCTGAAGTGTTTGCTGAGGGCCAAATTAGTCCCTGCAGTGTGTGCAGCATTTCTGAAGAACAAAAAATAAATGTTTTTTTGCTTAAATAATATTCTGACTTAAGGCAATCATTTCCATAATGCATCTGATATAGGTATGATGCTGATAGTTCCCTAAAGCCTGTCAGAATAAGAGGATTTTTCAAATACATGCTAACACTGAAAAAGAAAATAGATCTGGGCACAGGCTGAGACTAGGGAGGCAGGGGCAAGAGGATCACAAGTTCCAGGCCAGAGGCAGCCTGTGTCACTTAATGAGACCCTGTCTCAAGATAAAAAGTAAAAAGGGGACTGAGAGTACAGTCTGGTGGTAGAGCACTTGCCTAGAGTGTGCAAGGCACTCGATTCAACCTTCCAGTGCCACAAAAAGGAAAAGAAGAGGGGGAAAAAAAAAGGCAGGCAGAGAACAAATTTTATGGGGCAGGAAGGTAACAATATTTGTCTAGCATTTTCCATGTGCCAGGCACTGGGCTGAATGTTACCCATGTCAACCTTATCCTTACAATAGCTCTGCAAGGTGAATATTATTCCCCTCATTTTAGCAGAATAGAGCACTATGGCTCAGAGTAGTTCAATGACTTCCACAAAGTCATACAACACAAAGCTGAGGGCAGAGCTGAGATTCACATTAAAACTGTGGCTTCTGTTCTAGACAAAGCATTAGTGTTTTGTGCTAGGGAGCTCCCGGATCCCCCTCTAGATCCCCTCTGTACCCTCATCCACCTTACTCTGTGCCTACAAAGGCTGGCCCAACTTGCCTTCTGCTTTCCAGTTGTGTTTGACCAGATGGCAGATGAGAGGGAGGGAGGAGCATGAGGTCAGGGTATGAGTGCTCCCTTCCCCACTGCCCTCCTGCTCTATGCCCAAGTCTTGGCTCTTGCGAGCCTGTGCTCCCCACACATCGTGCTTCCTCTGAGTCTAGAGAACCTTTCCTCCTCTGAGGGCTGTATACCCTACCCACATCTCCTAAATCCTCCAGTTTCCATGTCCCACAATGTTACAGTACATTTTAGCTGGTCGAGCCTATAAGACATTGTTGTTGTTGTTGTTAGGTGCCCTCGAGTAGTGTCCGAGTCATAGCGACCCTCCTAGGGTTTTCAATGGCAGATTGTTTTGGGATTGCCTTGGGAGTGGGTTGCCACGTCCTTCTCCCATTTTTGCGGAGCTGGGAATCGAACTCAGGACCTCAAAGACTGCAGAGCGGCGCTCTACCAACTGAGCTAAATCCCAGCCCTATAAAACATTAAGGCTTAGCAATGACCATCCCTGAATGTGGCTGTTAGTTCTGATTCAAATGAAACTATGGAACAGCAGTCAGACACTTCCTGTTTCTCCTTCAGTGTTCTATCTGAATCCATTTTGGTTCAATGTTTAGAGAGCATCTCTGCTTCTTGCTCCTGCTCACTGAGAAAAACAAAAGGGTTTTTATGAGCAAAAGCATTTCACGCAACCATATGTGGTTTCTGAAAGATGACATTTCAGAGTTGGGAAAAAAATAACAGAACCTGACATTTGTATGAAGTTCTGTAGCTTTACTTTCTTTACTTTCTATTTAAGGATATATTAGAAGCTAGATGTGTGTCCAGGGGAAAAAAAGTGCTGAACAGGAAGCTACAGCAAATTTATCTTTTCAAAGACAAAGGAGTGACTGAACTCCTATCAAGACATAATAGTTCATAAAGGCCTCCTCCTGAACTATTTCATAAAGCTAATGAAACTGGTCTGCCTCAGCAGAGCTAGCTCACTCCTGTTTTCTGAGTGAATTCATCACTCAGGATTTCAGAAGAATGAAGAGGAACCAAAACTAGAATATTAAACAGGACCGATACCATGAATATTTTTAACATGTATTAATTCTATGGGCACAAATAAAACCTTTGGTGATCAGAAAACTTAATAATAAATATAATAGTCCCAACATTTTCCAAAGGTGTCTGTTAAAAATCTAATGCCATGCCTGAATGGGCAGTCAATTTAACATATTGGTTTCATTATGGTTTTGAATTTGAATGACAAGACATTTTGGAATCATCATCATACTTGAACATTGTTATTCTATTAATAGATAATTATAGTATTTTACATAAGAAAGGATGATAGAAATGGCATTTAAAATATCTTTCTATTATTATAAAATGTCTCTTTTAGTCTCTAACAATACTTCTTACATCAATGTCTACTTTGTCAGATATTAATATAACTATACCAAGTTTACCTTAATTATTGCTTGTATGGTAAAATCAAACTTTTATTTTCAACCCTTCTCTAATGTGTGACTGGTAAAATGTGTATCATTGGGTTTTGTTTTTATTCAATTTGACAAACTTTGTCCTTTAATTGGGTTATACACCATTTACAGGTAAAATAAAGAAATCATTTAAGTCTAACATCTTGCTATTTATCTTCAATTTGGCCTCTGTGCTTTGTTCCTTTATTTCTCATTTTTTGCCTTCTTTTGGATTATTAAAATATTTTTTATTCCATCATTCTTCTTTATTTGCTTTTTAGTTGTACATTCTTAAATAATTCTTTGTGTGGTTACTGTGGAGATGACAAGATGCATCCATAGGGTATTACAGTTTACCCAAAATGAGCAATTTGGGGTTTACCACTTCCTAAATATGACAAGCTCAGTTGGTAGAGCGCTGCGCTGCAGTCTCTGAGGTCCCGAGTTCAATTTCCAGCACCGCAAAAATGGGAGAAGGGCCTGGCAATCCACTCCCAAGGCAATCCCGAAACAGTCAGCCATTGAAAACCCTATGAGGGTCGCTATGAGTCGGATACCGACTCCACGGCACCTAACAACAACAACAAATATGGCAAGGGCCTTTGCAGCAGTTTAACTGCCTCTATCTCCCCCTCTTTGCATTATTGTTACCATATATGTTACATTTAACATTTCATTATTGTTTTGTTCTAAACAGTCAATCTTCTCTTGTATGGAGCCAGATATCTACCCTTTCAATGCCCTTCATTCTTTCCTGCATGTTCATGCTACATCTGAGATCATTCTTGTTCAGCCTAAAGAACTCCCTAGTGTTTCTTCATGGGAAAAGGACTTGACAATCCACTCCCAAAGCAATCCTCAAACAGTCAGCCAGTGAAAACCCTATGAGGAGCACTATGAGTTAGACCCAATTCCATGGCACCTAATGACAAAAACAGTGTTTCTCTGGTTCTCAGCTGCTGGCATGGAATCCTCTCAGGTTTTATCTGAAAAGATCTTTACTTAACCTTCACTTTAATTTTTTTAAATATCTGTACTGTGGGATGATTCCCATATAATAAAATTCACCCATTTTAAGCATAAAGTTTGATCAGTTTTGGTAAGCCTATGCAGCCATGCAGCAATGCCTACAACCCAGGTTTAGAATACATCTCTCATTCTCTGTGAGTTCCTTTCTGCCCTTTTGCACGTCATCCTTGCCCCATAGAACTATTCATCTGTGCTATAGTTTTGCTTTTTAAGAATTTTTTATAAATAGGAACTATACAGTATGTGCCTTTTTTGGCTGCTTTCTTTCATTTAGCATGAACTTTTAGAGATGTATTCACAGTATTATGTCTCTCAGTAGTGCATTCTTCTTAATTGCTAAGTGACATTTCATTGCATGGATATATTTTGATTATCTATTCACTAGATGATAGATATTTGCATTGTTACTATTTTTCAACTATTAAGAATGCTTATGCCATGAATATTTATATGTATGTTTTGTGTGGACATGTTTTAATCTTTTTGTGTAAATATCTAGTAATAGTGAGTGTATGTTTAACTTTTTAAAAACTTGCCAAGCCAATTTTCAAATGACTGTCCTATTTTGCATCCCTGCTTACAATGTATGAGGGTTCCAATTGCTCCACATTCACCAAGGCTCTGGTCTTTACAATTTCAGGCACCCCAGAGGTAAATTATAGGCCCTATTTACATTTCTTTAAAAACTAAAAATTTAGGACATATTTTCATGTGCTTGTGGGCCATTAATATATCTTCTTGGTAAAATGTCTGCTCAAAACTTTTGCCTAATTTATCTTTGTCAAGTCTTGGGAGTTGTTTATATATTCCACATACATGTTCTTTGTCAAATATGTGTTTTGTTTTGCAAATAGTTTCTGTCTGTGGTTTGCCTTTTCATCCTCTTAATACTATCTTTTGGTATTAATATGGTAGTTTATGTTCAGTGATTTTCAAGTGTTGAACCAGGATTGCATCAGTAATAACCTCCTTTGATTGTAGTGTATTAGTCTTTTTATATATTGCTGGATTCAATTTGTTGACATCTTATTGGGATTTTTGTATTTCTGTTTCTGAGGTATATTTGTCCCAAGTTTTATTTTCTAGTACTATCATTGGTTTTGATGTCAGGATAATACTGGCCTCCTTAATTAAGTTGGGAAGTGTTCCCTCCTGTTCTATTTTCTGGAAGAAATTGTGTAGAATGATGTATAGAAAGTATACACAAATGCTATCATTTCTTCTTTAAACATTAGATATATTCATGAGTGAATCCACCTGGGCTTAGGGCTTTCTATTTTGGAAGATTTTAAACTATGAAATAATCTCTTGGATAACTATAGTACTAGACAGATTATCTAGTTCATCTTTGGTGAACTTGGTAGTGGATGATTTTTGAGAAATTAGTTCATTTCATCTAAGTTGAATTTTTGTGCATAGAGTTGTTCATAGCATTCCTTTATTATCCTTTTAATGTCTGTAAGGACTGTGGTCATAGTTCCTCTTTCATATCTGATATTGATAATGTCCCCTTTTATTCCATCTCCCACTGATCTTCTCCAAAGGCTCTGTGGTGGTTAATTTAGGTGTCAACTTGACTAGATTAAGGGATACCGAGATAGTTGACAAAGCATTATTTTTGGATGTGTACGTGAGGCTATTTCTCAAGGAGACTGACGTTTGAGTCGGTGGAGTCCATGGGGAAGATTCATTCTCCATGTGGGCAGGCATTACCCAATTGGCAGAGGACCCAGGCAGAGCCAAAAGGCAGAGGAAAGATGAATTCACTCTCTCTTCTGGAGCTGGGGCACCCGTCTTCTCCTGCCCTTGGACATTGGAACTCTAGGTTCTCTGGCCTTTGAGCTCTGTGACTTGCACCAGGCCCTCTACTGCCCTCCACCTTGATCACCGCCAACTGGGGTTTGCAGGACTTCCACCTCAGATTGAGTTACACCTTTGGCTTCTGTGGTTCTGAGTCTTTCAGACTTGAACTGAGCCATTCTGCCATCTCTCTGGGGTTCCAGCTTGCTGATGCCCTATCATGGGAGTTCTAAGCATCTATAATCACATGATCCCAATTTCCCCAATAAATCTCCTTTTCCTATCTATGTATTTATCTATCTGTATCTCCTATTAATTTGGTCTCTCTGAAAAAGACTGACTAATACAGGCTCCTATCAATAGCACCTAACAACAACAACAACAACAACAACATCTGTCAATGTGTAAAATTAAAAGTCTGTATTTTTCATAACATATTGAAAAGTTTCCTAATATTCCTCCTGAATTAGGGCAATCTAGCAGTTATAATAATATTTACATCTCTGAGGCTTAGTGTATTAAAACTTTATCTTTTCCTTACAAAAACATCAACATGGGTCTTCTTGGTTGGGTGGCTTTTCTGGGCACTTCTCTGATTCAGGGGTACAGGTTTCTTGCATCATGTCACACAACCATCTTCAACATGAGGCCTCCAGGGTTGCTGTGGAAGGGAAGACAGCATGAGGTGGGTTCCTGGACACTTAACCACCTGGCCCTGAATGACCTACACACTTTGAAACACAATCCTTTAGCCAGAACCAGTCCGATCGCTCCATGTGGAGAGAGCTAGGCAATGTCATTCCTCATAAAGCCAATGCTTCCCAGCTTCAACTCTATATTATAGAAGGGAAGCACAGACCTTCAGTGGTCAGCCAGCTACACAGCTATACTCTTTGTCTCTGACCCTAAAACACATTCATCCATTTAGAGCCCAACATGACTTTTCCTAACTCAGACATGACTGTGTCACTTCTCTATTTAGTAATCACCAGTTACTTACACTGTCCCCTGAAAGAAGTCCAAACTTTTTATCAAGGCATTCCAGACCATTTAGGATCCAGCCCTTCCCACTCCATTTTCTGTAGGATTTTGTGTTAGGCACCAATCTCCCACCAATGTGCTTCCAATTCCCAGAAGCTACAATATTGTTACTTGCCTCTGTACATCAGCACATGGTCTTCCATTTTTCTGAAATGTTCTTCCTTTGCTATGTCTACTGTAAAAAATTCTACCTCTCCTTCAAAACCCTAGTATCAACATCCTTATTCTGTGGTCCTTCCCTTAGATACTGATGTTCATTTAGCTCCTGTGTGTCACCACTGAGCTTTTGGCAAGCCTCCAGAGTAGGACCCTGATGCTGAGTTGCAGGTATATTTTTACATAACTGCCTCTCCCTGTTTATGAGCTCCTTCAGAACTGGCACCATGACTCCATATCTTACTGATTCCAAAGCCTAACACAGTCTTTGCCATATGAAAGATGCTTAATAAATGTTCAGGTAATGAATAAATGAATGAACAAATGAGATACAATTTATATTGATTCCATATTCTAAAATTCTTGGACAAAATTATGAGCTTGTGCTATATTTACTGAATCCTCCAATGAGGAAGAACAGAAGGATGGCATTGAATCAAAGCCTTACAAAAGTGTGCTCACAAGCCAAACAGGGCTTGGTGGCATATGTCTATAAGCCTAGTGACTCGGGAGGCAGAGGCAGGAGGATCAAAGTTTGAGACCAGAGGCAGCCTGCATAACTTAGTGAAACTCTGTCTCAAAATAAAACACACACACACACACACACACACACACACACACACACACACACACACAAATGGGCTAGGAGTGCAACTCACTTGTATAGTGCTTGCAAAGCATGCAAATGTGAGGCCCTGGGTTCAACCTCTCTGTACTGTAAAAGCAAAAACAAAAAACAGAAGTGTGCTCACAGAAATTCAGGATTTGGTGAGGGGAAGTTCTTCATAGTCAATAAACTTCATGAAGGTAATTCAAGGTGGGCTAAGCTACAGGAGGTTATAGTGACATGGCTTGTGACATGGCTTGTACACAGAAAGAACAGTGAAAGTTTCAACTCTGGGAGGTCAAAAAGCGCAGAGACCAATAAGGACTGAGAAGACTTGGGTAACTGAGACAAAAGGCTTGAGGAAACATTATTTCAGTCTGCAGAGTAATAATGAAGATGCAGAAGAGCCATGTTTCCCTGGACTCTTCCCTTCTGAACCATCAAAATGCTACTAAACTATATTTAATATAGGTTTCAATATTTCTTTAAAAATCACTATTCATCTATGTTACATGGGGTAATTCTTAACTACTAGACTATTCAATTAAGGAGCTAATCATTCCATCTCTAATCAGTCTACATAAGTGGAAGTCACTATATATTCAAAAAGCAACAAGCAAAACCCCCAAATACCTTGATGCCAGTATTATTTCTTCTGCACCATGATGAGTTGCTGTCGTAATCTGGGTGGTCTCTGGCTCAATCTACACTGGGACTTTGCCTCCCAGAATAGGCGGATGGGGGACTGTGGGGAGCTAGAGCAAGGCAGAAATCTGCTTTACAAAAATTGAGGTAAGAATCAGGAAAACTGTCCCAGTAGTAGAGGCTGGTGCAGAGCAGGAAAGGAGTCTGAGACTGTCTCAGCTTCTTTCTGATGTCTGTTTTGGTAGGATATGTAAGCCCCAGTGGGAAGCCTCCCTCTCCATGAATTTGGAGACCAAGCATGTAAGGTCACCTTCTGAGTTGAACTCATAAAATTCACACACAATGGATGTGATTAGATATCCATTAGCTATGAGTCAGAGAAATGCAAGAGACTATCTGAAATGGGCAGACCTCACAGAACCTCAATCAAGGTAGGTGATTTGGGTATAATCAGAGGAAGGAAGGTCCAGAATGTGAATATCACTTAGTAGAAGATATTTAGTCAATTGTATTGTATGTTGCCGGGCAGAAGACTGTGTGAAGTGAGGCGGTGGTGGTGGTAGGGTTAGACAGAGGGAGAGGTGGTCAGGTTGGGCTACAGAAAAGGAAAGCCCAAGGAATCACAACTTGCAGTGCCTGCCTAAGTACCATGCAGAGGAGAGACCATGCCCCTCTTGTCTTTGTGGTTGCTGGAGAAGGCTGCTCTGCTGTGGGACAGGCATGCCTATCCTGAACTCTCCCCAGCACCCCGAGTGCCCCTCCTACAACATTCATACTCACCTGCTGTTGCCCCCCATGATTACTCTGAACAGCAGTCATGGGCTTCTCAGTCCCTGGAAGTAAGTGTCTCCCAGTGTAAGCTGGTGAGCTGGCCATAAAATGAGGCTCATGGATTTGATTGACTTGAGTGACCCTGGATTCTTAAAATCTATGAAAGGCTGATGAGGAGAAATGGTAGAATATGGACAGTGGTCAGTTCCTTAAGGGGATACCACCCATGAGACCTCTTGGTTGGTGGCCCAGCCTTCTTCTAGAGCACACCAGCATTGTCATGGGTCCCTTGCTGCCCTCAATAGGTAGGCCCACAGTACCCACTTAGGTCAATGACTTTCAACCCTATCAGACTCTATTATTTTATTTATTTATTTATTTATTTATTTATTTATTTACTTTGAGATACTGGTGAGTTGAACCCAGGGTCTCACACATGCTTTTTGCAAGTGCTAAACCATTGAGTCACAGCCCCAGCCCATTTTTTACTTTGTATTTTGAATCAAGGTCTTGCAGGCTGCCTCTGGCCTCAAACCTGTGATCCTCCAGCCTCCACCTCCTGAGTTGCTGGGACTCAAGACATGTGCCACCATGCTCAGCTTATGTTTTGTTACATCTCTTTTACTATTCTGAAAATAAATTCACAAATAATATAATCTCCAATCACACACACACACACACACACACACACACACACACACACACACACACTAATGGTACTGGGGGTTGAACCCAGGGCCACACACTTTCATGCTTTGCAAGTGCTGGACCACTGAGCTGCTGCCTTCAGCCCATTTTCTCCCTTTTTCTAAGACAGGGTCTTGCTAAATTATGCAGACTGCCTCTGGTCTTGAACTTGTGATCCTCCTGCCTCTGCCTCCTGAGCTGCTGGGATTACAGGCATGTGCCACCATGCCCAGCTCCAATCACACATTTTTAAAAACTCAATACAATGTGCTGACTATAAAAATGAAGAGGAATAATTTGCAATAAAATAATATGTACTAGAGCGTGTTAATGCTGGGGTATGGCTAATAAGAAGGCATAATGAAGTAGCGGCTTTAAGAACAGAGCGGATGTGACAGAAACAAATGTAGAGAGACAAGTGTGCTGGAAACTCAAATACCAAGAGTGATGTTACTGTCAGTGAAATCTTTTCTGACTTTGCAACTACTATTGGTAAAGTTGTAAAGCAAACAAAGGACAATCTTCTCTTTAAAAATGCTTATAGGGCATTTACCTGGAAAATTCTGCATATATTAAAACTTTGTAAAAGTAATTCCTATATAATGGGATTGAATTTCACATGCAGATAATTATAAATAAGGTTTCCACACACATGTCCAGTGTTACTTTTAAAGGTTACACAGGACACAAGACAGCCTCTACTACTGGAATACAACTGGACAGCTACCATCCTTGGTTCCCTTTCAATAAATACCACCAGTGCCATTCCCAATAACCGTGACAACCAAAAATGCCCCTTCAAGTGTCCAATGCATCCCCAGGGAATGGTACCATTCTGTTGAGAGGCACTGAGTTAAGCAAACAGGATTCACTTGAGGGTCCAATATGGCTGATATGCTCTGTCCTGTGGCATAATCATCCCACGGCCTGGCATATCAGAAAGCTAATGGGAAAAAGAGACAGGATTAGATGAGTGGGTTGACTATCTAGTCCAGAAGGAGAAGCAGAGTTTCCAAGGAGGCAGTTAAGTCAGAATTTAAGAGGGAAAACCAGGGGAAGCTTCACCTCAGGAACTTGGGCCAACATACAGGGAGGGTCAACCTGGAAACAACTACAGCTCTGGGTCACATACCCAGGTGCAATAGTTCAGATCTTGAATGCCTCCAAAGGATGTGTGTTAATGGCTTGGTTACCAGCCTGTGGCGCTGTTGGGAGGTGGCAGAACATTTAAGGGGTAGGGCCTACCTCAGGGAAGCTAAGTCCTTGAGGGTGTGCCCTTGATAGGGATAGCAAGGACTCTGTCTCCTTTCTTGTGTTCTTTCTCTTTGCTTCCTGACCTCCACCAGGTGAATAGGTCTCCTCTGCCACCCCTCCCACCCCAGGACATACTGTGCTGCCACAGGCCAAAGTGACAGAGCCAAGGAACTATGGACTTAACCCTCTGGAACCATGAGCCAAAAATAAATCTTTCCTCCTTATAAGTTGATTATTTCAGATATTTTGTCCAGCAACAGAAAGCTAACTAACATACCAGGTTTTTTCTTAGTGCCTAAGATCCCAGTGCTGGCTGACAGGGAGAATTAGAGGTCCTCACAGGAGCCTGGAAGCATTGGCTTTCTTCCTGGAACTGGAGTCTGGGAATGTGACTTATTTCCAAATTAGTCATGCACAGTCCCTTCCAAAAATGACTCAATGTCAGGCGTGAACTCCAATCTTCTCAAGCAGCAGCTGAGAAGAAAGCAGGAGAGACCAATAGCCTGCCTTTCTCAGTGCCAAGCAAGTGCTTGAAGAGATGTGTACACAACACTAACTTTTTTACATGATCTTTTACTCTCATTTTAACAAAAACTAATCAACTCACTATTCAAACAAAACTATGTGTTCAAGAGCACAAGATTGGAATGGTATTAACTACATTCCTCATCCACCCCCACACTGGTTATCTATTGGTTTTCTGTGGGTGGGCCCCAAACAGCTGCGTGAAACGCAGACATGGAGCCCATTTCCAAAAGTCAGGTCATGAAGGTGTGGCCATAAATTCATGCAGTATTTATACTGAATACCACAATTTACAAGGGTAAGTACATAATTTTGCTTCTAGCCCAGACTGAGATCAGCCCCACAATCCATGCTTTGTGACTCAGAAGCCAAACGACATTCACATAAACCTGATATTCCCTGAAGACCATCTGAGTGGGATGATGCCTCATCTCCCATGATTCTGTTCCCAAAGCCTCATCCGAAACGACTCTAATCTTTGCTCGATTCATGATACCTGATCTTTTTACTCCAGTGGGTTGAGCAGGCTCCTTTGTGTATATATTTCCTGGGAAAAAAAGTTTTTAAAGCTCTCATTTCAATTACAATCCTTTCAGGGGTCCTATTACTTCATCTGCCCCATGTTCATTACAGTGGAAGGTCACATGTGGTGGATGATCGTGAGAAGAACAAGTTCAGCTTTATCGTCTTTGAGGATATGTATTAACAATATTGAATCTTAAACAGAAAGGAAAGCATTTGGTGCATGAGAAAAAGGTTTCACATTTTAGCATTTAACAAGAGAGCAAGAAATAAAGAAGAAATTATCTGTAATTACAGAACAAACAAGAAGATTGCTTTTTTTATTCTTCCAGAAGCTTTGATTCAATCCTGCTTCAGATATTATTGAATTACACACACCTGAGGTCCCATGCCATTTTGCTGGCCCCTAGTCTGTTCTCCAGGGCTGCGATTTAGCTCAATTGGTAGAGCGCCCCTCTGCAGTCTCTGAAGTTCCAGGTTCAATTCTGAGCACCACAAAAATGGGAGAAGGACGTGGCAATCCACGTCCGAAGCAATCCTGAAAAAATCAGACATTGAAAACCCTATAAGGGTCCCTGTGAGTTGGACTCAACGGCACCTAACAACAGCAAAAACAGTGTGCTCTCCAACATCTTCTGTCCCTTCCCATTCTCATCCGAGGTCTCCCACCACCCCACATGTGCATTCTGCAAGCCCTGCTTTGCTCCACTGATGGAGCGCCTTCCCCGGTAGATCTGAGGGCCACTTGCCTTTTTTTTTGTTCCCTCTGTGCCACACACCAATTTGATTCCTTGGTAGTTCAGGATGTAAGAGGCCACCAGCTGTACCTCTGAACAAGGCACTGGATGTAAAGCAAAAGGAATGTTTGACAGCCAGCAGGGCCCTTTAGAATGGCAACTTAGCCAGATGCAGTGAGGCAGGGGAAGAGCCCTCAGGGCTGGCTGCAACGCAGAGGGGCCCTACAGAGCAGCTGCTTCTTAGAAGAAGAGTTGACAATTTAAACTTCCCTTCCTTGGCTACTCAGATTTGTCCCTGATTGGAGACCTTAGGGATCTAAGGGTCAGAGTCAAGTCGGATAGAAGAAGAGAAAGTGTGATCTTGGGTCAGGATTTCTGGGTTCTATTCCAGATTCTTTCACTAATTTCTTGGGTGGCGTTGGACATATGTCATAGCCATGCCACTCCCTCATCTATCAGGAGCAATTCATAATCTCCTGGCTGCCCACTGACTCCAATGTTCTATCACCCTAGGACTCTTCTCATAATGGAGTCACTTGTGTCTATGAAGAGAGAGACTCCTCCTTTAGCTGGCATTCAGATTATTTTGACTGTTGGGAGTCAATCAGATTTCTGGTCAGTGAAGCTCTGCTGAGTCAGTCCCTAGAGTGTGGGATGGTCTCATCTTATTGGGAGTGGCCTTGCTTACCATCATTTTGGAATCCTTTTCCTTTTCCACCTCATTTTTTCCACCTTATTTGTTAAAAGACAAAGGACTTAAGTTAGGGCCATCTCTATTTACTAGGTCAACTGTTCTTGCTTCTAGATTACCACTGAGTGTCCTCTCCAGCAGTCCCTCATCTGTCACAGCTGTTGATGAGCGTGTATGTCCAGGGAGATGCAAGATTGCTCTGAGCCCTGGTGCCAAGAGTATGCAAGTGGTCAGAGAAACCATGTAGGCCTGGGCTTGATCTTGGTGCATTCCGCTGGCCCACTGCCAGATGTGTGTGGCATCGTTTTGTGAATGTTCCTGGCTGTTCTCTCTGCCAGCACCACCCCTGAAATCCACAGTAGCCCCTCTCACTAATTCTCCAGGCCAAGGCAGGAAGGCTGCTTGCTTTCTGACATAGGGCTCCCGCGTGAGGTAACTGTGAGGCCATGGCCTCATGTCCCTGTGCCTACAACCCCATCTTATGGCTGGAAAACCACACTGAGGAGGACCACATTGCTGCTGCAGCAGCCGCCACCACGGGAAGCTGTTCTGTGTTTCAGAAGCTGGGAACAGTGTGGCAGGCAGGATACCAGTGGTTGTAGAACAAGCGGTCCAACATGGAAACACGTCTGTCTCACTGACCTGCTTCACATGCCTGCTTTGCTTTTCCTCTTCCCAGCAGTACGACAGTGCTGCTAGCATGTGGCTCTGTGATACTTGCTGAAGAATCTGGGAGGGAAGGAAAAGCATGGCCTGAACCTCCCAGGAGCTTGTAATCTGATTAGGAAGCAAGAAGCACACACATTTGCAAATGTTGATAAGGGTGGGAGAGGAGGATCCACCCACCCTGGGGTCTATCTTGAGCCTAAAGCATCTAAAACCCCAGGTTGATTTTTCTGGAGAGAAGATTCATAATTATCTAATTTCCAAGGCCCAACAGAGCCCCTCTCCCCAAGAGGATGCAGAACTGAGCTCCAGCAGGGAGACCTGGGCTTCAGCCCTAGGTATCACACTTACTGTCTGCAATAGCAAATTGCATTCCATCCCTGATCCAGACCCCCAATTTCTTGATCTCTAAAATGGGGGAATAACTTTTGTCCAGCTCATCTCTTAGAGGGGTTGTGAAAGTGTTTTTTAAAATATAAAGCACCACTAATATTTAAAACTAAAACATAAGACCACACAGAACGACATAATATAAGGCTTACAGAAACCTTCTAATATTTTCCACTTGCACACAGTGAAATTGAGACTGGGAAATGGTCCAAGGACAAACAGCTAAGCTGGGGCAGAGCCAAGACCAGAGAACAAACTCTACAGGGCTGTGCCCTGAGCTGCAGGGGAGATAGCCCCCCAAATGTCCAGGACAGCTCTGCCTCTGCAAGTCCTTTGCAGCAAGCAGGCCCCCTTGCTCCTTGAGCCTCGTGGAAAATACTACCTGGCTAAACCTGGAGTTACCGACCTCTTCATCCTACTCTGCTCCAGGTCCATTTCTGTTCCTTACCATAAGTCAACTCTTGTGAAAACAGTATCCAAAGGGCCTGGATTTCAAGTTATATCACCACCATGTAATTAACCCATGAAGAGTTGGAGCCATCTTATGTGGAAAAGTGAGAGTCCTGGTTGCCAGTCCCACACTGCAGACAGAATTCTTGTAAGCAAGAGTTTCCTGAAAAATCATTTGCCAAGATGGCTCACAGCTTTGCAAGGCAAATATCTGGGAACAAGCTCAAGAAACAAGTGATACAGAGGTGTCTTGGAGGGAGTCCCTGGCATGCTCCTGGGAGATGGATGAAGAAGGACTCATCTGTCACCTGTCCATTTCTCTCCAGCTGCTGCTAAGGGTCTCCAATGCTATATGAGTTCTTTTGTTTTCCAGTCTAGAATGAACCCTGGGAATTTAGCTCATCCAGGTCATGCCTCTGCCTCTTTGCTAGATATGACCTGCAACCTTTCAGAATGCAAAGTTCTGGTCTTTTAATAAATGTCTCCAGAGGGAGGAAAGTGCCCAGCCACTCATCTGGAGCTCAGTCTGTGGCCCATAGTGTTAACTGCTGTCAAATCTTGAAAAGGGAGCCCCACGCTGACCTTTAGACCCCTCCCCCCACAGTTAGTGTTTATTTCTTCTGGCTCCTACTAATTAGAGGTGGGAAGTAGTCACTCCCCAAAGTTTCCACTTGAAGGTATGCTGTTAAATACTTGACCATAATAGCCCCCTTACCCTACACTTATCCAGACCTAATAATTATAGAAACGTTTTATCCACTTATCTACTTGATCAAATCCTTTCCCAACTGTTCCATAATGTCCTGACTGCAGCTTCCCTGTCCCCACAGTGGCCCTGTCTCTCTTCTAGGGACCCGCCTCTCTTCTCTACCTAAGAAACTTTCCATCTTCAATTCACCAACATTTAAACAGCTGTACAAGCACACAATGTTTAATTTGGGAACAGTGTCTGTGGGAAGGAATGCTTTGTTAGTCTCCAAAGTAATGCAAAGCTTAATTTATAAGGCAACATAACCCTTTTTTTCTTTTGATTTGTTTCTGAAAGTCACAGAGATTATGAATTGTACTGCAGAGGCAGCCTGCCTGATGAGCATTTTGCAGCACTGGGTTTTTCTGCAGCAGCTTCATTTTAATTCCTGGGCAGAGACACAGGGGGGTCAGTTTAATGGGACTGTTTACTCCCTGTGGACAAAACCCATGTCTCGTTCAGCCTCTGTACTGCCAGGGCCTGGCAAAGGCAAGCAAGAGGGATGTGTTATTAAATGCTGAATAGCATCGCATTGCCTGTCTGCTCCATATTCCCTACCTTAGTCTTAAACTTGGTCCAGTTAGGTTCTGGATCTAGGAAATGACAGCAACCACTAAATATTGAGCAGGGCAGGGACAGGGTGATCTGACCAACACCATGGCTGTCTTCATTGGCTCCTGGAGAGAGTGAAAGTGCCAGGTCCTGTCAGATCTAATGTTAGTCTCTTCCTCTCAGGAACACACAGGAGTGGCATCTGCAGATAATGGGAACCTAAGTAGAGCAGGATAGATTTGGAGGCAGGGGCCATGAAATGAGGTCATTAGGAAGCTGCATCACCTCCACTATTATAGTTGTTTTTGTTGTTAGGTGCTGTTGAGTTGGGTGCCACTCATAGTGACCCTCATAGTGTTTTCAATGGCGGGTTGTTTCGATTGCTTAGGGTGTAGATTGCCATGTCCTTCTCCTGTTTTTGCAGTGCTGGGAATCAAACTCCGGTCCTCAGAGAGTGCAGAGCAGCCTCTACCAACTGAGCTAAACCCCAGCCACTCACCACTATAGTAGCAGTATTTGGGGCTGGAACTGAGAAAACAAAAGTGCTGCAAATGCTAGCATCATCAGGCCCTTGTTGAGCATTGTTGCCCCAGAGCCCTCTATGGGCTCCTGGCAAAACAGCCTCTCTCATTGGCTAAAGGGGCCTCTTGACTGTCATGGAATGTTCTGGCATCTTAACATGCATGCTCAGCCACATTCATGATATCCTAGGGGCCCAAAAGCCCCCACAAGGGCTTGAAATCTCTGTCTCTGTCTTTCTTTCTCACCGCCCACCCCCCAACAGTGTGATAAGCACAGAGATAGATACTGAGGAAGATCCCCAAGAGAAAAATGCCCATAAAAAGAAAAAAATGTTCTCTGGCAGAAGGGGTCAGACCCAGTCAGAGGACCTGCATCTTGGAGGACAAGAGGTTTTAGGCTGAGGCTGAGGTGAAATCTCTCCATTTCCCACCTGGAATATCTCAGTCCCTGATCCTAAGAGTTCCATTACGTTCAGGAAGTGAGGGGGCTGTCTTGTTTAGAAAACAAAGAACAAAAGAACTATGTTGCTGAAGTCACACCCTGACCTGGAAGACCTGGTCCTGCTGGTCAGGGAGGGAAAGGGCGATTGGAGGGTGCTAGCGACTACAACCAATGGAGACTGCAGAGGGTAGCGCACGGGATGCAGACATGAAAAACCGTCACCACAGAGCCACATGGTGGCAGAGTTAGTTCGCCATTTTTGGCTTTGCTTTTACAACATTTTAAATTTTATTCAAAGTGTTAGCTTGTTCCAGATTTTGAAACTTTTCATAGGTTAGCCTCTGGGTGGGTTCATCTCCATGCATTTTTTAATTAACATTTACTAATGGGCCAAGGATGGTACAGAGAAACAAGAAAAAAGCAGACAGGTAAGGGAACCAGGCTGACTAAAAGATACAAGGACACTGGGACAGTCTGAGAAACGGCGTGGGACAGGAACACAAAGAAGGCGGTTTGGTTCTAGAGAATCCGGAAAGCCTATTAGAGACGGCATTCTGCGAGAAGCTAGCTGGGTCACCCTGAAGGGGGATCAAGTTGTCCTAATGGAAGCCTCCCCGGATTACGAGGCAAAGAGAAACCACAAAGGCTGAGTCTTTTGTTTGTCCCTTGGTTTGGCTCCAGGCAACCTGTGCGCTGGAGCTCTGACACAAGGCCTGAGCTCCCCCTGCTGGCCTCTCTGTAGAATTGCACCATCTGGATCCAAAGTGGAACCAGATTACGTAACTCTTGTCCAGCTTTGTCCTCTTCCCATCCCCCAACCAAATTCTTGGCTTCTCTAAAACCTGCTGTTTAATGCGAGGGCTTGAAAGCACTGATTGACTGCCAAGGTCCTCAGGCCCAGAGAGAGCAGTCCTGAGAAACCCATGCTAATTGCGAGGGCACGCAGGAGGCTGGCCGAACAAACATTTATTGAATGCGTGCCACATAAAAAGTGCTGCGGAAAGGCCTGAAAAAGGATCTCATCTGGCCTTTAGTCTTCTTGCCTCAAAAGCGACGCTAGAATTAAGTGGGCCTCTGGGCTTGGGAGAGGGCACGCCCCGGTCCAGGTCTGGCCAGTTGGAGCAGCTTTGCAAAATACATCCCAGGTGGCTTCCAGGCGGAGCCCAGCAGAGCAGCCCTGATGGAGCCTCCCGCTTTCCTTGACTCCTCTCACCTCTCTCACTGTGTCTTCCTGCTCTGCATGAAGAGGGAGCATCGCAACGTGCAAAGCCCTCAGCTTTGTTTGTTATAGGTAGGGCTCCCCCAAACGCTAAGCCTGCTAATAGCATTTATCTCTGGGAGAAAGGACAGGGCAGGCTGTCTCCCTCTCGCCTGTCCTCTCCCCTATTGCCAGGGTGGTTGGATCATCTGGGAGTGGCCCTGGTCAGCAGTGGGGCCAGCTGGGGCTTCAAGTAGTTTGCCACTCTCTCTGGCTATACAGGAGCGTCACCTTGGGGGAGGAGGACAGATTTCCAGACCCCTAGCTAGGATGTATGCTCACAATAAGGAACCCTCTTCCTTCTCACCAGCTCCTGAGAGGTTAAAAACCAAAACTGGCTCTCTAAAAATTGACAAGTTCGCTTGCATAAAAGTGCTGTGTTCACAATAACCAATTTTTGAAAGCAGTCTAGGTGCCCATCAATGGATGAATGGATAAAGAAAATTATGGTAGATAGACACAATGGAGTGTTATTCAGCATAAAGAGGAATGAAGCTGTTGAGAAAATGGATGGAACTGGGGACCATCATATTAGGCAAAATAAGCCAGACTCAAAAGACAAGTACTGCATGCTTTCTCTCAGCTGCAGAATGTGGATTTTAAAACAACATGAAAGTATGTAGGAGGAGGAGGATTAGGGAAGAGGAAGGGGGCCTGCTGGAGAGGGTCATGGAGGGGGGGGCGGATGTGATCAAAGTACACTATCTACAGATGAGCAAATGTCATAATGAAACATTATTTTATACACTTAATATACACTTTTTAGAAAAGAGGGAAGGGAAAGTGCTGTGCTTCTTTACAGACAGAAATAAAATGTTTCTAAAACATTAGGTCCATGTCTGGGGTTACCTTCAAGGCCTTTGAGTGAAAACATTAGAAAGGATTCCTTTTCCTTTGTTAACAAAGAACTAAACAACTTTACAGTTAACTACTCTGCAAAAAGTAGCCACAGTCCTTGAGGGAAACAGAGTCAGTTAGGTTTTAGTTCCTTTGGGACTTGCTCTTCACTCTCGATCCCCGTCCCCCCATCTTCTGCCTTTTCTTCTTATAATTCCATGGCCCTTTTGCCCACTCTGTCCCTCCTGGTCACCCCCAGGTTCTGGCTTCCTGTACCTCACTTTCCTATGCTCCTGGGTCAGCTTCCCTGGGCAGGGGGCTGATGTGGAAAGGAGAAAAAAGTGTCCACATGGAATATCAGAATGTATGCTGCTCTGCAGGGATCTAACAGGGCTAACAGATCCCATAGAACATGTGGGGAATCAAGTTTGGGGACTTCTTTTATTCAACATTCTGTCTGCATATCACCTCTGTAAAATTACTGGCGGGCCGACACGCTGTAAGCTGTACTAGTTCCTGTCTTGAATAGCCCTTGTCCACTACCAGCACAGAGAAGTGTTTTAGTGACTTGAGAGTCCATAGGAGGAGAAAGGCCTTGACAAGCACTGCATAAATACAAATCATGGTTATTTATAAAGAATGAAAGTGGCCCATAAATACAGGAAACTGGCCCAATTCTGCCTATGTCAAGTAGAAGCAAAAAAACTTACAAACATCAAAAAATAAAAAAGGAATGCTCTACAGAAGATGTCATTTCTGTGTTGCTATAGCTGAATAAATTGTTTTGTTGTTATAGTAACCCTCACAAGGTTTTCAGTGGCTGATTGTTTCCGCATTGCCTTGGGAGTGGAGTGCGGTGTCTTTCTCCAATTTTTGAGGGGCTGGAAATCAAACCTGAGACATCCAAGACTGCAGAGCAGCACTCTACCAACTGAGCTAAATCCCAGCCCAAATAAATTGTAGCAGTTTCTAAAATGCTTGAGGAAGAATAAATGATTTTAGAAGAAACCTGCTCAGCTGCCTGGTGTTGTGGGTCCCTGCTCCTCATGGCCAGCAGGGGGCAGGCTTCAGTTATAAATGGGAAACTGCAGGGCCCATAGCAGGATGGTGGCAAACAATCTTTCCAAGGTTGTAAACTGTTTATTATTACAGGCTGTAAATATCCAGTCTGGGCATATGCTTACCCCTAGAGAGCACAATCCAAGGTTCTCAATAGGTTATGGGAGACTAGATTGCAAGTAACAGTTCCTTGAAATAAATTTTTCTTTGTTTATAAGATTAACACCTTGTTGGTCATTCCCTTTTGTGCAATAAATATGGAGAAACAGTAGGAAACAGAAAGACCAGAGTGAAGACTGCTGGAAATATTTCCTTAAGATCTGAGCCAGCTTCACACTCTATTCCTATGTATACCCAGGAGAACTGAAAATATATGTCCACCCGAAAATCTGTATATGAATGTTTGTGGCACCATTATTTATCATGGCCAAAAAATGAAAATATGCCAAGTGTCCCTTGACTGATGGATGACTAAACTAAAGGTGGCATATCCATATGATGGCCTACAGCCATACCACTGGGGCGTCCAATCCTGTCAGATCTTGGCAGCTAAGTAGGGTCAGGCCTGGTTAGTACTTGGATAGGAAACTGCCTGGGAATACCAGGTGCTGTAGGCTTGGGAGAAGGACCCAGCAACCCACTCCCAAAAAACAATCAGCCATTGAAAACCCTATGAATAGCAGAGGACTAGAAATACTGTTTCGCTTGTTATAGGTAGGGTTGCTATGAGTCAGACACCAACTTGACGGCACCTAACAACAACAACATCCATATAACAAAATATTATTCACTCATAAAAATGTAGTATTGATATGATATGGATGAACCTTAAGAAGTTTGTGCTAATTGAAGGAAGTCAGTCACAAAAGACCATACATTGTATGACTCCATGTATATTCCATAGAAACAGAAAATAAATTAGTGGTTGCTGGGGGTAAGGAAAAAGGAGGAATGGGGAGTGACTCCTAATAAGAATGCAACTTCTTTTTGGAGTGAGAATGTTCTAAAGTTAGCATTGATGGTTGCACAACTGTGAGTATCCTAAAAAGCTCTGAACTGTACACTTTAGAAGAGTGAATTTTAAGTAAAATACCCTTATTAAGCCAGCAGTAGTACCACTGTGGGGGCCGGCCCTGTCAGATCTCGGAAGCTAAGCAGGGTCAGGCCTGGTCAGTACTTGGATGGGAGACCGCCTGGGAACACCAGGTGCTGTGGGCTTTGGGAGAAGGACCAGGCAACCCATGCCCAAGAAACAATCAGCCATTGAAAACCCTATGAATAGCAGAGAAGCAGGACAATAGTGTTTTGCCTGTTGTACGTAGGGTCACTATGAGTCGGACACTGATTTGACCGCACCCAACAACAACAACAACATGTCTTACAAAACTTGCTTAATTATGGACTCAGCCAGGAGATGGGAAATCAGTAATTAATTAAGTAGCTAGACATTCAAATGGGCATTGGCGTTAAAGCTATATACTAAATAAGGAGTTAAAAACAGGTGGAGAAATGCCAATTGTTTTAAAGAAATTATATGAGTTTAGTAGTGGAAAGAATTGATTTTCAAGGTGGACAGATCTAGGTTTAAACCTGGCCACTTCATTCATCTACTCTTTTAGTGAATGTGTACTGATCACCTACCATGAACCAGGCACTGTGTAAGGCACTGACAATAAAAGCATGTGAAGAAGACAGTCTATATTTTCAGGGATCTTATAGCCCACAGGCACACTAATTACCTCTGATCTTTAAAAAGTTACTAACCCTCTCTGCATCTAGGTTTATAAAATGGAAAAGAAAAGAATAATATGGAAAGTTGTTAAAAGGATTAAATTGATTCTCTTAAACAAAATGCCTGGGATGTTGGATTTAAAAACTCCTTCTTTTTCCCTTACATACACCCTCTTGGTATCATTTTGTCATTTGCTATCACACACTATTACTTTTAGTTGAGCATTCCTAGCTTACCGAGAGACCAAATGGGCAAGGTTTGAAGGGGAACTCCAAAGCACCTCTCTTAGGTAATGGTATGCGTTGTAGTTGAGAACATGGGGGTTGGCATCAGAGACCTGAGATAGAAATCAGCTCTGCCACTTGCTGATTTGGAGCAAATAGTTACCCTTTCTGTGCCTCAGTTTCCTCCTAATAATCTCCTTTTCTGAAGTCATGAGATACTCCATGTAAAATGCTTGGCTCAATATCTGGTACATAATAGGAGCTTGGTAAAGGTTGTCTTATTATTTATCTCATAGAATATCAATTTTTAGGGCTGGCACTGGTCTTGATTTAGTGTCATGGCCAATTCCCCATTTTACAGACAAAGAAATAGAAGTTCGAAGTGGTTTGGCCAAGTCATTCTGTTAGCTGGCAGCAGAACAGGAATCTCTGATTCTTGTTCTAGTGTTGTCTTTTCTTCACATTCACAGGTGGGTTTGACTAGAATAAAGTTTCAAGTTCATACATGCAGGGTGTGATGGGAGCCATCCTCCCTTCTCAAACCAGTTTCTTTATGTACAGTGATCAAGTTGGCAAAATGACTCTGAGGAGAAGTTAGGGAATTTAGGTAACCACGCATTGCTTCACCTGGCCTTTGACAAATTTAAGCTCTTAATCTGTTTCAAGATTAGGTACTAATGGATAGAGGATTCTCTACTATGTTCTTCATTATAAAACAACAGTGCCTGGCCTGAGAGGTGGCTGCTCTTTCAAGGGCAGTGATCTCCAAACTGCAGATCATAATCTATTAGTGGGCATTAAAATAAATTTAGTGGGTCAACAAATGTAATAGGAGAATTGAAAATATCAAGGAGAATCACAAGTAGTAACAAGTATTATTCTGTGAAATCTTTGTTACATATGTCATATATGTGCAAATTGACTTATGCATTGTGATAAGACAATTAAAAATATTTTTTAATGTGGGCTGCAGTCCCAAAACACTCACAGCTACTGCTTTAAGACATGATCTTTACCGCCTTCAATTAAAATTTTTATCTTGCTTTTAAATTGCCTACTCATTCATTCACTCAACAAGTATTTGTTGAGCACTTACTAGATGCCAGGCTCTGTTGTAGGCAGTAGGCAGCAAACAAAACAGAAAAATTCTTGCAGTCACAAGGCTTCCCTTCTGGTGAAGGAAATACAAGTAATACATAGGTAAGGTGCAAAATTTAGGGAATACAGATAAAGACAAAAGCAGGAATGAATGAATGAATGAATAAACTCATGACACTCATAATCACCAACCCAGAAAAAACACTGTTGGCATTTTGGTTTATATCCTTACAGACTTTTCTTCATAATCATATGCCACGTATCATGCCATTTCAGGACCTCAGGGTAACAGATGTCACATAAGTAAATGTACAGTGTGGATGTTGACCAAGATCCAGTCCTCTGAAGCATGCTTTTTTCTAATTCTGCCTCCCTCCTGTCTCTCTTATTTATCCATAGCCCTCTCCAAGCAGCACCCCTTTTTCTACTATAGTAACTACAGGGCCAGGTCCTCAGTCTAAGGGACCAAGGCTTCTGTTGCATATTTGAGGCACAGTGCCTGGCTTGGCCCAGCTCACTGCAAAGGTCTGTGACAGGGTTCTACTGAATATTGACTTTAAATGGCTTTAACACTTTTTTTGTTTCTGTTGTTGGCTTTGGTTTTGGCTTTTTGAGTCAAGGTCTTGCTGCATAGCCCAGGCTGCCCTCAAACTTGGGATCCTCCTGCCTCAGCTTTCTGAGTGGTGGGATTACAGTCATACACCACCACTTCCAGTGACTTTAACAATTTAATAACTTTATAGATAAAAGACATTGAGGTCCAGAGAGCTTGGGACTTGTCCAAGTCTTAGCAATGGGAAGTACAGGCAAGAGTCTGAATGTCTTGTTCTCCACCATTTGACTTAAACATAAGTAAGATCGTGTGCCTGGCACAGAATCGAGTAGTGTTTTGTTCTGCTGTACATAGCTGACTATGAGCCGAACCTGACTGGACAGCACCTAGTAACAACAACAAGCTCCCATAGTTGTTGTTTTAAGTTAGTATTTGCTAAGAGGTAAAAACTGGTTAGGCTTACCTCGATTCAGAGACTATTAATTTAGTAAATTTCTTTGTATTTTGCAACTGCCATGCTAAAAGCCTGAAAAATAGATGTAATAAGAAGTAGCACTTAAGTTCAGCAGACAAGAAGATAGAATTGGATCCTTTCCAAAACCAGTGTTTACACTAGTATGCCACTGGCTTTCTCATTTCCTTTAACAAGCTGTTTAAGGAGGTAACTATCTTTTAAAATATGTATATTTAAAAGAGTAAATAGCCTTGTGGACAGAGCAAAGAATTTAAAATTAAGAAGTTTGGACTCTAGAAACCAAACATGGTGGCACATGCCTGTAAAGGATTACAAATTTGAGGTCAGTTTGGGCTATGTAATGAAACTCTGTCTCAAGAAAAACAAAACAAATCAAAACAACAACAGTGTAACACAGGAGAGAGAGGAAGAGAGAGAGAGAGAGGAGAGAGAGAGAGAGAGAGAGAGAGAGAGAGAGATTTGGACTCTAGTTCCAACTCTGATGGGTCAGTTACCCCACTCTAGCCCGTTTCCTCAGTTGTACAATGCATGGGATGGATTGCATAGAGATTTTTAAGTAGTGGTCAGTGGGGCCCAGGACATATGAAAAGGAGACCCATCAGCTGGGGCTCCAGAGCCACACTCCCTCCTCCCACCACCTTCCCCTCACTCCTCAGAACAGCTTCCCTTTCACCCCTCTTATGTGTTTTACAGGGAAATAATCTGCATAAGATTTTACTTGAAGGTCCTTATGGGGTCTGCTCTCATTGTCTATTGCTGAGCTATACCCTTAGCCTGGATATGCTTGGGTTTTTGTTGTTGTTTGTTTAATTTTAATTTTAATTTAATTTAATTTTTAAATAGCATTTAAGAATCACCATAATGTCGGGCCAGGTGCCGCATGCCTGTAATCCCAGCGGCTTGGGAGGCGGAGGTGGGAGGATCGCAAGTTCGAGACCAGAGGCAGTCTGTGTAATTTTGCGAGACCCTGTCTCAAACCAGCACTTGCAGAGCATGCAAGTGCGAGGCCCTGGGTCCAACACCCAGTAACACACACACACACACACACACACACACACACACAAAACACATCACCGTAATGAGATCTGAAAGATCCTTTCTACTTCTAACATTCTACAGTTTTTCTGAGTTCAAAGATTGGTCCTCGATTTTTCTGTTTAAAGACCTGTGGACATGCCTCCACCCCCCTCCCCCCCAAGGACTCCAAATTCTGAATATTCTCTGCTGACTCCACACTGCCTAGCATTGTTAGTACTGTGCTGGCTATGAAGCTCCTGACAAAGAGCTCAGCTGGCCAGTAGTCCCGCCCTAATAATTTGGCAAGTGGCAGGAAAGAACACTTGCAGCAGTGCATTTTTACTGACCACGGAATTGATTTTCTTATTTTTTAGTTTTTAAACTTGCAGGTATTTGTTCCCAACACGTTGGGAAAGCAGTTCCGGAGTCATTCCCCCGCCCCCCACCCCCTCTGGCCAGCTAGGCAGCGTCCCTGTCCACACGCTGCCTGCCGCATTGTTTAGCGAAAGGCATTGTGTAACACCATTCCTAACTGGTCCCTGCTGTGGTGAGCAGAGATTCAGGTTGGATCTCACATCCTCTCCTGCACGTTTTGGTTTTCTGGTTGTCTCACTATCTTTCCCCAAAGTCGCCTCTGAAAGCCAGTGATCTTTGGCTGCCACTGCAGTCTGCGCTGCCTCAGGCTGTGCCAGCCCAGCCCTTCCTAGAGCCCCACAGCCCTTGCTGGTCTGAATGAATTTCACATGCAAGGTGGCTGCTTTGCTCAGAGTGGAATGGGAGCACTGTTCAAAGTTTGCAGACGCTAAAAGCAGACAGAGAGAAATCAGCATTTTCTACTCACTGGAGGTCAGTAAGGTTCAAGAACTTGCAGGTAGAGGTGGATGTACACCAGGATAAAGAACAAGAGCGAGCGCTGACTGACTCACTCCGAGTGTTCCTCACCTCGTTTAATCTTTATAATAACCCTCCTAGGCAGGGACTATCCTCTTATCCCCATATGAAGGAGAAAGAAACAAGCTGAGAGAGGTCGAATTACTTGTCTAGACACAGCTAGGAAGTGGCAGCTGCAGTAGCTGAGCTTGTTCTATCTGGCACCAAATGCCCTATTCTTCCCACCCCACCATGCTGCCTTCTTGCTGAGCCTGCTGACTCATTTGGGAAGTTATATAAGCTTGTAAATCACTCTGAGACTCCCAGATAATGTGACTGCAGAAAGAAGAACAAAGTGTTGCCCTGAGGAGCTTTGGTGCAGAGGCAGAGGCGCCACATGAGGCGCTGTGTGGTCAGCAGGGATGCTGCAGAACTGCAGGAGGGTCGTGGCCTTTTGGGTGGGTTCCAAACCAGAGGCCACTGTTTGTTCCTGCTCTCTCCTATCCCATTCTGTAAATAAATAGGATTTTAGTGAAAAACAGAAGACTAAAACTATTTATCCATTTAATTCACAAGTAGTTACTGAAAGTCCAGCCCAGCCTTTGGCCAGTTGCAGAAGGTGTGCCAAGGTGCCCAGGATGGGGCAGTTTTGTACCTCTAGAGACCGTCACCTCCATCAGGGGAAATAAGCCAGGGTGGCCTTTAGCATCATCCTCACACCCTTTTTATTGACTAGGAGAGTCTCGTGGTCAGATTTGCACTTTGGAAAGTTATCCCTGACATCTGTGTGGGGAAAGAAGCAAAGTAGTGGCTGCTGGCAGAGCCCCATCCATGTTCCCTCATGCTGAGGACTCCGCACTGAAGGCCTGTGACCCCCTGCTCTGGATCGGCAGCATGCTCAGCCCTTACACAGCACAGGCCAGAAGTCCTGGGGAACTCTTGCCCCTGAGATCAGCCCTCAAGCAATGATGGACGGGTGGAGAGAGGAGGGGAAATGCCTCAGCTTCTTTACATGTTGGCTAGGATGACACTCGGGTGGGTTCCAGACTGTCTTCCAGAGCTTTCCAGTGGAACAGAGCTCCAGTGTCCTGTAGTGCATGATAACACCCCCTCTGCTGGCTTTTTTCACCTCCGTGTCTATTCCCTGATGCATAACACATAATATTGAACATACATAATATTATGTATATTATACACAATGCAGCTCCCCGAGTTTCCAGGATTACCTCTCAGACTATTTATAGTCAATCTTTGTCTTAGGCTCTGCTTCTGAGAGAACTCAAACAAAGACCATTTAATACCTCAGTGTAGAGATAGATTATGAGAGCTGACCAAAGAAGCAGAAGTGGGAATAGACAGGAGGGGCTGGATATGAGGACTATGTACCCTGAAATTTAAGACTTCAAAATGAGGAACTCCTACAACTCAATAGTAAAAATAAAACCAAAAACCAAATGGAAAAATAGACTAAGTGCTCAAGTACATGTTTCTTCAAAAAGACATTCAAATAGTCAATAGGCACATGAAAAAATGATCAACATCAGTAATTATCAAGAAATGAATATCAAAACCAGAATGAGACAACATCTCACACCTTTTAGGATGGCTACTACCAAAAAAACAAACAAAAGACAGCAACTGTTGGGAAGGATGTGGAGGAAACTGGAACCCTTCTATACTGTTGGTGGGAATGCAAAATGGTGCAGCAGCTATGGAAAATGAAATGGAAGTACCTCAAAAAATTAAAAATAGAGCTGTCATATGATCTATCAACCCTATTTATGAGTATTTATCCAGAAGAATTAAAATAAAGATCTTAAAATGATACTAACACTCCTGTGTTCATTGCAGCACTCATCATAATAGCCACAATGTGAAGACAACTTAAATGCCCATCAACAGATGAATAGATTATATGTATAACATATAATTCATAATATCATTGTCTATTATGCATGTTCAATATTATGTTATTATGTAATATACATATAATGTTTTCTACCTATAATAGAATACCATTCAAGTTTAAAAAGGAGAGAAATTTTGTAATACATGGCAACATGGATGAAGCTTGAAGACATTATGCTAAATGAAATAAGCCGATCATAAAAAGACAAACATTGTGTGATTCCACTGATATGAATATCTAAATAGCCAAATTCACAGAATCATGAAATGGTGGTTGGGAGGCTGAGGGGAGGGAGAAATGGGGAGTTAATAACAAGGAACATTAAGTTTCAGTCAAAGAAAATGAACAAGCTCTAGAAATCTGCTATACAGCATTGTAACTATAGCAAAAAAATAGTGTGCACTTGAAATTTTGTTCAGAGGGTAGATTTCATATTAAATCTTATGATAAAATAAAACAGGTGGAGAGGGTAAGAGAGAAGAGAAGGAGTGAGAAGACTGGGTGAATGGTAATGCCTTAAACTGAACCAGGGAATATATTTGGGGAATAAGAAAGTAATTCCAATTTCTTACATGTGAGAGAAAGTTCTATCAGGCTGTGATGTCATTTGCAAAAGTGAAAGTGCCCTTTTTGCCAAAAGCATCTTCCCAAAGCTCTTACCATAGTGCTTGAAACTCTATATTACTCATTACCTAGGCTTTCTTTTTCCAGAATCTTATTTTTAAAATGCTCCTGAGATTACTGGTACTTTCATTATGTGTGATAATAGCATTGTGGTTATGTAGAGGAAAACTCCTTAACTGTTAGAAATACATGCCAAGGTATTTAATGGGCAAAATGAAGCACTGTCAAAGATTGCTTTCAGATAATCAGGCAAAAAGAAAATTGAAGTGTATTTGTAGGGAGATAGAAAAAAATATTGGTGAAATATTTAAAAGTATAAAAGCTGGGAAATAAATACATGAGTTTATTATGCCATTTCTTCTACTTTTGTGTGTTTGAAAATTTCCACACACACACAAAACAGTTACCCTGATATTTTCAAGCTTCTCCAGGGATGGTATCCTGTCCAATTGTCTTTAACATTTGTGAAAAATCAGCCATGAAAGTGTGTTTTAAAAGTATGGTTGGGTTTTATGTATTTATTTAGAAGAAAAAGAGGTTGGTTCTTTCAATAAATAGTCTCATTAGGAGTTGGATTTTTAAAAGCAAAGAAGTCAGGATTCAGAATATCATACATTTTGCAACCAGCTGATCGTTTCCACCATTCTCCAGAATGTAAGAAAGCATCTAATGATTCTATCATGTCCTACAATGGTTCTATAAAAGGTGCTTTGTATGCATGATCTCATCTTGTCTCCAAAGTTGTCTAGGGATCCATTTCACAGATGAACAAACTGAGACTGGAGAGATAAGGTCTTTTGTCTAAAAACAACAGTATTTTAAACTGCAGGGGTACTTGGAGAGGGGCCAGGGTTTGAAGCTTCATGTGTCTGACTCTAAAGTATGGTACATTCCACAGCCTTCAGTCCAGGTTACTCTGTTTCTCTAAGTCAGTTTGGCAATCCAAGGAGTGGTGATTCACAAACTGGCTCTGACTTAATTGATTTCCTGGGAACTGGCCTTGGTTAGGTTAAGCTTAAACAAAGAGAAATTGAGAGCATGAACCCATGGGCAGGGATGGCTGGATAACAAGTGCTCAGAGACCAAGTGAGGATTGTCAAGGAAGCATCAAGCCTGCTCACTCCACAGCCTCATTGGACATAATATTATGGATATTATTATTTATAGCAAAGACTCTGGAAAATTCCTTAAAGGCTTTAGTGAAAAAGCAGAATATAGTATAAATGTGTTTGTATATATGTATATGTATAGATGTGTATCTATATATGCAGTATATATGTACACATATATACATCCCCATATAGGCTATATTCTATTTTTTCACTAAAGTCTTTAAAATAAGCTATATTCTAGAGTCTTTACATATATATGGATATGTAGTATTTGTTGCTGTTGTTACGTGCCATCGAGTTGGGTGTGACTCATAGTGACTTTCACAAGGTTTTCAATGGTTGATTGTTTTCAGGATTGCTTTGAGAGTGGATTGCCACATCTTTCTCCCATTTTTGCGGTGCTGAGGATCGAACCAAGGTCCTCAAAGAGTATAAAGCAGTATTCTACCAACTGAGCTAAACTCCAGCCACCATATGCAGTAGAGGTATACATATATACATACACATATACATACACATGCCTGTAGCCATAGCCCTGTGGCATCCAATCCCGTCAGATCTCGGAAGCTAAGCAGGGTCGGGCCTGGTTAGTACCTGGATGGGAGACCGCCTGGGAACACCAGAAGCTGTAGGTTTGGGAGAAGGACCTGGCAACCCCCTCCCAAAAATCAATCTGCCATTGAAAACCCTATGAACAGCAGAGAAGCACTGACAATAGTGTTTCCCCTGTTGTACAGAGGGTCTCTATGAGTCGGATACCGACTCGATGGCACCTAACAACAACAACATACATACACATATATACTGTATTCTACATGTAAACATATATAAAGTATATATATTATACAGTGATTACAATTTTTTTTTCTCTTTTTTCTTCTTGTTTTTTGTAGTGCTGGGGGATGGAACCTAGGGTCTTGGCATGCTAAGCAAGTGTCCTACCACTGAGCTATATCATCAGTTATGATTATAATTTTCTAAAACAACTTCTATGTGGAGAAAAGATTGTCAAAACTTCCACAACTTCTATGTGGAAAGAAATGTCAAATGTTATGTCTTTAGGTTATGGAAATAGGGGCTTTTTATATTTTAATTTTTATCTTATTTAAAGATTTTCCTGCCATGAAACATACTACTTTTGGAATAGGAATAAAATGTAAACAATAAACAAACAAACTAAAGAAGAAGAGGAAGAACAGAAAATTCTGAGCAAGGGATGATAAATTACATTAGCTGCCCTAAGCCACACACATGGAGCAAAGCTCATCACTGGCTTCCAGCCCCTTTGTTGGGCAAAGTGACTGAAACACTGAGAAGGCCTGTTCTCTTGCAGATCATACGTGTGACCCCAGAGTACATATCTCCAGCAACAGGTTGCTTTCTAGACCTCAAGAGGTTAAATTCAGATAGCCACCTCCTTGTTCTATTTAACATGGCTGTAAATGATCGTCTTTTGGGGGCCAGACTTGTGCTACATTTTAGAAAGCCAGAGTCCACAAAAAGCTTCAACTATCTCTCTTACCTGGACAGAGAACTTCTCCCCAAGACTGTTAAGCCAAGAGCTATACTATTCCCACTCACAGCATCTACAGAGTGCCGTGGCAGGAATAGTGGTTACTTCTAGCTCACTCTGAAGTGGAAAATATTGGATACCTTTCATTTAGAAGCTTGAAATTCAGTAGTTTTCTTGAAGAGATTTTTTTTTAACCAACACTAAAGAAAAGAAATATAAGAACTTTCACTCTAAACCAACCTGCATCAGGGACAGCCATGTGCTCTGCATCCTGGGCCAGACTCTGCAGGGGACATGTCCAGCAAGAAACAGAACTTGCTCCTAAAAGAAGAGAGGACAAACTGGTACAAAATTGCCTGTAATACCATGGAGGATAAAGGATAAAGCACATTTAGGAACAAAAAATCATCTCTATGACTTTATGGAAAGGTTTTCCAGATGGAACCTTTGAAGAGGATCTTGATAGACATATGTTTTCAGTCAGCCCAAGATAGCTAGGAGAGTTTAGGATGCCATGGATAGACAGAAGAATATCATCAAGCAAAAGAAAAGATTTGGGGGGGCTGGCCCAGTGGTAGAATGCTTGCAAAGCATGTGTGAGGCCCTGGGTTCAATTCCCCAGTACTGTAAACAAACAAAAAAGATTATTTGTTTATTATTTTTAAAAAGACAATTCTTTCTGTTCCAAATCTTAAAAAATTCAAGTGGCCCTATAAACTGAGGCCTCTAAAGGTCTAATGGTTGGCCTATGGCTTGGCTTTGTTTTGCTGAGTATGGACTTGGGGCTCTGTGGAATTTGAGAGGTCGGTGAAGGAGGCAGTTTGACTGGAGGATCTCCGAGAGAAGACTTGTGGGGAGAAGAAGGAGGAGACAGCTCCTACTGGTGCAGAGATGAGAGCTTAGGGGCAAAGAAGAGATACCAAAAGGGTGCTGTTAGAGCATTTTACTTTGTAATATGCTCTTCCTCTTCTGTATCCACACAAAATCTTTGGTAAAAACCTACATTACTGGACAATGCTTTGGACATGAATTTTGAATTGGGGGTGGGCAGTGTTGGAGGGTGGTGGGTATTGAGTATGGCCTGGAGGTATGCAGGTGATGGAAGCAGAGGGGTAGAGACATCTGGTTTATATACTCACCTTGTGGTGAGGAAAGGCAACTAGTCATTTATTCATTCATTCATTACTGCTGTGATGTGCCAAACACTTGCTAGTGTTGAGATGCAGGGTGATGTGGTCCTGGCCTTCAAAGAGTGTATATTTTGGTGAAGAATGGGCAACAGGGATTAACTAAATATTTAAATATGTAAAACTAGGATTGCAATTAGTGTTATGAAGAAGTTATCTATAGTCTTGTGAAAATTCATAAAGGGACTTGGCCTTGTTGGTTAGTTAAGGGGATGTAGAATAGAGAATTGAGTTCTAAAAGATGAATATGAGTGCAATATAAAGTGTAATGTTTAAGGCAGAGTGAAGAGTAAGTGCAAAGGTCTTGTGGAGCACAGACAGCAATGAGCATAGAAGCAGAGGGAGGAGGCAGGAAGCAGAGATTTACAACTTGGTGTTGTAAATCATTTAAGTTTCATTAGGGGTGATAGGATCACGGGTACGCTGGCTGATGTATGAAAAGAAATGGAACTATGGCAAGATTAGATATATGTGAGAGAACCAACCAGGAGGCCATTACCTTCCTTCCCCAAGCAAAAGGTGATAGTGGACAATACTTTATCTCCAAGAAGAAAGCAGGACCTACCCTCAGCTAAGAGCATCAGCCGTATCGTATGTTAAGTGGACAACATGCAAGAAAATGTCGTCTTATACTTTGTAGGAAACTTATTGTTCCTTTCAAGTACAAATATGTGCTTATGTAAGTGACTTTAGTAATAAGAACAGATATATGCTAATACCAGGATGAAAAGACTGTCTCTGAAAAAGAGGAATGCAAAATGCAATATTCATAAGCTTTTGGATATGTCTGTATGACAGATGTGTTTCTAAGTGTACTGTATATTTTAGGCAGAAACCTTTTTTCCCCTGTTGGTTTGTATATAGCACATTAAATGGATGAAGCGAGCAAACCATTATGTATGAGTTACTTTGTCTTGATGTTAAAAACAACTCACAGAAGCATGTACATTAGAATATTTCCATGTCACCTTCAATTCACCCTGGGTGCTCTAATTTTGCTCAAAGAAAAATTAACAAACCATAATAGTATTGAGAGATTATACTAAAACTCTGTATTATAAATAGATCAAGTAGACAAAATGAATAAGGATATGAGAGAAGCAAACCACACAACTAATAAGCTCTATCTAGCCTTGAGGGTGGGCTGGGATTTAGCTCAGTTGATAGAGCGCTGCGCTGCCGTCTCTGAGGTCCCAAGTTCAATTCCCAGCACCGCAAAAATGGGAGAAGGGACTGGCAATCCACTCCCAAGGCAATCCCGAAACAGTCAGCCATTGAAAACCCTATGAGGGTTGCTATGAGTCGGATACCGACTCAACAGCACCTAACAACAAGAACAACAAGCCTTGAGGGTTGGGGTTTGGCTTAGTTGGTAGAGTGCTGCTCTGTGCTCTCTGAGGCCCTGGGTTCCCAGCACTGCAAAAAATGGGAGAAGGACATAGCAGCCCACTCCTGAAGCAACTCCAAAACAATCAGCCATTGAAAATACTATGAATAGCAGAGAAGTACTGATATCATGCCAGGCATGGCACAGTGTTGGACAGTGTTTCATCTCTTGTACCGACTCAATGGCACTTAATAAAAATCTATCCTTGAACACAGTGAACACAGAATATATATTCTTTTTAAATTTCCATGGAACTATTTACTGTAGGGGGCTGTGGTTTAATTCAGTTGGTAGAGTGCTGTTCCACATTCTCTAAGGACCAAGGTTCAATCCCCTGCCCTGCAAGGATGGGAGAAGGACATGGCAATCCACTCCCTGAAACAATCAGCCATCAAAAACCCTATGCAGGTCGCTATGAGTTGGACATGACTCGATAGCACTTAACAACAACAATTTATTGTGAGCTGTAGCTGTATCACCATGGCATCCAATACCATCAGATCCCGGAAGCTAAGCAGGGTCAGGCCTAGTTAGTACTTGGATGGGAGACCACCTGGGAACACTGAGTGCTGTAGGCTTGGAAGAAGGACTTGGCAGCCCACTCCTCAAAAAAATAATCAGCCATTGAAAATCCTATAAATAGCAGAGAAGAACTGACAATAGTGCCAGGCATGGCACAGTATCAGGTAGTGTTTTTTGTGTGTTGTACATAGGATCACTATGAGTTGCACACTGACTCTACAGCACCTAATTGTTGTTGCTGTTGTTAGGTGCCGTCGAGTCGGTGTCCGGCTCATAGCGACCCTCATAGGGTTTTCAATGGCTGATTGTTTTGGGATTGCTTTGGGAGTAGATTGTCAGGTCCTTCTCCCACAGCACCTAATTACAAGAAATTTATTGTAAAAAATTGAAAATACATGATTACAAGAGTATGTTTACTGTGCAATAACTCATTGAACAGAATGTGTAAGATTTGTGGGTTTTTTCTATCTGTAAGTTACATACTAAGATCCTTTCTCAAAAAGAAAAAAGAAAACAAAACAAAAAAAAAAAAAAAAAAAAGAAAAGAAAAGAAAAAGAAAGCCACACAAAACAAGACAAAACAAAAAACTGGCCACATATGAAGTCCCAAAGAAAATCTCAGCAAATTTCAAAGGATTAATATTATACAAAGTTCTTTGACAATTGTTGTTGTTAGGTGCCGTGGAGTCATGTCCGACTCATACTGACCCTCATAGGGTTTTCAATGATTGATTGTTTCGGGATTGCTTCAGGAGTGGATTGCCATGTCTTTCTCTTGTCTTTGACAATAATGCAGTTCAATTAGAAATTAATAATAAAAACATAGTCAAAACAAAATATCTTTTGGAAAGTAAAAAATGCACTTATAAGTAATATATGAGTTAAAAAAGTAATAAAAGTGTCCAATTTACATGACAATGAAAATACTAATAAAAACTTGAGGAGATATAGCTAAATGAAATATACAGAATTATATGCATGTGTTATAAACCACAAAAACAAAAGATGAATGAGATCAATACTCAAGAAGCTAGAAAAAGTCAGGTATGGTGGCGCATGCCTGTACCAGCACTCAGGAGGCTGAGGCAGGAAGATCGAGAGTTCAAGGCCAGCCTGGGCTACATAATGAGTTTCAGGTCATCCTGAGCTATGCAGTGAGATCTTCTCTTAAAAGAGCAACAAACAAATAAAACAACAACAACACCACAAAAGAAGCTAGAAAAATGCTGCACATCGTGGTGCATGCCTGTGATGCCAGCAACTCAACTGTGATGCCGGCAGAGGCAAGAAGATAGCAAGTTGGAGGCCAGAAGTAGCCTGCATAATTTAGTGAGACCCTGCCTCAAAATACAAAGTAAAATTTGGGCTGAGCTGGGGGTGCAGCACACTGGTAGATAGCATGTAAAGCATGTGTGAGGCCATGGGTTCAACTTCCCAGTACGGAAAAAGCTAAAAAAAGGATATTACACTAAACTCAATAAAAGAAGAAATAAATATACAAGGAAAAATTATTGATTACCACTGACTAACACAATTAAAAAGTGGGATCCCAGCCGGGTGCAGTGGCACATGCCTATAATCCCAGTAATTCAGGAGGCTAAGGCAGGAGGATTGCAGGTTCGAGGCCAGAGGCAGCCTGCATAACTTAGTGAGACCCTGACTCAAGACAAAACATAAAAAGGGAGCTGGGGTGCAGCTTAGTGGCAGAGCACTTGTAAAGTATGCATGAGGCCATGCATTCAACCCCCAGTACTGAAAAAAAAAAGAAAAAAGAAAAGAAAAGAAAGAAAGAAAAAAATAGGGACTCCAATCAAAAGCCCAGCAACTTATTTTGTAGGTATTGACAATCTGATTTTCAAGTAAATTTGGAGAGGTAAACCCTCTGCCTCCCCCACAATAGCCACCATAACATTGAAGAACAAAGTTTGATGACTGACACTATCAGATTCCAAAATTCACTCTAAAGCTACAGTAATTAGAACAGTGGAGTACTGAGATAAGAAAAGACAAAGAGATCAATAGGACACAATAGAGAGCCTAGAAATATACCCACATAAATATAGTCAACTGATCTTTGACAAAAGAACAAAAACAATGTACAGTGGGGCAAAGATAGTCTTTTCAACAAATGATGCTGTAACAACTGGACATCCCAAAACAAAAACATGAATCTAGATACAGATCAAATACTCTTCATAAAAATGAACTCAAAATGAATCATAGGTCACAATTTAAAACACAAAACTATTAGAATCCTAGAAAATACATACGAGAAAGCCTAAATGACCTTGGGTAAGGCAGTGGCTTTTTTGCTACAGTACCAGATATCTGTGAAATAAATTGATAAATTGGACTTCATTAAAATAAAAAACTCTGCTTCAAAAGACAATGCCCAGAGAATGAGAAGATGAACCAGAGACTATGAGAACATATTTGCAAAATACATACCTGTTATTTAAAATACACAGAACCCATATCACTCAGTAAAAAAGCAATAACCTGATTTTAAAAGTGGGCCAAAGACCATACCATATACCTCACCAAAGAATATATATAGAAAGAAAAATAAGCAGATGAAAATATACTCCACATCATATGTCATCAGGGAAATGCAAATTAAAACAATGAGTTATTCCTATATAGTTATAAAAATGGTCAAAATCTGCAACACTGACAACACTAAATGCCAGCAAGGATGTGGAGGAATAGGAATGCCCATTTATTGCCTATGGGAAAGCAAAATGGTACAGCCATTTTGGAAGATAGTTTAACAGCTTCTTATGAAACTAAATGCATTCTTACCATATAATCTAGCAATTGAGATACTTGTCTTTACCCAAAAGAGTTGAAAATGCGACAACAACACAAAAACTGCACATGAATGTTTACAGTAGTTTTATTCACAATTGTCATAGCTTGAATGCAATCAAGATGTTTGTTCATCAGGTACAAACTGATATGAACTGTATAGTTCATTCAAACAATAGAATATTACTCAACGCTAAAAAGAATGAGCTATCAATCCATGTAAAGGCGTAAAATAATCTTAAATATATATTACTGACTGAAAGAAGGCAATCTGAAAAGGCTAAATACTGTATGATTCCAACTATGGACATTCTGGAAAAGAAGAGATGATGGTGATAGCAAAAAATATCAACAGTTGCCAGGTGTTAGTTAGGAAGAGTAAGTGGAATAGGCAGAGCACAGAGGGTTTTTAGGGCAATGAAAATACTTTGAATGATACTATAATGATAGATACACGTTATTACAATTTATACAGAACAACACAAAGAGTGAACCCTAATGCAAACTACGGACTTCATGTAATAATTGTGTATTAATATTGGTTCATCAATTAATAAAAACTACCACTCCGGTGGAAGAAGACGTTGATAATGGGGTGGGGGGCTATGCACATGTGGGGAAAAGTGGTATGTGGACAATCTCTGTACCTTCTTTCATTTTGCTTTGAAACTAAAACTGTGCTAAAAAATAGTCTTTAAAAAATGGGTTTTGTGTTTTCGTAGACAAAGTAGACAATCTTTTAGCAAGATTGTAAAGGGGGAAACAAAATACTAAAAGCAAAAAGGAGAACATAATTATAAATACAATAGAGATTGGAAAACTCATAGGATGAAACTAGAAACTCATGGAAATACATTTAAAACAAGATATTTGAGAAAATATAAGTTATCAAAATTGACTCAAGAAGAAATAGAAAACCCAAACATGCTAATAACCATTATAGAAACTAAATTAATAGTTGTAATTCTCCCTGAAAAAAAGATGAAAGACACAGATAGTTATACAAGATAATTCCCCAACTCTTCAAGGAATAGAAAACCTTTATGCACACTGTTTCAGAGAGTTCTTTAAAATTTTAAAAAAGAAATATAGCCAACTCATGTCATAATATGCTCAAAACTAGACAAGAACACAATGAGAAAAATATGAATATAGAGCCAATTCATTTATGAACATGAATGGTAAATTATAAGTAAAATGCTAACAAACTTAACTCAATTGTTGCTGTTGTTAGGTGTCGTCATAAGTATATTTAAAAAAAAATACATGGCAGGCATTAGGTAGGGTTTATTCCAGAATTTAAAACATTCTGGCCTCAGAGCAACCTAGCAATGTTCTTTGTCTTTTTAAACAAATTAACAGAGAGAAACCATATGATAATACATCAAAAAATGTTGAAGTCACAAAGGATCAACTATATGCTCATTTATGAATTAAAAGGCCATTTTGGCAGGGATATAAGAGAATTCTCTTAATTTGACAAAGGGCTCTGTTAAGCCCTACAACAAACATCATATTTAGTGATGAAAAAACTGAAGATTTCCTATCAGAGTTTGGAACAAGGTAGGAGGTCATCTGTTTGTGCATTCTACAACATTATACTGGAGATCCTAGCTAACACAATAGGAGAGAGGAGAAATAAGCATAAGACCTGGAAAAGAAAAGGCAAGATTGCTATTTGCATAAGATACTACTGACTACATAGAACAATCCAAAAGAAGGCATAGAAAAGCTAATAGGACTGATAAAAACTTAAATATGGATACTGGTTCCAAGATCAGTATACAAAAGTCAGTAACATTCCGACATACCAGCAACTGCTAATTAGTAGGAAACAGAAATACTATTGATAAAATCTATAATGTAATAGGAATTAGTCTAATAGAAGAGATGAGAGTATTTTAAGGAAAAAGTTAACAAAATATGACTGAGGAACATTATAGGGGACCTAACTAATGATCACAGATGGGAAAATACAATATAATAAGAATGTGTATTTTCCCAAATGAAGCTATAAATTTAGTGCAAATCCAATAAAAATCTCAATGGATGTTTTTTTTCATGGAACTTGAAAACTTAATACTAAAAGTCATCTGGAAGAGAAGAGAAATAAAAGTAGCTTAGACAATTTTGAACTATAATAAAACAGAAAGATTTGCTCCATGAAATAAAACTTCAGGCAAAGCTATAGAAGAAATATAGAAAGTAATATGTGTTCATCATGGATAAGCCATACAGTCTCAAAGTGCCTATTGGGTGTAATACCACCGCAGAAGAAAGTAATTATGTGTGGATCTTTTGTAAAACAGTTGTATAATTTTATTCATGACTGACTGGGACAATGATCAAGTCTACAGAGTCACAGAGGAGTTAGATACAAAGAAATTATGTGAGGCTTTGGGCGATCTGACTAAAGAGTGTCAAACTGATGCTGCATCCTCTTTTGGAGAAAAGAGAAAGTGGATTACTTGAGCTTAAGTGGGACCTTGAAACCTCTGAAATACTGTTCTTATCTTTTTTTAAGACTGTTGTTCTTTTCTATTTTTCTAGGCAAGGTCCCAGAGTTGCTACACAATCAAACAGGTGACTTTCCCTGACACCTTATGTTCTTGGATCTCCTTGACAATTAAATCAAACCACATAGCACTCTGTCTCTCTCCTTTGCAGCCTTACCAACAGTGATAGACAGGAAAATATAGGTTTGATGGGACTTGAAGCTTACATAATTTGAGGGGAGAGAAAAGGGAGATTTAAAAAAAATATATACACAGGCTAGGATTGTAGCTCAGTGTTAGAGTGTGTTCTTAGCATACATGAGGCCCTGCATTCAATCCCCAGTACCATACACAAAAAGAAAAACTATACAAAATTCCAAATAAGATTAAGTATCAATGAGAAAAACCACAATAAATTATAAATTAAAAATATAACCATTGCTAAATCCAGAGAAATAAATCTATAATGTAATATAGTGTATAATTCTATAATAAAATAGATGTAAATATATACAATGTAGAAATATATTTATAATATATAATGTATAGATATATTTATAAAGTATAATGTATTGATATATCTATAATGTATTGATATATCTATAATGCATAGGTATATTTGTAACATACATATGTATAGTGCCTGCAGCCGTAGCACTGTGGTATCTGATCCCATCAGATCTCGGAAGCTAGGCAGGGTCAGCCCTGGTTAGTACTTGGATGGGAGACTTCCTGGGAACACCAGATACTGTAGGCTTGGGAGAAGGACCCAGCAACCCACTCCAAAATATCAATCTGCCATTAAAAACCCTATGAATAGCAAAGAAGCACTGACAATAGTGATTCACCTATTGTACGTAGAGTTGCTGAGTCGGACACCAACTCCACGGCACCTAACGACAATAGATGTATAATTTAATGTAACTTCCTGATATTTTTCTATATGTTTTGGCTGCATACAATTCATTCACCTCTTCAAATGGCAACAATTTGTAATATCCTTTTCTTTTCTTTTGTTCTTTCTTTGTTTCTTCTTTTCATTCATTCTTTCTTTTTGGCAGAACTGGGGGAAGTGTAAACCTGGGGCCTCACATATGCTAGGCAAATGCTCCACCACTGAGCTTTACCCTAATCCCTTTTTTTATTTTTTATTTTGAGAAAAGGTCTCATTAAATTGCACAGGCTGCCTCTGGCTTTGAACTCATGATCCTCCTGATTCAGACTCTCAAGTCACTGAAACTACAGGTGTGCACCATGATGGCCAACTTGTAATATTATTTTCTGTGGAGGGGAAAGAAAGGTAATTCAATCTCTTTCTTATTCATCCTTCCCACAATTTCTGCACCTACCTATTGGTCTTTTCGTCCCTGAAACTCTGCCCTATTCACACAGGGGGACCAGCTCAGCACATTTGCACTTAACTTCTTTTCCATTTCATCACCTCATCCTCCCTCTTCCAGCCAAAGAAAGATGTGACTATTTGGTTCTTGTAATCTATGTCCTAATGAATTCTGATAAATTCTATTGAGATATTTCTCAGAAAAATAAAATTCTCCAAAACATGACATACTTAATAGTAAAATAACAATTGCACAATTGTTCTTTACTTAAAATGTCCAATCTGTTAACCTTAGTATCTACACCCATCTGTATCAAAGTGTTGGTCATTCATTTGGAAATATCCAGCCCTAAAATACAACAGAGATTTATTGCAAGTCTTGCAAAAATGTTTGTTGTTTTTAGGTGCTGTCGAGTCGAGTCCAACTCATAGCAACCCTCATAGGGTTTTCAACAGCTGACTGTTTCAGGATTTCCTTGGGAATGGATTGCCATGTCCTTCTCCCATTTTTGTGGCACTGGGAATTAAACTCGGGTCCTCAGAGACTGCAGCGCAGAGCTCTACCAACTGAGCTAAATCCCAGCCCAGTTCAAAAATGTAGAATTTCATAAAACTGATGGAAATAATGTTGGTGAACTCCTGGATCTACACACAAAGTCACTAATAAAGAGGATCTCACAGAGTTAGGCCAAGTAAATGAAAAGGAGAAAATCAATAAGAATGATATAGACACCAGTGCTTCAAAAAGAAATGATTTGGTTCCAACAGATTAAGAGAAGGCCTTGGGGAAATTGCATAGAGCCCTCTAGTTCTTTTGAAAATATGACCTTGCCACAAAAAATCAAATGCAAAGTGAAAGATAATGAGCCATACAAAAATTGTTGTTAGGTGCCATCCAATCAGGTCCAACTCATAGTGATGCTCATAGGGTTTTCAATGGCTGATTGTTTTGGGGATAGTTTCAGAAATGGACTGGTTTGTCTTTCTCTCACTTTTGCAGTGCAAACCTAGGTCCTCAGAGAGTGCAGAGCAGCACTCTACCAACTCAGCTAAACCCTAGCCCCTTATAAAAATTATGCTCCCCCAAATCAACACTTAATATATCAGAATTAGCACATAGTTACAGTTATAACCTAAAATATTTTAAATATAAGATAAATTCATTTTCATAAGTTTTTGTTGTTAAGATAAAGTTCCAAACTGATCTTTTTCTTTCACTATGGTATCTAAGTCTTCATCATCATAACTAGATTTCACACTAAGAAGACCTAAAAGGAAGACTCATTATAATCATCGTTATTTTTCCCAAATATGCACTATTTTAAGAATTCCCCAAGGAAGCTGGTAAAAAATTCAGGATTCTAGGCTCCCTATCATACCAATTCTGAATCTCCAAGATCAGAACCGAAACTAGGAGTTTAAAACTCTATAGATTAAATAATTATCCTAAATCATCCTTATGATAACTAGGAGAGTATAGGAATAACCACCTTTAACTCAAAGATTTCGCTTCTTTGATAAAGTACCCTCCCCCCATACACAATCTTTTCAAACCTCATCAGCTGGCTTGTATTCACTGTACTCCTTTATTTTTTAAAATTCTTTTTACCTCCCTCTTTCTAGATCAGTGTCTAAAACAGAACGTTTTTGAAACGTTATCTATATAGCCTTTAGAATTTTACTCTTGCTCTTGCTTTCCATATTGTTTTCTTAGTATTTCAAAAACACCTTTGAATAAACCACAGCTTCTTTTTCTTCCTTGTGCTCCTTTAAAATTGAGTGTGAGTGGTTTGTCTCGAGTTTTTTTTTTTTCTTTTTTAACATTCCCTCAGCCTGAATTCTTATGAGTCCATTTTGCTGTATATTCATTGGACATTAAACTACTTTGCAAATATTACCTTGCTCTGCTTGTTCTTTCTATTCTGCCTGATTGTCAGCTCCTGGATGATAAACACCCCAGCTCCCATTTTTCTGTATTTTCCCCATTGATCCTAGAAGATGATGAAGACTGACTAGCATACAGTATGCTTCACGCAGTGGGTGCTTAATAAATATTTTAAAACAGTATTAAAATGTAGAATAAATTTGACAGCAGTGTTGTTCCTTATTGCTTCAAGTGCCAACACTTTCTAGGTCCCTTCTCTGCCTGGCAACCATTTTCCCACATAGCTACATGTCCCCAGATGGTTTAACCAATCTAAAGCTATTTTATGATACTGCTTTCCTTGCCCAAGTTATGGAATATTGTTTACATATTTTCCCCTGAGGACTATCTTGTGTATAACTTGAAGTTGCTTTTTTCCCTTGGTAGTGGGGCGGGGCGTGGGTGGGGAAAGGAGAGCAGGGATGAAGAAATTTACATTTTGTGTTATCTTTGTTTTCTCCCCAAATCACCTTTAACAGTTAGATACACTGCTCCTTTGTGTATTTTCACATCTATAAGAATGTCTTTCATTTTTAGCACCTAAAGAGTATTAAGGATTTTAGGTGAGAGTTTTAGCATTTTAACTAAGATATTATTTCTTCATCAGTTTTATTCAATACATTTTTTTTCTGATCTACAGATAGGCAACACTTCTCATACAACATCATTTTCCTATTAAGCGTTATTTCATGTCCATGAAAAATAAGTTTATACTTATGTTGTATGTACCTACTGTGATAGGTAACATACAGAAAAGCTTACTCTTTTTGGAGGGAGAGAATTACGTTTGCAAAGCGTCTTTGCATTTATTCATTAGCTAACGAAGGCCTCACAACTTTGCTAAGTGTACAGCATAGGAGTCGTTATCTCCAGAAGGAAAAGGGAACCCAGAGACATTAAATGACTTGTTCAAGGTCATACAGTCTACACTCACATTGAAAACTAGGACCTCGAAAGGCGGAGTCAGTCTTAGCCAGACTCACGTAGTTCAACATCACCAAATAAGCAGTTAGGAAGCGGCTGCAGAGTGACAGATAAGCGGGTGGGCTAGGGGAAAAGCAGGCGAGGAAACCACGCACCAGCCACGTGGAAGAAGGCTATGGAGAAGCTGGGCTTTTAAACTACACAGCCCGCCGCTCTCGGCAGCGCGCAGGTGCACTTCCGGAAACTGAAGGTCAGACAGGAGGGCGGAGCCTCAGAGCCGCGCAGGCGCAGCTGTACGCTGAGAGTCCAAGATGTCGTTCTCAAAGTATAAGCCTTCGCGCTTGGCCACTCTACCTGCTACCCTCGACCCAGCTGAATACGACGTTTCTCCGGAAACCCGGAAGGCGCAAGCTGAGCGATTGGCTATAAGATCCCGGCTTAAACGGGAGTATCTGCTTCAGTTCAACGACCCCCACCGCCGAGGGCTCATCGTGAGTAGGGGCCGGCCGGGCGGGACTTTGGGGCCGGAGTCTGGGCGGTCCCCGCAGGCAGGGCAGCCCGGAGCCGCGCGGTGTGCCTCGCGGGGTCCGCCACCGTTCCAGATCAGTACCTGAAGCGCGGGCCGTCTTCCAGTTCCAGAAGGCAGGCCACTCATTAGCTCCTTGACCTTGGCGGGAGAGCTCGGTGGTCAGGGAGACCGTCTGGAGTCAGACCTGGCTGGGTTGGAGTTCTGGCTTGACGGCTTCCCTCCCTGGTGACGTTGAAAAAGTTTTTCAACCCTGCCCAACCTTGGTTACCCTATCTGAAAAATGGCTATAATACGATACTTCCTGTTTTATGAAGGTGTTAAGGACTAAATGAGATCAGACACGTGACAGGTTTAGCATGGTGCCGGGTTTGTAGAGTATGTTCAGACCCCTCCCCTCCCCTCACATATATATGTCAATACAATTTAAAAAGCTGTTTTATACCTTTTGGTTAATTGCTTTCTCCCGATGGAAATACAGTAATTCTTCAACCTTGAATAGTTTTAAAGACTCTGAAGCTTGATGAAACTTTGGAGTTTGGGCTAAGACCCCAAGGCACTATATACTGGCAAACTGTGACCTTGGCAACTTATCTAGTTCCTCTAAATCATAGTTCTTAAAATATTCACGTGGAAATAACGTGCGTTTTTTCATAGAATTGTGAAATTAAGTGAGATACTCTAGGCTGCATCTCCAACAGATAATATATGCCCAGTAAACTGATAATTGGAAGAAGGACCCAGCAACTCACTCCCAAAAAACAATTAGCCATTGAAAACCCTGTGAATAGCAGAGAAACACTGGAAATAGTGTTTCATCTGTTGTACATAGGGTCGATATGAGTCGGACAGCAACTCGACGGCACCTAACAACAACAACAACAAACTGGTAATTATTTAATAAATCTGTTTTTAGGTAGTTTTCTATGCAGGAGCTCTCTAAATATCTCAAATAAATTTCTTTTTTTAATTTTAAAGACTTCTGAACAGTTGTTTTGGTGTTCTCTAGGAATTTTTGGAAGTTATGAGGATTGAGGGCTGGGATTTAGCTCTGTTGGTAGAGCGCTGCGCTGCAGTCTCTGAGGTCCCAGAGTTCAATTCCCAGCACCAAAAATGGGAGAAGGACCTGGCAATCCACTCCCAAGGCAATCCCGAAACAGTCAGCCATTGAAAACCCTATGAGGGTCACTATGAGTCGGATACCAACTCGATGGCACCTAACAACAACAAATGAGGATTGAAGGAAAGTTACAATGTGCTAAACATTGTACCACACTTTTTTTGTTTTCCTTTTTTTGGGGATGTGGTCTCTAGTGTGTAGCCCAGGCTGGCCTTGAACTCTCAATCTTCCTGCCTCCTCCTGGATTCTGTGATTACAGGCTTGTGCAACCATACCTGGCCTGAGTGTTTTATTTAAATGTCACAGTTATTCAGGAAATTAAGCTCTATTACCAGACTCAAAAGTTTGATTTTCTAGATGAGAAAATAATATGAGAAGGATAGATAGCTCATACACATATGACCGCTAGCAAGTCATAAGAGCTGAATTTGAACTCTGGTCTGCGTAACTCACAGCATACCTTCTACCAAGTTGGCTGTACTGTCTGTAACCAGAACCTTATGTACTTGGGAACAAGGTGCAGAGGGACACATCTATTATATTGCTTCTGATGTGATAAATAGTTGTTGTTGTTGTTAGGTGCCATTGAATCGTATCCGACTCATAGCGACCCTAAGTACAATAGGCGAAACAATATTGTCAGTGCTTCTCTGCTGTTCATAGGGTTTTCAATGGCGGATTGATTTTTGGGAGTGGGTTGCCAGGTCCGTCTCCTAAGACTATATAGCACCTGATGTTCCTGGGTGGTCTTCCATCCAAGTACTAACCAGGCCTGACTCTGCTTAGCTTCAAGATCTGATGGGATTAGATGCCACAGGGCTATAGCTGCAGGCAGTGATAAATAGTATGATGTTAAAAAAAATGAATAAGGTTTTGGTCAGACCCAGTGCAGTTTCAGTTTTTTCATCATCTCTTAAATGGAAGTAATACCTGCCTTAGTTATTCTATTAATTAAATGAATATGGGGCACAGTCATTTATTAGTCAATATATGATTGATTCAGTCAATAAATTGCTCAGGGTCTATTTTGGGCCTATTGATTTTGAGGTAACAATGGAGACCAAAGCAAGCTGAAATCCTATCCTTATAGAGCTTTCTTTCTAGTGAGGAACCAGTAATAACTAAGTTAAAAAACTAAATCATTTAATATGTTGGGTAATAATAATTAATAAGGAAAAAAGTAGGGGAGGGGATTAGGAGTGTATATGCCTATGTAATAGGGACAGTGAACAGCTGCTTGGAATTTGACATTTGGTTAAAGCTCTGAAAGAAGTGAGGCAAGGGAGCTAGCTTCATGGAGGAAAGTAGCATGCTGCAAGTACAAGGGCAGGAGTGAGCCTAGCTAATTCGAAAAATACTCAAGGCCTTGGTGTGGTAGCTCACAACAATAATCCTAGCACTCCCAGCCCTTAGAAGGCTGAGGCAGGAGGATTGCACATTTGAGGCTTGCCTGGACTACATGGTAAGACCCTATCTCAAAAAAAAAAAAGAAAGAAAATGACTGAAGAGACCATTGTGGCTAAAGTAGAGAAAGGTGAGGGCAGAGTGGGAAAAGATAAGATCAGAGAGGTACTTAGGATTTGATCATATCAGGCTTTGTAGGTCATTGTAAGGACTTTTACTGGAAGTTGTTGTTGTTGTTAGGTGCCATCGAGTCGGTATCCGACTTGTAGCGACCCTCATAGGGTTTTCAATGGCTGACTGTTTCGGGATTGCCTTGGGAGTGGATTGCCAGGCCCTTCTCCCATTTTTGCGATGCTGAGAATTGAACTCGGAACCTCAGAGACTGCAGCACAGCGCTCTACCCACTGAGCTAAATCCCAGCCCTTTACTGGAAGGGAGTCTCATAATCTAGACTTACTGTTTTTTAAATTTATTTTAGTTTTTTTGAGACAGGGTCTCTCTTTGTAGCCTAGTCTAGCCTGGAACTCGCTCTGTAGATCAGTGTGGACTTGAACTTGCGTTGATCCTCCTGCCTTATTCTCCCCTGTGCTGGGATTACAGGAGTGTGCCACCACACCCAGTTTTTGATTTACATTAAAAAAAAATCTCTGATAGCTTATTTGAGAATTGAATATGGGCCAGCAAATGCAGGAGAAGAGAAATGAGTTTGGAGGCTTTTACAGCAATTCAGTCTTTTAGTTGATGGTTGCTACCCACAATGGGCCTGCAGCTATAGCCCTGTGGCATCTGATCCCGTCAGATCTCTGAAGCTAAGCAGGGTTGGGCCTGGTTAGTACCTGGATGGGAGACCGCCTGGGAACACCAGAAGCTGTAGGCTTGGGAGAAGGACCTGGCAACCCCCTCCCAAAAATCAATCTGCCATTGAAAACCCTATGAACAGCAGAGAAGCACTGACAATAGTGTTTCCCCTGTTGTACAGAGGGTCGCTATGAGT
>VMDO01000266.1:235557-281579 GCA_007922755.1 Pedetes capensis | reverse complement strand
TTAACAACAACAACAACAACCCACAATGGTGGTGTGGAGGTGGTGAGAAGTGGTTAATTCTTCATAAGTGTTAAAGGAGAACCAGCCAAGTGCTTTAGTGCACACCTGTAATCCTAGCTAGGGAGACTGAGGCAGGAAAAGCACAGGTTTGAGGCCAGAGGCCATCTAGCATAATTTAGTAAGACCTTATCTCAAAAATAAAAAATACAAAAGGGGCTGGGAGTGCAGCTCAATTGTGGAGCATTTGCCCAACATACATGAGCCCCTGGGTTCAACCCACTAATACTTCAAACAAAATAATAATAATAATAATAATAATAATAATAAATAAATAAAGTAGAACCAAGCAGGTTTGCTGGCAGATAGATGTAGTGTATGAGAGAAAGAAAAGTCAAGGATAACTCCAAGGTTTTTGACCTAAGCAGTTAGAAGAGTGATGTTGTCTTTTACTAAAATGCGGAAGAATGTAAGAGGAACAGGTACGGAGGTGGGATGGAATTTTGGCAAATCAGTATTTGGGAAAAGTGACATTTGAGTTGCCTGTTAGACATTTGAGTTGAACAGTATTGAACAGGTTGGATATTAAGTCTGGAGTTGAGGTTAGAGTTCTAGGGCTAGAGGTATAGTTTTGGTAGTCATCAATTTATAGCTAGATTTAGATGAGGTGGTCCTCAGTTTATAGATGATACATTTGGATTAATGGAGTGAATATAGTTAGGAAAGACCAGCAAGGTCTGAGGTCCAATATTAAGATACTAGGGAGATAGGAGGAAAAGTGCTAAAGAGCTGAAGAGAGAAAGGCCATAGAATTAGGAGGAAAACCAAGTAAATGTGGACCCAGGAAGTGAAGTGAATAAATGATTTCAGTGTCACATGCTGCTGATAGTACATTGGGCACTGAGTGGTGTCACAGAAGAAAAACTGTTTCCCTTGGTTGTTTTCCAGAGCATGTCTTAATCTCTCTCAATAACAGTACTATGCTTAATGAACTATAGTCATGGGGCTATTGGTATTTTTATGAAATGAAGTGTCTGTTTCTTGAAGACAGATCTGACAGATACTAAAACATAGAGAAGTGACTGGCAGATTGAGAAGTCCATTGTTGGATTGTCATTCAGATACATTTTTAGCAGAGTACATGTATTTATCTTGCAGGTATTGAGCTGAAACATCCCCTTCAACCTGTATTTCGTCTCCTTACCCTCTTTACTGTTTCTATTTGCATTATAGGCAAAATAACTGATGCTGGAGAACTCTGTTGGATTTGCTTTCCTTTTAATGGAGTACGATAATATTAATAGTTTCTAGAGCAGCAGAAGGCATTTTTGGACTTTTTAATTTGGTTGTGAGTGCTTATACCCTTGAGGAATTTCAGCCTGATTGAAAGGAAGGGGAACATAACCCCCGCAAGGTTCTTTACTTTTGAGCTCTGGCTGATTATCTCAGGATAAAATTGCTATAATTCAGTTTGATTTGAAATGTAACTATGGAAGATCCAGTTAATTTGTTGTTAGATACCATCGAGTCATCTCTGACTCATAGTGACCCTCATAGGGTTTTCAACAGCAGACTGTTTCAGGATTTCTTCAGGAGTGGATTGTCACGTTCTTCTCCCATTTTCATGGTGCTGGGGATGGAACCTACAGCCTCAGAGACCACAGAGCGGTACTCTACCAACTGAGCCAAACCCCAGCCCAAGTTAATTTAGTCCTACCAATTATGACTTCTTTGTGTTGGTTAAGACCTTGAATATTCATGTCATATATTAAAGCCCAAAACCGATGTATTTGCTTATTTTTATTTATCAATTAATTGGAGAGAAGAATTTTGTAAAATCATTTAGGGATTTAGTCAGTTAAGTTTCATTATCTGTTTGGGGTAGATTTGCTATTCTTAGGAAATTATTATAGCATAACTGTATTAGAATAGTCAATTATTTATTTTTTTTCCTTAGCCAGGACAAGCTGATTCTTTTTCTTTAGTGGCTTTGACCTTTCTACAAAACTGTTAATAGTGTGAAATGTACTAATTTTGACTTTAAAATAGCCAAGTCAGCTGAAACTGATTTAGAAACTTGTAGTTCAGGCATAGGGTAGTATAACTCAGTGGTAGAGTATATGTCTAACATGTTTAAGGCTGTAGGTTTGATCCCCAGCACCAAACCAAAATTTATATTTCAGAGTTAGCGCACTTCTGCTTTTGTCTTCATGTAGCTCATTTGTAGTGTGGAAAGACAAATGTTGGGAAAGAATTAGAAAAGGTCCTGGAAACAAAATGCAAAGCTTTATAGAGCATGTGAAATCTGTCTTCACTGGAAAATTGACGTGGTTCTGATGGTCACACTTCAAGAAATATAAGGAAGGTAAAAAGCCTTAGAAAGGAATTGGTAAAACAATAAAAGAGGAGAGGTAGCTCTCTGACAGTTTAAAAGATTGAGATTCTTAAATCCTAAATAAATAGAAAGCTAAAGAGTAAGAAAAGAGCCTTTTAAATTCTGAAAGATTTGAACAAGATCATCAGAGAATTAATTTTAAAAATACTAGAAGAGCTTCCCTCAAGCTATATAGGAATATTCAGGGTGTATCTATAACTGTTGTAGAGAACAAAAGGTACCTCCCATGCTCCTTTGCAAAAGTCCTGATGAATTTGTTTTTCAGTGTGTCCCTTCCTAATATCTGTAACTTTTTGTTTTCATTAATTTTAGGAAGATCCTGCCTTGATTCGTTGGACCTATGCAAGATCAGCAAATGTCTATCCCAATTTCAGACCCACTCCCAAGAACTCACTCTTAGGAGCTGTGTTCGGAATTGGGCCCCTCATCTTCTGGTATTATGTTTTAAAAACTGATAGGGTGAGTATTAGGACAAGATGTTTAGTGTTGGTCTGATAGGGTCCCTTCTAGGTGCCAGCTGCAGCTTTTCCTCTCTGTGATTGCCACCAGGCCCTCCAGACCCACCTTAGCCCTGAAGTGTTCCTTCCCTTTACTTTTATTCTTTTTTTTTTTTTTTTTTTTTTGCGCTACTTGGGAGTTGAACCCGGGGCGTCATGCATGCTGTACAAGTACCCTACCACTGAGCTGCACACCCAGCCCATTTTTTATTTTATCTTGAGACAGAGACTAAGTTACAGGAGCTGCCTCTGGCCTCAAACCTGTTATTCTCCTGCCTTTGCCTCCAGAGTTGCTGGGATTATAGGCACAAGCCACCAAGCCCGGCTGTAAAATAGAAAATTTTCAGTTATATGTTTGGTTTTATTGCTTTGTTGTTTCAACTCATATAGGAATATACTTTTTGGTAGAGTGCTGCTGTGCACTCTCTGAGGCCCTGGATTCAATCCCCAGCACTGCAAAAACAGGAGAAGGACCTGGCAACCCACTCTCAAAATAATCAGCCATTGAAAACCTTATTGGTTGTTATGAGTAGGACCTGACTTGATGACACCTAACAACGACATGGGTCTTTTTAGATTTAATGATTGCTCTGATTTAAGGTAATAAAATGATCTGTTTAAATTTCTAAGACTTGAACTTTAGCTTATGAAAGAGTTTTCCTGGTGTGTTTTTAGCTAATGTAAGGAAATTATGTATGGACTAGGGTTAAGCTCAGTTGGTAGAGTGCCACAGTGTACTCTCTGAAGATCTAGGTTTGATTCCCTGCACTGCAAAAATGGGGGAAGAACATGGCAATCCACTCCTAAAGCAGTCAGCCATTGAAAACCCTATGAGGGTCGCTATGAGTCAAACCCAGCTCCATGGCACTTAACAACAACAACAGGGAAATTATGCTATGATTATTAAGCAAACAAATACTGAAATAATTTCTTTAAAAGTTACCTTTTTTTCTCATTAGAAGATGGTATAGAAATTAAATTTTTGGTTTTTTTGAGATAGGGTCTTGCTGGTCAGATCAGGCTGGCTTTGAACTGGTGAATTTCCTGCCTCAGCCTCCCTAGTGCTGGGATTACAGGCATGTGCCACCACATTTGACCTGAAACTAAACTTTTCTTTTGTGTTTAACCTTCAGATATTATCTGTGCAAAATTTTTATTTAGTTTTTTTTGTTTGTTTTAAAATAAGATAATGTTTATTGGGTTGAGTATTAGCAGAATATATAAATTTGTTCACACGAATTCTAATTGTAGTAGTCACATTTTGTAGATTACTGTTAAAATGTATAGATACACTAATGTCAGAGCAGCAGCAGCAGCTTGGGAACCACTGCTGTTAGAGGCCTGGCAGGGTGGTTGCAGAGAAGGCCATGCTTATCTCTGGCACTAGACCACTCCATTTCTGGTTCCAGACTCCTGGTCACAGCCCCCAAGCCTTGTACTGCCGTCTGGACCGGAGCCCACTCATCTAGCTGTCTTAAGCTGGCCAATCTACTCTTATATTAGAATTCTTATCTTTGATTATCTGATAAATTGGGTGCACTTTTCCAGAAGGTGTTTGCATTTTGCTTTCAATGTCTGCTTTTTAGTGGGATAATTTATTTCTAATTACTAAAATATAAGTAATATTTTTTTAACATAAGCATTTAGTAATTTTTTCTATTTTATTTTTGTGCTACTGGGGGCTGAACTCAGGGTTTCATGCATACTTTTTGCATGGGCTCTACCACTGAACCGCACCCCCAGCCCTTTTTTAGTTTTTTGTCTTGAGACACGATCTTGCTAAGCCATGCAGATGCCTCTGGCCTTGAGCCTGCAGTCCTCCAAACTCCTGAGTCACTTGGGATTACAGGCCTGTGCCACTATGCCTGACTAGTAATTTTTTCTAATTGCTAAAATATAAGTTATATATATATATTTTTTTTTCTTTTTTTTTTTGAATAGGAGAATTTTCTTGTTGTCCTTTTAGTTCTTCAGATTTACCACTTCCTTGGGTTTTAGATGATGGGATTGCAATTTAAATTTGGAGCATTTTATTCTGATTTTCATAGTTATACCATGGGTTGTACCAGAATATGTTATTTTTTAATGGTTTGGTTTTTTGTGTCTATACAGGACAGAAAGGAAAAACTTATCCGGGAAGGAAAATTGGACCGGACATTTAGCCTCTCATATTAAGTCTATCAAGGATGACTGTGTATTCTTGCCTAAATAAATCTTCTGTTAATCACTAAGTAGTTTCTCTTTCTTATATTATCTTGATTCAGTATCAAAACTAATTAATACCCTAAGAATAGAGCAGAAGTAGCTAGGAGTCCCTGCCATCAGAGAGATGGCTAACATTTGCTGGCCACTTTAGGATTTTTTCTTTCTAAGAGCTCACAGTTCAGTGAAGAAACATTATGTTTATATGTTTAATCAGTCATTCAACAAACGAGTGCCAGTTATGAGCCAGGCATTGTGTTATGTGCTGAGGATAGAACAGTCAGTAATACAGACTTAACACTGACAGCTGTTTATTGAGCCATTATTTGAGTGCTAATTATGCATCTAGTATTATTTAATATCTTAGCACTTGTCTGGCCTCAGCCATTTTAGTAAAGACAGCAGAAGAATAACAACAATGTGAAAAATACAGTGGAGATTGAGGAAAATGATGTTATGATGAGGAATTAGCTTTGCTTGAGAAATTTGGGGAGGTAGCATTTGATTTTGTCCTTGAAGTTCACAAGACTGACAGGCCAACCAGGAGTGTGAAAGGGTGAAAAGTGTTAGGTGTGGGTGGCTTGGATACCTTGGTGGAGAAGGCAGAGGGTAGAGGGCACGCTGAGGAATAGAAATACAGTGGTTTAGAGTACTAGCTTTGGAGATCAGTTCTGGGCTAGCAGGATAGCTGGATTTTAGCTCTTGGGATTCTGGGCCCCGTTTCCTCTGTATAATAGGAAGATAGTAATGCCTACTACCTCATAAAGTCATGAAGGTAAAAATAGAGTATTACCCAATAAAAATAACAGCTGTTCCATGCTTTGTAGTTCAGTCTTGAAGACAATTTCATCCACAAAGGCAGTAAAGTCAAGTGCTACAGGTGAATAGCATGCTTTCTAGGGCTGATTTATATGAGTATCTTGACTGTAACTTTCAAAGCGTATGCACTAATATTCTCTCATTTGATCCTGCTATTAGCTTTCTTTAAAAAGCAGAGCCTCAGAAAAGGCTTATGTGCAAGTAGTTTATATTCTGATCTGAAAGAATCCTAACGAGTGGGAAACTGGGAAGAGTAAAATACAGAAGAAAGGAAAACCTATTGAGTGTTTCCTGTTGTGTTGCCTCTGAGGGTGATGGGCTCTCATGATCTTTGAAGCAGCCCTGTGTAATGTACACAGAATTTCCCCTCTAGACATGGATAAAGCAAATAAGCTATCTTGTCTCCATTGCTCAAGAGTTATTCCATGCAATTCCTGTGTACTTCCAGTATGGGCATGCCTCAGAATGGCTGGGTGGGTGAGCCAAAATGATGTGAGGCAAGTATGAGGTATATAATTTCTTGGCATATTCCATGCACTACTTGAATCTGCATGCATAAGTTCAACCTGTAACATCCTTCAAGGTGATGTCTATACCTATAAAACCCTTGGTATAAGAGATAATGGCATGAGCTACAATCCTCACTGTTGCAACTGGTGCAGGGGCCATCTCCCTCAACCATGCTTTCTAGATGTCCTTTCCTTGGCCATCACTTTAGCAGGTACAGATTGCTTGCCTGGTATGGACTCACCAACACCTTCATTTCCAAAGACCAGAACTTTAGTTACCCTAGCATCATTGGACTTTTGTTATAGCAATTGACTATTTCTGGTTACCCCCAGACATGAAAGCAGTGAGATGCTTCAGTGAATCCCCTGGGCTCCTGACATACTCCTTCTTATCCCTATTGTGTGGCAGTAACCCTATCTCCTTGTAATAAATGTCACTGTTGCCAATGTGGAAACTTGTTTGGACTAATGTTTCCCGAGTACAAGAAGTCCCAAATGACCAGGAGATAGTCATAGCTTCAGATTCTATGTTTCCCAGGTGGAAGTGTTTTCCTGTGCCCCATGGTGTGAATCAGGACTTCTTCAACAGAACCTAGATTTGTGGAGAAGCACACAATCCCACAAGTATGTAAGTTACTTTTGCGTCACTGTGACAAATATCTGAGAAAACAAAAGGAGGAAAGATTTATTTCGGCTCATGCTTTGGAGGTTTTGGTTCATGGTGGGCTGGCTTCCTTACTTGGGGCCTGAGGTAAGGCATCATGGTGGAGGGAATGTGTGGGGGAGGAGGCTCCTCCACTTATCTCATAGTGGCCAGGAAGCAAAAAAAGGCAACAGAACAAAAGGGGCAAGGGACAAGATAGATCTTTCAAAGGCTCGTCCTAGTGACTTACTTCCTCCCACCAGGCCCCACTGCCTAACATTTCCGTCATCTCCCAATAATGCTACCAGATTATGAATCTACCAATGGGTTAATTCATTCATGAAATGGTCCAATCACTTCCCCAAAGCCTCACCTCTAAATTCTTCTTGCATTGAGGACTAAGCCTTCAATATATGCCTTTTGAGGACACTTCATATCTGACCCATAACAAGTTAGTCAATAGGATGGCAAAAGGGGCCAATCTTCCTTCCTCTTGGTACTCAGACTCATGAAACCTAGCTGCTGAGGCAAAGCACTATCTATGACTATTGATTCAGTGTGTTTACCACTTGGTCAGTCCTGTGCCACAACCCTGCAGGGTGTTGTCCCCAAGCTGATACCTTAGCTAAGCCTTTAGTAGGCTTAGCTGTATTCACTTGTGCCCTAGAGCACCTGCGTCCAGCTGACCACATGATTCAGTGCTGACATGCAGATCATGATGGGCAGCTCTAGTTGAATAGTCACTTGGTTTCATGGTGGATGCCCAGCTGCTTTCAGAATGTTGAATTATTCTCTGCTGCAGAAGGTACAGCTTTGCTTTATAACCGTATGAGTCTATCCTATTACCGGGGTCCTGCAAGAAATTCCAAGCAGCATCTTGATGTAGAGTATTGGCTCAATTGTGTTACATGATCCAAGTGGTGGCTACTTGCCTTGCTGTCTGGACCTGTACAGAGCCCTCTGCTCCATTCAATGAATCACTCCCTGAGTCAGTGCAGGGTTCCTTAGAAGAGTATTTGTTGTTTCTAGAATTCAGAAACACCATCAAAGGGGGTTTCTTTCTTAGAAGGAGAGAGTATTAAATGGAACAACTTGTCCTGGCCTTTGGAGGGGCTGTCCTGGCATGCTGAAGACCACTGGACCATTCCAGACATCACTGATATGGAAGGCTTTCTAAACCGTTACAGAGATGATCTCCCACTTTCTGTTACCTCAGACGAGAGCACTGAATTAATGAATCTAATCTATGGATAAATAGAAACTTTGAGGCAGAAATAATAGAAGATGTGAGATACAGCAATTCAAAGGGGCCAGAGCAGTAGACACATAAAGCAGTTGTGTCCAATGGCAGAATGCTCAAGTTAAGATCCATGAATTATAGCCAGGTGCAGTGGTATGCACCTATAATCCAGTGACTTGTGAGGTTGAGCCCCGAGGGTCATGAGTTCAAGGCAAGAGGCAGCCTGCATAATTCAGTGAGACCCTATCTCAAAGTAAATATCAAAAAATAAAAAATGGGCTGGAGATGCAGCCCAGTGGTAGAGCACTTGCGTATGTGAGGCCCTTGCTTCAACCTCCAAGAACTGCGACAACAACAACAAAAGTAAGCAGATCTATGAATTTCTGCAAAATGGGCCTGCAAACCAGGTTGGATCTATAGCTACCATCCCATGCCAATGAGATTTGGCTGAACCATGTGATTCTCATTCCCAATTTCCATGTGTCTACTGTTTCCAAACTTGCACCTGCCTGTATGGTGACAATAACTGTCTGTCCCTGCCTCCTCCACCTCTTTTAATTATTATTCTTAAATTGGTCTCCAGATCTCAAGGACTTGTGTTACTCTATTTTCATTTTACTAAAGTGCAAAAATGGAAGAAATCTTACTTTGATCTGCATTTTTCTTTTTTAGATAACCTTAATGTGTTCTTTCTATTATGAAAATTGACCAGTCTATTGACAACACACAGGGATGATGTTTTGGTGTACATCCTTCTAAAGTATTTTTTTCTTTCTGTTTTTGTATTTATTTTCAAAAAAATGAGATCCATTGTGCATAATGATTTGTAAATTTGGGGCCCCAGCCAGGCATGGAGGCACATGTTTGTAATTCTAGCACTGGGGAGGCTGAGGCAGGGAGATAGATGTGAGTTCAAGGCCAGTCTGGTCTGCATGGTGAGTTCCAACCCAACCTGGAGCTACACAGCAAGACTATCTCAAAAATGCGAATTTAATTCATTAATTTGGGGTCCAATGATTTTTTATGAATGTCTTTTCATCTAATAACTTTTCTGTAACATTTTTAATGGATGCAAATAGTTTTTTGTGTATCTATCTTACTTTATTTAATCCTCATAGATGAACATTTCATTTTCTGAATTTTTGCTGTTATGATCAATGTAATGGACAGACTTGTAGTTAAATTTTTGTGTCTGTCCTAAAATTGTTCATAGGATAAATTTGCAGGAGTGAGATTTCTGGGTAAATAAGTATGCAAATGCTTTCTGTTTGATATAATGTTTTTATAATTTTGTATTCCCAGAAAATGAATGAGGGACCTGTGTTAGCTGTCATTGCTATACCAAAAAAACCCAACCCAAACAAACTTATGGGGGAAGAGGTTTATTGGGAGCTATAGTTAGAGAATCAGTCCATAATGGCGACAGGGCCTGTAGTAGCTGACCTTATGGCATGGCAGATGAGGAACAGAGAGAGAATCCAATCCTCAGGTCCAGGAGGGTGGAGAACTTCAAAGGCCTGCCCCCAGAGAGCTACTTTCCCCAAAGGCCCACCTCCCCAAATTCCACAACCTTCCAGGACAGCGCCACCAACTGGGGACCAAACAACATGATCTTTGGGAGATAATTCAGGTCCAAACCATAACAGGGCCTGTTCCCTGTACCTTCCCCAACACAAGGTGCTATCACTTTTGATGATGCAGCACAGCATAATGGTTAATAGTACAGCCTCTGAAGAAACCACTCCTCACCTGGTAAAGTGACCTGCATAATACTTAAGTTAACTTAACTTGCCTCAGTTCGTTATCTCCATAATACACATTCTAGTAACACAGTCTGGGATTTAGCTCAGTTGGTAAAGCTCTGCGCTGCAGTCTCTGAGGTCCTGAGTTCAATTCCCAGCACCACAAAAACGGGGGAAGGACCTGGCAATCCACTCCCAAGGCAATCCCGAAACAGTCAGCCATTGAAAACCCTATGAGGGTCGTTATGAGTCGGATACTGACTGGACAGCACCTAACAACAACAACAAGTAACACAGTATTGTTTAATGAGTTGCTACTTTAAAAGGAGGGCTGGGATTTAACTCAGTTGGTAGAGCACTGCTCTGTAGTCTCTGAGGTCTTGAGTTTGATTCCCAGCACTGAAAAAATGGGAGCACAATGTGGCAATCCACTTCGGAGGCAATCCTGAAACAATCAGCCATTGAAACCTCTGTCAGATATGACTCGATAGCACTTAACAACAACAACAACAACAACTTAAAAGGATTTCAAATAGTAGTACATAGTCTCAGTGAGTGTTTATTATAATTATTTTTAAATTGAATTAATGAAAGATTTAATAATTCTTTATCCTTGTATGACATCTCTTCTGTTTCTCTGGAACAGTATTCCTTCTCAACAGGCTGATTTTAAATCTGTTGTTGTTGTTAGGTGCCATCGAGTTGAGTCTGACTCATAGCGACCCTCATAGGGTTTTCAATGGCTGACTGTTTCAGGATTGCCTTGGGAGTGGATTGCCACATCCTTCTCCCATTTTGTGGTGCTGGGAATCGAACTCAGGACCTCAGAGACTGCAGAACAGCGCTCTATCAACTGAGCTAAATCCCAGCCCGATTTTAAATCTGCATTTCATTTATTATTGAAGTTTAACATTTTCAAATATTTTGTCCATTTATGTTATTTTCTTATTCAAACTTGCTGCCTTTTTTGATATATTTTTTCCCTTAGTGATTGTAAAACTTAAACAAGATAAATTAAAGATATTAATTTTTGGTCATATCAACCTTATTTCATCTGGAGTTATTCCAGTTTCTCTAGTACTAGGGAAGACATTCAGTAAATTCTTGATACCTAAATGTTGAGGGGCTGGGATTTAGCTCAGTGGGTAGAGCGCTGCGCTGCAGTCTCTGAGGCCCCAAGTTCAATTCCCAGCACCGCAAAAATGGGAGAAGGGCCTGGCAATCCACTCCCAAGGCAATCCCGAAGCACTCAGCCATTGAAAACCCTATGAGGGTCGCTATGAGTCGGATACCGACTCGATGGCACCTAACAACAACAACAACAAATGTTGAAAGAAAGCCATACCCAGAGGAATTTTTGGAGCATTTCTTAACATTGAGAGTTATTGAACAGGGTGCTCTTGAGAGTCTAATCAATTTCAAAGAGTTTTTTTTTTTTTAAATCAGTCAGGAACAATGTCCTAAATCACACTAAGAAGTAGTCTGATGAGGACTACTCATCTGAGCTCCAAACGCTGCCATCTGTCTAACTGGTGCTGTTATCTCTGGGCACTGGAGCCCACACTTGTACTGCTAAGCCTCCAAAAAAAAAAAAAAGTGTATAATGAGGAAGGAACCAGATCATAAAGTCTTTGTCACATAAATAGCTGAGACTTCAGTGTGATGGCAGTGGGAGCCATCGAAAGCATTAAGCAGGACTAACCTGATTGGTTTTGCATTCCTGGAAGGTTGTGCTAGGACCTGGGTAAAAGATGGTCACAGGGCTAGAGACGTTTGAGAAGATCAGTAACTAGGCTGTTGATTTTCAGATATGATTTAAAATTTTTAAGACAGCCCTCAATGCAGAATAAAGCAGCACTGCCACTCCCAGGATGACTCATCCGGATGTGAACTTGTCAAAAGCTTTATGAAACTGTAAATATATTATCTGTATTAGTTCCCCTTTAAGCACATGCAGGTGGAGGCAATATTAATAATTCCTTATCCTTGTATGACGTCTCTTCCCTTTCTCTGGAACAATATTGCTTCCCTAACAGGCTGGTTCATTTATGTAGTGTCTTTTTATCCTTTTACCTTTTCTGCCTGGAATAAAAGATCACATTCATGTTCTAATTGAAATCCCTCGAGTCCAGTCCTTGATTTATTTTCTTTTTTGTTTTCTAATTCCTAGTGGTATCCAATAGTCTTCCCAAAACATTGGGGCAGATTTGGAGTACTTGTTACCCATCTCTATATTCTTCAGAATGCTTAATAGGGTATTTGTAGAAATTCGAAAAGTATACAAGAGCCTATTTTTATCAAATTTGCATGATTTCAAAATATGGACAGCATTTTAAAATGTCTAAAACTATAATTCTATAAATACATGAAAGGATTCTGGATCTTCAAAGCTTCTACTGCTACATTCTGTCTTTGTGTAACAAAAGAAATTTTGTTATGTGTCTATTTCTGTTTTAGAAGGCCCATTTGTACCTAGATTGTAAAACTTCCAGTTGTTTCCTCTCTAGCTGTCTTGGTTACTGCCATTTTTCTGGCTGAGATAGAGATTGTTCTTTCTGTTGATAATGTGTCCTGGAGAAAGACCAAGCCATGCCCTTTAGAGTTGCCAAGAAAGTGCAGGGTGAATCAAAATCTCATGGCCAAGCTTCAAATCCAAAGGATTAAAGAAATCTAAACACCTGACATTTCACCTCTGAATTTCCCTAGAGATAGATGGCTCTGAGATTTCTGGAGCAAATCTGGCACTAGAGTTGAATTTCATTTTTTCCCATAATCACGAATTGTATCACCTTAGTTTTGAGTCAATACTTTACTTCTAACACCAACTGCATTGAATAGTTCATCCCTTGTACTTAAGTTCTGAAGGACTCTTGGGACTAGGAAAAGAAGGAAATTGACTGGGGCTGGTTCAGAAATCAAGCTAGGAAGGACTTGGGGGCTACAATTTCATATGAAATTGTTGAGTGGGGGATGGGAAGGGGAGGAAAAGATGATCAGGGACCTTTCTTGAAACTTTGCATAGCTAATTGCTTAAAAAATTTACATTGTATGTTTCATACAATTAAATCACAATTTTCTAAAGAGAGTCTTACTTTATACAAGATAGAAAACGTCAATGAGTGTTATTTTATACACAGTGGCTTGGGTGGAGGGTCAATGGAGATGGAGCTGGTCAATTACTCTTGACTGCTTATGACAAGCTAGGCATTCAGCTGCTCCTCCCAAATGACTGCCTGTGCAGAAAAGGTAGCCCAGAAATGATTGGTCCTTTCAGGCATTTGGGAAATGCCAATGCAGGCTCAAGAAGGACGAGCTGCTATGAGTCTCAAGATATTGAGGATGGTCAATTTTCTGGAGACATTGGGACACAGAAGCTGTGTCCTATTGAATTCTTGTAGGACATTTGGCTGCCATCTTCCTCTGGACTGATTGAATACTTACTGAGCCCTGTCATTTGTTAGCACTGAGAATGCTAATATGAAGAAGATACAGCTGCTTCTTCAAGGAACCAATAGTGGAGAAAGACAATTATAGCAGCCAACACTTAGGAAGCTTTGACTTTTGTTCAAAGTATGATGTTAAACTAAGGCCTTTCCACATCTCCCAAAATACCTCAAAACATTGCTTGTAACTGATCCTACTATCCTCATTATGCTCATGACAGCCAATAAGGTAAAGCTGGGCAGCCTGACTCTAGAGAATGGATCTTTAACCATTCTTTGAAAGGGATAATGATAGATGCCATAGGGGTTGGGTACTGACAAAGGACACCTCATCCAACCAGGGGAGTATAAGACAAGGCACTTTAGAGAGCAAAGACTCCCATGCACACTTTTAGGTCTTCTAATATATTCATTCTACATTCTACATTCTATAGCCTTTACCACTCTGGTGTCTGATCTTGTCAGATCTCAGGAACTAAGCAGGGTTGGGTCTGGTTAGTCCTTGGATGGGAGACTGCCTGGGAATACTGGGTGCTGTAGGCTTGGGACCTGGCAGCCCACTCCCAAAAAACAATCAGCCATCCCTATAAATAGCAGGGGCTGGGATTTAGCTCAGTTGGTAGAGTGCTGTGCTGCAGTCTCTGAGGTCCCGAGTTCAATTCCCAGCACCGCAAAAATGGGAGAAGGGCCTGGCAATCCACTCCCAAGGCAATCCCGAAACAGTCAGCCATTGAAAACCCTATGAGGGTCGCTATGAGTTGGATACCGACTCAACGGCACCTAACAACAACAACAACAACAACAACAACAATAAATAGCAGAGAAGCACTGTCAGACATAGTGTTGAGAATGGCACAGTGTCGAGTAGTGTTTTGATCTGTATTACATAGGGTTGCTATGAGTTGGGTCTGACTCAACAGCATCTAACACCAAGTAGTACATTCATGGACGTATAGAATGTTAGAGCTGGAATGATCTTTAAAGTTCTGTTAGTCTCATAGCCTAATTCTTTGGGACATATTTGGACAGGAGAAATAACTTATTCAGTTCTTCAAGGCATCCTACTAATTTGAAGAGTAGGATGCTAAGTTTTGATTACAAACCACTGCTTTGATTGCTCTTGTCACTTACTTTTTGATTAGAAGTGATGCTGTCAGGTGCTAGACAATTGTTAGCCAACTTTTTGACCCCATACAAACAGAAGATTGAAAATCCATTTTAATAGGGAAAGGTCGGGGGAGAAAATAGGCAGATGATTGAAGCATATTCTGTGTAGTATAAGGATTGACAGATTTGCCTTTTTGTGGGACCATAAGAATGAAGGTGTTCAAACTCAGTGCCTCCTACATTATTATTGCTGCAGCGCCACAGGAAGGTATTCATGGCAGGCACTAGCTGCTGCCTATCAAACCCATTCCTCTTCCTGTCCTTGCAGTGGAACCCTAATTACTCAGGAGGTGGTGGAGGTCCCTTCCTGTCAGGGAAGGTGGCATGATGGCAGACCCAGGGGATGGATCAGGATTGCCAGGGACTGGAGTGAGGGTAGACCTGTCACACCATCTGCCAGGGAGACCTAAGGAGAAGTCTGTGGGGAAGGGCCTCCTTTCCCAAAAAGATAACATTTCCCCAGGACAGTCTTCTGTTCCTATGCTCTATGGCTTTCTTTCTTTCCTTCAACTTGGAACGTGGATGTGAGGTCTAGACACAAAGATGAAAAGACAAAATGGCAAGAGTAGAGGAGTAGAAAATCGGAGAGAACTTGAGTTCAGGACAACTTTATGTCATCATTTTTCCCATCTAGAACTGCCAATCCCAGACTTCTTTAATGAAATAAAGCCCTAGTTGCTAAGCTAATGTTGGATTTTCAGATATTTAGAGTTGAATGCATTCTTAATTGATACATATTCTTTAATTAAGATAAATGGTGTCACAAACTATACCAGTCCTTCAGATTTTAATTTTATTCATAGACTCCAAAATGAAGGCAGTGAATGCTCATGAATGAGCAAAACTGTTCATTTGCTAAATTTCTCTTATGGGAACTGTACAGAATTGCATATACTTGGATTTTTTAAGGTATCACTGTTGATAATACTGTAGTATGTTGAGCCAAAGCTTTTTATATAATTTTAGATTTTAAAAACCTAGATTAGGCTAATGAGAGTCCCAAGGGCCCCCATGATTAGGCAAGATTCCTCTAGGAAAACATTTTAGTCACATGGAAGCTGCTTTTTATCAAAACCACTCTAGAGTCTGTCTTAACATCCACCTCAGTTGATCTATTAATATACATTATTGAGATCCAAAATTAAACTTCAGTATGGTTTCTTGCCCCTAGACCTGAAGATGACAATGTCCTACACTGTGGATACCTGTTACTTGTTGCATTAGAGGGGTACATTACCTTTTTCTTCATCTAGATGCTAATTTATTTAGGAAAAAGGACCTCAGCTTAATCATTCCAGTATCTTCTTCAGTACATGGCACCATAGCTCCCTGAGGCAGGAACTAAGTATTCACTGCATCATAATGGTAGCAATAAACAAGAACAATACTAGTAGCTAATGTGAGCCTGTGCTCACTATGCTCTGAAAACCATGTGCCTTCAATGTATTACCTCATTTAACTCTCACAAAACCCCTGTGGAATAAATCATTTCCTCCTTTCAAATGAGGAAGGCAAGGCTTAAGGGAGTTTGTCTCCTGCTCAAGCTCTTTTGGTTATAAAAGTACAGACTGGATTTCAGAGCCTGTATTCTTAATTACTATCCTTTCCAAAAAGTGGAATTCACATGTGATGGTTATTATATTAACAAAAGACATCTTAAGATCTGTCCTGAAGTACAATGCTGTCAGTGATAGAATCATTTCCATATGCCTACAAGGAAGGACAGTTAATATGACTATTATTCTAACTTACACCCACCATTAAGGCTACAAATGAAGATAGGGAAGATTTTTACCAGCTTCTGCAATCTGAAATAGATTGAACATGCAATCAGGATGTACTGATAATTATTGGTGATTGGAATGCAAAAGTTGGAAACAAGGTAGAAGACTCAGTAGTCAGAAAATATGGCGTAGGTGATAGAAGTGATGCTGGAGATCACATGATAGAATTTTACTAGAACAATGGCCTTTTCATTGCAAATACACTTTTTTCACCAACATAAATGGCAACTATACACATGGAATTCATCAGATGGAACATGTAGGAACCAAATTGACTACATTAATGGAAAGAAACAATGAAAAAACTCAATATCAAAAGTTAGAACAAGACTAGGCACTGATTGTGGATCAGACCATCAACTGCTCATATGCAGGTTCAAACTGAATGAAGAAAATTAGAACAAATGTATGAGAGCCAAGGTATGACCTTGAGTATATCCCACCTCAGTTCAGAGACTACCTCAAGAACAAGTCTGATGCACTAAAGATGGAAGATCAGACAAGTTGTGGCATGGCTTCAAAGACATCATTCCTGAGGAAAACAAAAGGTTATTTAAAAAAACAGGAAAAAATAGAAAAGACCAAATTACATGTCAAAAGAGACTCTGAAACTTGCCCTTGAATGACAAGCAGCTAAAGTAAAAGGAAGACATGACAAAGTTAAAGAACTAAACAGAAGATTTCAAAGGACAGCTCAAGAAGACAAAATCAAATATTATAATGACATGGGCAAAGAGCTGGAGATAGAAAACCAAAGGGAAGAACACATTCTGTTTTTCTCAAGCTTAAGGAATTGAAGAAAATAATCTAAGCTTTGAGTGACAATAGTGAAGAATCTACAGGGAAAATATTGAACAACACAGGATACATCAACAGAAGATGGAAGGACTACACAGAGTCATTATACCAAAAAGAACTGATGGGTGACCAACCATTTCAAGAGGTTGTATATGATTAGGAACCAATGGTACTGAAGGATGAAATGAAGCTTCCTTGAAGGAATTGGTGCAAGACTCCAGGAATTGATGGAATACCAATAGAGATGTTTCAACAAAGATATGCAGCCCTGAAGGTGCTAACTTGTTTATGTGAAGAAATTTGGAAAACAGCTATCTGGCCAACCGATTGGAAGAGATCCATATTTGTGCCTATTCCAAAGAAAGGGGATCCAACTAAATGTGGAAATTATCAGATGACATCATTAATATCACATGCAAGTGAAATCTCGCTAAAGATCTTTCAAAAGTGACTATAGCAGTATATAGACAGGGAACTGCAAGACAATCAAGCTGGATTCGGAAGAAGGCATGGAACCAGTGACATCATTGCTGATGTCAGATGGATATTATCCCAAAACAGAGAATATCAGAAAGATGTCTATCTATGTTTTATGGACTATGCAAAGGTATTTGACTTTGTGGATCGTAACCAATTATGGGTAACATTTCTAAGAATACCAGAGCTCTTAATTGTACTCATGAGGATTCTGTATATGGACCAGGAGGCAGTTGTTCAAATAGAACAAGGAAGCACTGTCTGATTTAAAGTCAAGAGAGGTGTCTATCAGGGCTGTATCCTTTTACCACATCTCTTCAATCTCTATGCTGAGCAAATAATCTGAGAAGGTAGACTTTATGAAGAAGAATGTGGCATCATGATTGGAGGAAGACTCATTAACAACCTGCATTATGCAGATGACACAACTTTGCTTGCTGAAAGTGAAGAAGATTTGAAACATTTGCTGATAAAAATCAAAGAACACAGCCTTCAGTATGTATTGCACATCAACATTAACAAAACAAAAATCCTTACAAGTGGGTCAGTAAGCAACTTCATGATAAATGGAGATAAGATTGAGGTTGTCCAAGATTTTGCTTTACTCGGTTCTATGATCAACACCCACAGAAGCAGCAGTCAAATCAAAAGATGTATTGCATTGGGAAAAGCTGTTGTAAAAGATCTCTTTAAAGTGTTGAAAAGTAAAGATGTCACATTGAAGATGAAGGTGCGCCTGACTTGTGCCATGGTATTTTCAGTTGCATCATATGCTTGTGAAAGCTGAGTGTTGAATAAAGGATACAGAAGAATTGATGCTTTTGAATTATGGTGCTGGAGACGAATATTGAATATACCATGGACTGCCAAAAGAACAAACAGATCTGTCCTAGAAGAAGGGCAACCAGAGTGCTCCTTGGAAGCAAGGATGGTTAGACTGCATGTGACATATGTTGTCATATTGGATATGTTGTCAGAAGGGACCAATCCCTGGAGAAGGACATCATGTTTGGGAGAGTGGCAAGTCAACAAGAAAAAAAAGGAAGAACCTCAAGTAGTTGGATTGACACAGTGTCTGCAACAATGGGCTTAAACATAATAAAGGTCATATGCCTGGCCCAGAATCAGGGAATGTTTCATTTGTTGTACATAGGGTCACTATGGGTCAGACCCATCTTGACAGCACCTAATAACAACAATTACATTAAAAACTGTTATGTTAAGTGCCAGGAGCAGTGGCGCATGCCTGTTATCCTAGCAACTCGGGAGGCAGAGACAGAAGGATGACAAATTGGAGACCAGAGGCAGTGTGCATAATTTAGTGAGGCCCTTTCTCAAGTAAAAAAAAAAAAAGGGCTGGGTATGCAGCTCAGTGGTATAGCACTTGCAAAGCATGCAAGTGTGAGGCCCTGGGTTCAACCCCCAGTACTGAAAAAAAAAAAGAAAAGAAAAAAAGAAAAAAAAATTCCCCAAAAGCTATTACATTAATATCAAGGTACAAAAAACCCACCATATAAAATAGCTATTTTTAAATATAGTACTTATTATGTGATAAGTATTATTCTAAGCAATTTACCTATCATTACTCCTTTACCTATCTTAACTAAGATTATGAGGCAGATACTACCATTATCATTTTACAGCTGAGAAATCATATTCAAAGAGGTTATGTAACTTGCTCAGGGTCACAGAGCTAACAGGACATATAACTGGATTTGAACCCAGGCTCTAGCATTTGTACTTTTAACTATGTATTGCCACTGCCTCACAAAAGCATGCTTTGAACGTATCTCAGGTTTTGTGATGTAGTTAATATAAAGTTGAATATATCAAAGTTGAAGGCTGGCTGATGACTTTTTTATCACCCTGAAAAATCACAACACAGAAATATCACATTAAATTTTTTGTTTGTTTATTTTTTGAGACAGAGTCTCACTACATAGTACTGCCTTGCCTGGAACTCAGTATGTAGCCCAGGTTGTCCTGGAACTCAGTATCGATGCTCCTGCCTCTGCCTCCTGAGTGCTGGAATTACAGGTGGGCCCCACAAGCCCTGGCCTGGCCTGGTAGCATCTTGGCTTGGTGCCCAGTAGTCCCTTTTGCCCTCCCGTTTTTCTCCCTGTGCCCCACCTGAGCACTTCTACAGATGTGTGCTTTCCGGTGGGAGGCAGTGCCCCTCCACTGCTGCCCTGTAGCCTGCTTTTCCTCCTGGGTAATTCCTCACTCTATTCTGCTTTAGGGATTTTTAAAAAATCTACTTTCTGGAGACCCTGATTGGGACCAGGATTGGAGGTTGGAAATGAAGAGTGTGTTCACTATTGATTTTAAATTTCGAAAACAGTGGTCCTTGCCTGTGCATTGCACTCACCTGAGGAGTTTCAAAAATGTTCTTGCAGTTGGGTTCAATCACCAGTGTTTCTAATGTCATTGGACTGGGTGTTCCCTGGGTACTGGGAGTTAAAGATCCAAAGCAGCAGTGAGGGTGAGAACCAGTGTCTGTTCACACTTAGTGCTGGAGAGATCTTTGTTGGGGGAGACTGTCCCTGCACTGCAGGATGTTTATCAGCTGACCAGATGCCAGTAGCACCTTCTCCAGTGTGGCAATCAAAAATGTTTCTAGACTTTGCTGGAGGTCTTGGGCTGGGGTTTGGGAAACAAAATCACCCCTGTTGAGACCCACTGGTTCAGAGGCATTGGGAGAAGCCTGGACTGTAAGAGAAGTCTCTCAGAAAGAAAACCGAGAAGGGGGGCTGTTATTCCTCCTTCTCTAATGGCAACATATACAAAGATGCCAAGGGGCCTGGTAGAAAACCCTCCTCTTGTTGGAAGAAACCTAATTGGCATGTCTTTGTTCTTTAAGATTTTCTATTTCTAAGCAAAAAAGGTGGCATGTTTCTTGGGGAGGAATTAAGGAAACGATACAGATCTTCCTAGCTGATCTGAGGAATACAGAAGGAAATTAAATCTTTTAATTAGCATGAACAATCTGGCCTGGGCAAAATATCCTCTCAGGATAGGGGTTTGCTGCCAGGAGAAGGGAGATTAAAGTACAAAGGTTTGGCTGCTAAGTACATGGAAACCCAGAACATGCATTGGCCCTAGGAAGGCTTTGTCACCCACTTGATAACAGTGTGAGCAGAACTGGGTCAGAGCCGAGGCATTAAGGGCCTACGCGTAGGGTTGGAATGAGCTTATAGAGGAAAAGCCTCAGGCTTGAGAATAAACTGTTTTAGTGGTGATCTTAGTTTGGAGTTGAGAGGAAGAAGCACCATGGGAGTGAGGGAATGAGAGGGAAAGGAAGGAAATGAATAGTGGATGCACTAAGAAGTTATGCCTGCAGCCATACCACTGTGGCTCCTGATCCCGTCAGATCTCAGAAACTAAGCAGGGTCAGGCCTGCTTAGTACCTGGATGGGAGACCACCTGGGAACATCAGGTGCTGTTTGCTTGGGAGAAGGACCTGACAACCCACTCCCAAAAAGCAATCAGCCATTGAAAATCCTATGAATAGCAGAGAAGCATTGCCAATAGTGCTTTACCTGTTGTACATAAGGTCCAAGAAGTGCATAAATTATTTGTGGTTTGTCCAAAGTTCAAATTTAACTGGGTATCTTGTATCTTACCTAGAAATCCCTGGTCCCTAGGGCCTGGCATATAGCTGACTATCACAACATATTGTTGAATAAAAACTTGGTAGCAGTATATCAAAATTGCTACCATCGCAACACAGTGGGGGAAATGTGCGAAAACTACAGAACTGAAACAGTGCAAACCTCACTTCTCATCATATTTCTGTTTTGATTTTCACATCTTCTCACTCCAGGAGAACTTAACTCACACCCAAAGTCTTGGGCAGCCCAGTATTCTAGAAGGGATGATGCCAGTAGATAAGGAGTGGCTAGGTACAGCTGTCCACACAGTCCTGCCTTGTTTTTGTTGTGGCCCCATGCCAGGGGGTGGATTCCCTTTGGCCCTGACCTTCCCCACACTGGAAGCTCCCTAAGGAGAGAGACTGCTTCTTCTTTTTCAATCACTTACCTCCAGCATCTTTCTCTGGAGCTAGTAGTAAGAACTCAGCATGTGGTTATCAAATGGATTGATAAATGAGTGAACAATAGGGTAAACCACTGTCTCATCTTGATTAGGACTGAGAGGTTTCCTAGGATGCAGGGACTCCATGGCAAAAATTGGGAGGGGGGCAGTCTTGGGAAAACTGGGACAGTGAGTCACCCAAAGTCATGCATTAATTATTCTTTCTTTTTGGTAGCTGAGATTCTTATGCAATATTATTATATTGGTTGCTACATGACTGCCATCATTAGACACCTACTGTCCTGGTTGCCCATCCATTTAAGGTTGATAATGGGATGTTTGGTGCTCTGTGGACTCCCTGAACTTCCCTCTGCCTGGACTGACTCCTAAGATCGTGACCTTGGGCTTTAGTTTCAGCTCATGGTCCTAATGCGTGCCCTATCCTTCCTGGTCTATGGTCTCTGTTAGATGTGTGGACCTATCCTCCTGGAAAGAAGGCCCTCTGGCCAAGCACATGGGATGGGGACTTAGGGTTGTGCCAATCTCATGGGCTTTCCTGGCCCACCAACCAGTCCTGAGCACTACAGGTCTGTCTCATCAGGACCTGATTGTGACCATTTGCCACTTTGACAGAACACCAGCAAGCATTTATTGAGAAATAAAGCTGATAGCCACAGAACTTTCCAAATACATTTCCACAAATGTTCTGGGTGGCTTGACTGTATGTGATTCTCAAGGAAACCACACAGATCCATTGTCAGGTATGGTAGCAAGGCTCCAGTGTGACTGAGGGCCTATCTGATTTCTGGTTTGGGAGAGAAGTGGCTCTTGAGAGGCTCCCAGCACTTGTAGTAGTTCTCATCCAAACAACAGGAAGTCTTGAGTGCCCATTTGGTGATGGCCAAACTTAGAGAAGATTCAAACATAAATGCCTGTAGGAAACGAGGGTGGAGATGAGAAAGAAGACCTGGTACACAGTCTGGCACAACTGATTAGATAACAAGAAAAGATATGGGGGTGGGGAAAATGTTTGAATAGTCAATCATGTGTGCTGGCAGCGTGAGGAGAGGAAGGCCAGCCTGGAGTTAGGGCTCTTGTGCACAACCTTTAACTACTCAGGTGCTAAAGTTTCATTCTGTGAGAGGAAGGTGAGAACTTTCCTAGCACTATAGAGATAAATCTGCCAACTCAAAAAGCAGAGGTGGGAAAATCCTGATATATTCTTCTTCTTGGGGGGCCATCACTTTCCATTGCTCTGCCCTTACAAGGGAGGCATACTCTCACTTCACAGAGGAACCTAAGGCTCAGCTGGGAAACTTGTCTGAGGTGATAATTCATAGCAGAGCTGAGATTTATGCCTGCTCTTTGAAGATTTTGACTGAGGGAGGGCCAAGAAAAGGAAAAGGAGGAGAGACCTGGAGGGGAAGTGGCAGGAATGGCTATAGCACTTAAAAAAAAAAAAGCAAAAAAAAGCTATAATCTCAGAAGGGTCTGAATGGTGGATGTCAAACTGTGTTCTGGAAGTTCTTGTCTACAACAGAAAGACTATGCAAAATTCTATTTGCATAGACATTTCAGCTTCATCAGTTGCTGATTGTCCTACTCATAGTGGCTTTTACACAATATGAACAAAACTCCCAAACCTTATAATTCTTATGTGCTTGTGTTAGAAAATTTAAGAGAATATATAGACCAGCTAAAAGAAAATGACATATAATTCTCTTGTAACCCACCCACAACACCCACATTAATGTCTGTGGTCTCATACACATTAACTTCTTTTGCCTACATCAATGGAGATGACTGTTGTTGACTTCCTGTTAGAGGCTTCATGGACTGGGTAAGGTTGTAAGGAAGCTGTTCAAGTTATTAAGCAGTCCTTATGTATAATAGTAGTTGTTATGACCATTATTATTGTTGTCTTTTGCTGACTGCTTCTTAGGATCTTCACTGTCTGGCTGAGCTATGAAAACAGCACTGTATCAGGTCAACAACTTCAAAGTGGAACAAGTGTAAGACATATACATCGACCTGGGTCTAAATTACATCGTGGGAAATGGTGAAGAAGACCCAAAGCCAGGTCTAGATAAAGTGCTTCATCCCTTCCCACCAGATATTCTGGGCTCCCATGCTCCCCCTCATAGGAGAGCTATTTCTTACTCATAATCCAGGTCCTACACATAACTCAAAGTCTTGCTCTTCATGAAAACAGCCCTGTCCTCTGCCTCCATGGTGTAGAACACTGCTCCCAGGTAATATGACTATCCAAAGCCAATTTGGGGAACCAACAGTTATTGATGGGCAACATTTGAGTAGCCCGTGCCTACTAGGAGCCGTGGGAGGCAATAGCTTAACTGAGATTGTCAAACCATGTCTCATAGAGATGTAGGGGTCCTACAGGAACTCCTGAGAGGCCCTGACAAGGAGAAATAGAGTCAAGGACAAGCAGTCAGGAAGGACTCTGTGTCCCTCTCTCCACCAAAGCAGCCCTGCCAACCCTGGCATTGGGGTTGGTAGTGAAACCAAACTGCATGTGACAGATGCACAGCTAACGATCATCACTTAGGGTTACAAGCTGGGCATGGAATCAAGCAGGTCTGTGTTATAGGTTTTAAACCAGGTAGCATTGAAGGCATTTGTTTAAAAATGTAAGGTGAATTTGCATATAGTTTAGCACAAAATTACTTCTTATGGCCCATTAACTCTACCTCCAAGAATGCAAAAATAAAATAAAATCAAGTACCGCAGCCAACTGCAATTGTGTTCAGCCTTAATGCTGACAGTCTGAAACAGGAGGAATGTAAAACAGGTTTTAAATCCCATCAGTTTCACCCCATGCCAAGGCATAGCAAAGGAAAATGAGAAAACAACTGAGAATTGCTGCTCACAAGCCTTAACTATCGTGAGGCAAGGGCTTCCTGACCCCTTTTGGCTTGAATAACTGGCTGAAGGTAACATCTTGTCTCCCCTACTATGTGTCCCTAGCGGACTATTTCCCAAGGCAGAAGACTGTGAGACACAGCACGCGACTGCATACGGACAGAAGACCCTTCACATTTGAATAGTATTGCTGGGTTGGATAGCATACCCATTCTGCAGATGGGGAAAATGAAGGATGAGGATTTGAGTGACTTGTTCAAGGTCACACAGGAACTAAGAGCTAGGATTTGAACCCAGGTCTGATTCCAAGTCCAAAGCTCTTCCTACCTTACCATGCCAGAAATCTAGTATATACACAGGGTGTTTGTATCTACACATTTAAACAGGCACATACAGACACAAAAGTCTCCTCTCCTAATTGCACCTCCGTGACTCTGGAGAAACAAAAACTAGTCACTTTTCTCACCATAAAGCTAAGGATCCCAGAGGCCTGGCCTTTAGCTTTCTTACCATGGTGCCATCAGCAATCCTCTCAGGTGCCAGCTGGGCCTTGCTGGCCTTTTCAAAGCAGTCTGCATCAGGGCCATGGGGGGTCATGGTACTGTGCAGGCTGCATCCTCCTGGCAAGAATCCACCTTGCTTTGCTTCATAGTGACCTTTGATGAGTCCCATGAATTCACTCATGCAGTTCCCTGAGAAGAATGAAGGAGTACTATTTGTTATCCAAGGAAAACTAGCAAAATATCAAGACTTCTCAAAACATTACTTCCTCAGAATGACATAAAGATAAGAGAATCTGATACATTTTAAAAGATTAGGGCCAGGCACGGTGGCACACACCTATAATCCCAGCACCTCAGGAGACAGAGGCAGGAGGATTGCAAATTCAAGGCCAGAGATAGCTTGTGTAACTCAGCAATACTCTATCTCAAGATAAAAAATAAAAAATAGACTAGGAGTGCAGCCCAGTGGTAGAGCACTTGCAAAGCATGTGTGAGGCCCTGAGTTCAACAAATAACCACACACACACACACACACACACACACACACACACACACACACACACACACAAAGGATTAATAAAAAGGATAGATTAACAGAAGAACAATCACAAAATATTCATCAGTGTAGAATTCTTGGTAGGCAAAGATCTACTCCTTGGTCATGAGGATTATAAGCCTCAAGTTTTACTACCTGAAAGAAACTTTGTTGTGGTTGTTATAAGGTGCAGTCAGGTTCAACTCATAGTAACCCTATGTACAAGAGATCAAAACACTAACCAACATTGTGGCATGCACACAATCTTTTTGTTTGAGCTCATTCTTGCAGTCACTGTGCTTCTTCTCATTTTGAGTCATACCACAGCAGCAAAAGAAGGTCCTAGGGGCTTTACTCTACTCCCATCATTAAGATTGACTCTACTGTGAGGAGGCAACTCTCCCCAGTCATTTCTTGAATGCCTTCCAGCCTGGGAGGCTCATTTTCTGGCACTATATTTAACAGTGCTTCTCTGCTATTCATAGGATTTTTCAATGGCTAATTGTTTTGGGAGTGGGCTGCTGGGTCCTTCTCCCTAGTATATCTTAGTCTGGAAGCTCAGCTGAAACCTGTCCACCATGCATGGCTCCTCTGGTATCAGAAATCCCAGTGGCATAGCTTTCAGCATCTTAGCAACATGCAAGCCTTCACAGCATGATAGCTGACAGACATGTGGGGACTAAAAGAAACTAGGCTAGATCTAAAGAAAAGCAAGGTCCAGACAAGATAATAATGAAAATGCAAGTTATAATAAGGAGTGCATGTATTCTAAGTTTACAAGTCCTACACCAAATTCATAATCTCTTACAGATCAGAACCCCTTCTCCAATAGCTCCATCCATAGTAGTACATGGTGTTGCTGTATTTCTGGTTCTCACCCAGAAAGCTCAATTTTGTGGTGTGTGTGTGTGTGTGTGTGTGTGTGTGTGTGTGTGTGTATTTTGATTGACAGTGATATAATTGTAAGAGCCCTAGGCTTACAGACTATTATCAAGTGATAATCTGTGTGATAGGACCTTGGTCTCTGTAAAACACAGACCATAAATGCTTTCTGTCATAACGTATCTTGTCTTCTGTATCTAAGTTAGATATAAACTTATTCTTCTATTTTTCTAAAATTCTAAATATGAAAATTGTAAGGGATTCCTAGTTCTCTTGCATTTATATTATTCCTGACAAGTTATCTCCTGGGCTATGCTTGCATGCCTTTTATGAATGGAAGTTCTCTATTTTACAAAGCAACCCATCATATTAATGAGCAGCTCTAGGTGTTAGAAAGTTCTTTTTTAATATTAAATGGAAGTTTTCTTTCATATAAGTTAAATTCATTGGTCCTAGTTGTGCTCTCTGTAGTCACACAAAATTTGACAAAAATCGCCATGCTTCCATCCTTTTGATCTTATGTTTCTTTCAAAAGAAAGCTTTGTTAGAATAATAACACCTTTAGTGCAAGAATTAAAGAAATACAACACTGAGTAAATTCCATCTCCATTCATCCATCCCTCCATTCATCCGTCCATTTCCCACTCCATCCATCTTTCCATCCATCCATCCAACATACATAATCAGATACTGTGCTAAGTACTGTGATACAGAGAAGAATAAGATGATCTGCTTAAAGCTAGTTATAGTCTGTCCCATGAAAATGTGGAGAGTGCAAACCATGGGTAGAGAGGGGAGATGGCAGTGACAACCCTTGCAAAGCCAAACACTTGACATGGTCAATACCCTGTCCTTCTCCCTTACATATAAGATGTAAGCAAGGACCAAAATACTTTTATAATCAATTAAGCAGCCACACCTATTCTTCCCCCAAACCAAAATGCTACTTCAGGGTCCTACAAAGTGAGTGTGACAGGCCCCCAGAGGGGAGACCCAGCTCGTAATTCTACTTGTTTCTCTGTGAAGCACAAATAGAAAAGAAACAAATGGAAACACCAAGACTATATTTAAAAAACAATTCTCTTCGTGACTTAAATTTATTGTCACACTCCTTACTGCAGTACGCGTACTCAGGGTTACCTTCACAGCTTAATTTTAAGGAGAGAGAAAGATGGCTTTGATCTGGATATGAATTTAGGTAGTAATGAGTTTGGTGATGATATATCTATATCACTTTTGAAATTTCAAAGGACAGTGGGAGGGTAGACCTTGCCTTTCTGATTAAAGCTGAATCTCATTGACTAAGGTGAATTAAAATGCCTGTAGGCAATATTTTTACAGAAATAATTCCCTGCTTCTCCTTTAAAGTCACATCAAAGTAGCAAAGATTTTGAGTATTGCTAAGGCAATATTTTTGATATCTTTGGTGAAACTAATTTCTAACTCAGGATTCTGTGTTTTTGGTTTTTGTTGTTGCTGTTGTTGTTGTTGTTGTTGTTGTTGTTGTTGTTGTTTTGTTTTTCCCAACCAACTCAGGGCAACCATACCTTTATGAGATGTGTCCTAGGGCCAAATTTACTTGGAGACTCATTACAAAAAATTATAGGCTCTTTGTTTCAGGAGGTCTGAAGTATAAATCAAGCTTAAAGAGTAGATGGACTCCTAGAGTACAGAAGCAAACTTGTCCAAGTCCGGTGGCTCTGTTAGCCCTCTACCTAGGTGGAGAGATAAGCCCTAAGCTAATGTTTCTCAACGTAAGGTCTGTAGGCATCCTGTATCAGAACCCACTAAATTGCTAGTTCAAAGTACAGATTTTGAAGGTGTACCTCAAAGCAACAAAGTAACTTCTTTGGGAATGAGCCATGAGGAAAATTTTAAAGAGAAAATATACTCTTGATGGTGATACCTGCAAAGGAGGATGCTGGCTGGTATTTGACCATGCAGTGGTCTTTCTTTCTAAGTTTTTCACTCTCCTGCCCTCACAGATGCCTAAATTGTCCATTCATTGTAGTACACTGTTGAGCCCTGGCACCTGGGAGAAATTATATCCAGAGAAGAACCTCATATATATAGAAGGCCTTGCAGTCAATTATGAAAAGAAATTTATCTAGGTTGTGCTAGCTGAAATGCATCTTAGGGTCTTTTCAGAGATTTATGTTCAAAAAATGCATTCTCCAGGAAGCTTGTTGTACATTTACCTTTAGGCTTGATGTTGACCTAGCTATTGCACAATTAAAAATGGCAACCTTATCAAACACAGCAATGATGTGCCTTATTTTTTCTTGGTGATGTATTCACTTATTGAATAAATATTTCTTAGATTTGTATTACATATTGGGCATTATGCTAGCACATTAGTTAGTGATCATGTGTGCCTACTCTGACATCAGACAGTCTGCAATTAAATCCTGACTTTACCACTGAAATAGGTGTGAGGCCTTGAGAGTTAATCCCTCTGTATCAGTTCATCTTCTGGAAAATAAAAAGGAGGATAGTAATATTGCCTATCTCTTGCAGCTGCTACAAGAATTAAATGAGTTAACATTTTTAAAGAACTTATCATAGGGGCTTAGAAACTGACCAATAATCATTTTCTGTTAGTCACAATAATATAATAAAATAAAAATAATTGATTCGTTAGGTCCTGCTCTGGGCAAAAAATGCTCTGAAGAAACTCCTTCCAGATGAGTCTATCCCCTAGTATAGACTGCAATTCTGCTTTGCTTTGCCAATATAATTGGAGAAGGCACATTTTATTGGCTCTTTAACCAGACTTAGGTAATGAGCTCCCCCCAAACAACAAGCTAACAACATTGCCGCCATCCCCCATGCCCTAAAAGAAAGATCTGAAATGTACAGAAACTTCTTGTTTCACACTTTACCAACCTTTCTTCACCTTTTCAGGGCCAGAGGAATGGAGATCTAAGCTCAGAGTCAATACACCCCTGGCATCCCTGCAGACATAGTGGTATTGAGCAGCTTAAAATCTGGGGAGTAGCAGTAGGCCTGGGGAGGCAGGACCCAGAACTCACAGCAGGGCAGGATATCCAGAAACAGCCTGGGCATTATTCCCAATGTGTAGTACTCACTGCTTTGTTGTCTTTTTTTTTTTTTTTTTTTTTTTTTTTTCCAAATGTGGACTGGTAAAAGAGAGACTTACTGTGGTAATAAGGAGGCCTGAAGGTCTTATTTGCAACCCCCCAGCGAGGTGGGAAGATGACAAAATCAGCGATGGCCACTCCCAGACGGAGAGACTTGGCCGTCAGCACTGTGAAAATGGATGGGTCCTGTGAATGCACAAGGAGAATCTGAATGTAAGATGCAAAGGAGGTGACAGACAGAACATGCATGTCACCAACACATGAAGGTGTTTTCTAGTGACAGTCTAATTTCTAATCAAATGACACTGGTCAGACCTGGAAGTCTGAGCTTCTGGTTGAGCTGTACTAATCACTTCTTTGCGTATCTTCCTGCTGTGCTAAAGCAAAATGAATTCACACCAGCTAAGAGGATTCTGAGCTGCGTTTTCACCCTGCTGAGCCCACATTACACCCACCCTACTACCCCATGGCTCTGACCTTGGGTCAGGGTAGCAGTGCAGTCTGGGCAGAAAGGATGCTCTGAGTAAGGTAGAAATAGAAATAAAAAGTATTTAGGTCTTGGTGTAGATGGAGATGTGCTTTTTTGAGGGGAAGTAGAAAGTCTGGGTGGTTTCGAGGACAGGAAAATCTGACAACTTGTTCATTACCTTCTGATCCTTGATTAACTCTCAGACCTAAACTGCATCATTTACATCACTAGTCTAGATGGTGGTAGTTGGGAGGGGGACAGGTTGAGGAGAGGATTATGCTTTTTAAGAACTTTAGACTCCTTCAGTGGAAAGACTGAGACTCAGTCTAACTGAGAGCCGTGTTAATTTTCAGATGCTGTGCTAGCACCTGAAATTTGAAAGTGTTTGGAATGTATTCCCTGCTCCTTTAGCCTTAGTTGGGGGGAGGGGAGGAAAATGGATCAGGGAAGGGTGTAAAGGGGAAGTGTCATTTAAGCTATGTCTTGATGAATGAGCAGAAGAAAGGAAAGACGATTGGAAGGAAACAAGTAAGGGAAGGAGTAAGGAAGAAAAGGGAAGGAAGGAAGGAAGGAAGGAAGAAGAAGAGTAAGGGATGGAAGGAGCGAAGAAAGGAAAGAAGGAAGAAAAAAGGGATATTGTTATGTAAAACAGAAAAGACATCAAAATTCACAGAGATTTTGTTAAGAGGAGAGAAGGTTAAAACCCAGACAGCTTTGATAGAAGGAAGAGGGGCAAGATGTGATATTGGAAAATGAGTCCAGGGCCAGATGGCAAAGAGCATCAAATACCATGCTTCAGAGCTCAGACTTAATCCTAAACCATGGGGAGTCTGTGAAGATTTTCTAATGCAGTGGTGGGATAATCAGATCTCAATTTTGAGGAGATAACCATAGGAACAGTACCAAGAAGGTGGAACTTGTGTAAATTCAAGTAATAATAATAATAATCTTTATTGTGGAGAGAGTTAATATTTCTTCATTTGTCATGGGAAATAGTCTGAAACTGTTAAAGAAAAAAAAAAGGTAGTGAGGCTTAAATAAATTTTCATCGGTATCTCAGGAGGCTTTTATGTGTTGTTTCAGGACACGTTTTCATGTTGTCTTAGGCTTGGCATCTCGAGTTTCTTTTCCCCTTTGGTTTTTATTAAGAGCTGCTGTTGTTTAGAAAGGTAATTTTGTCACCCCCCCAGCCCCCCCCCACCTACCTCTGAGATAAGCCAAACTGGTTTAGTGTAATCTTTCTAACTCTGATTCTCTGGCTTCTGCCCTAATTATCCCTCAGTTTGTGGGTTAAATTAATCTATTATGAACTAGACTGCAAAATGAACTTCCCCCGGGATCTCAGAACAGGCATTGTATCAAGAATGTGGGGCCTTGGGGGCCTGCACTATAGACCAGGGACTTACTTGCAGCCCCCTAATTGACTGAAAAATATGGCCAAGTTCAAAAACTAGGATTTCTTTGATTTAAGTTCAAGCACTGAACATTTTGAGTAACTTTAGAAGAGGGATGTTTGCTCCATCACTACTGACCACAGCCAGGGGTAGAGGCACCCAGCTAGGCAACCAGAGCAAGTAGAAGAGACTCCAGAGGTTTATGAGGACAGAGACTTCTGTCCATATGTGGACAGAGAACATATGTCCACATATGTTCTTTTCTCCTGATTCCACCACTAACATTGGAAGTTGGCTACCTTTTTTAATTTTTACACATTTATGTGAGTTATTATGATTGTAGAGACCTAAGCTGTATTCATGAATGAATGTTCAGTATCTGGCTTGGCTTCTTTGCTAGCTTTTATTTATTTCTTCACTAAAGGACAATGGTTATATCTAGGCCTTCCAAGCATCACCTTGGAAACATTAGCTCTGTGAATGCTACAGGTCTACTGTGGACCCTTCCTACTTAAGGGTGGCCCCATCCCCAGGCCCCTACATGCTCCAGACTTACCGCATGGTCAAAGGCCACTGAGTTGATGACCATGAAGTTTTCCAGGTTGTACTTGTAGGGTGTATAGTTCCCGTGCCAGGCCACAACATTGAATGGGGATACATCCTGATCACAAAAAGCAGGAAAGGATGATCTTGGTGTGTAATATTTCTATTACTGTAGTCCTACATTATACACTAGCATAACTCTCTATTTATTTGATGTTATTCTAAATTTAATTATATTAGCCTTTGGGAGAAGTATAACTCTTAGTCATTCTGTGGTTGCTTCATATGCCCTCTTTCAGGCCCTCAGCCACTAACCTTATTTTTCCAGTTCACAAGCTGCAGCTTCCTTCTGATCACACATAGTGCAGAAGCATAACTCATTCAGCAAGCAGTGCCCTTGCAACAATTTTTAACATAGCTGCGCGACTCTGTGGATGCCAGCAATTCTCAAACAATCTTGGCTGAATTCTCCAGGTATTTGCTGCCTAAAGGGGCTTCCAGTAGACATAGGGCCTGGATTGGTGAGTATGGGGAGGGGAATAGACCTCTAAGAGTTGCAGCCCCAAGGGTTTAAGATTTCAGAGTGGTCCTAAGGTCTTTCTTGGTCCTGATCTGGAGTTGGAGGGAATCAATGCTCTGCTATAGAATGGTGGTTCTCACTGCCACTATGGGTCTATCTGAGAAAGAAGTTCCAACTCAGAATGTTCTAAAGACTTTGGGGAGCAGATTACTCACAGAGGTATTGTTAGGGCTAAGTAGAATGATATAGGTATTGAGGTATCTGAGCCTCACAATAGTTTTGGAATATATTGCCATTCTTAGGCATAGAGAATAAGGGAAGGATATATTGTTACAGGACTCCAGTAAGAGATAGAACCATGAAGAAGGGGTATCTCAGGAGTATATTGATAAATATTTAATAATAGCTCTCTGAGAAAAATAATAAACTCTGATTTATAGTGTTTGGTGATTTCTGGGGTATAAATTCTCCATGATCATTTTTGAGCTACCAATGTATCATCACTGAACACAAGAATTGTGAAAATGTGTGTATATCAGCTCTTTTGGGGTGGGATGAATTGACTCCAGTATGCAAAAGGATGACCTACCAGAAGCAAGGTCATGCCAGAAATACAGTCTCAAATAGGGAGGCAGTAGGAAGAAATACCCTGCCTTGTCTTTCTTCCTGCCCTCAGTTGTGGGTTGAAGCCAACAAAAGCCAGCGGACTAAGGGGTTCAGGTGATTCCATTCATAAAGGCCAGCCTCCCAGGGCACAGGTTGTAGCAGAGGAGGGAGCATGGCCCAGTGGGGCTCTCATAGAGAATAACCATCACAGGGTCCATGTGGGATGTGGAAACCTCCCTAAAAGGTCTGTTGGCTACTTCTAGAATTATCAAAAAGATCTGCTTTTTTTCTTCTCTTGAGACAGGGTCTCCCTTATGTATCCCAGGCTGGCCTCACTCAAACTCACTAGATAGCTCAAACTGGCCTTTAACTTGCAATCCTATCTCAGCCTCCTGAGTGTTAGGATTAGAGGTTTATGCCACCTGTCTGGCTAGGATCTGCATTTTTGAACAAGTCTCTGAGGGTTTTGGATGTAAATGGGCCGTGAACCACTTTTGAAACTGTGACTCTAAGAATATGAGGGTGACAATGTGTTTGCCTCAGGGATTAATTTATATGCCCAACTGGCATGACCTTTGGATGGTGTTCAAGGAAAATAATATGCCTGGGAAAATATAAGAAGTTAGAGAGACAAAATAAAGCAAACAAATAATGGTAACAGAAGAGCTATTTGTTTTTTTCTGTTGGGTTCTTTTCCATTATATGATTAATTTATTCTAATATATACTCAATTTATTGAGTTATAATACATAGTAATATATTGTAGATTATACATTATATTTTAAAATATTTTTATTATTACCTATGCCTTAGTTTATGTCCTGAGTTTGCCAGGCTGGTGGTATAAACTAAGACAAGCTAATTAACTGAGTTCTATTTGTTTTGTATCAAGCATTACTTATTTTTTTAAAATGAGTGGTCATTAAGGATTATTGATGGTGGTTGATCTTTTTTTAACTCATTTCCATTTTCAGAACATATTACCCTGCCTGTATATTATATTTTCCCCACCATTAATTGTTGTTGTTGTTGTTGTTGTTGTTGTTGTTGTTGTTAGGTGCTGTCAAGTCAGGACTGGTTCATAGCAACCCTATGTACAATAGAATGAAACACTCCCCAGCACTGTGCCATGCCCAGTTCTATTGTCAGTGCTTCTCTGCTATTCATGGAATTTTCAATTGTGGATTGTTTCAAGAGTGGATTGCCAGGTTTTTCCTCCTAGCCTGCAGCACCTGCTATTCCCAGGCGGTCTCTTATCCAAGAACTAACCAGGCAGACCCTGCTTAGCTTCCAAGATAGGTGGGACTAGATGCCAGGGTGTTATGGCTGCAGATAACACAATTTATAGAGACCTACACATTGCTAGGGTTTTCCTTACTGGATGAGTGGAAGGAGCACAAGTTTTAGAGTCAGACAGAAAGGGGTTAGAACCTTGGTTCTTCCACATACTGGGACATTGGTAAATTATTTATTGCTACCTGGCCTGTTTTCATGACACAAATAGGGCAAATAGTACCTTATTTGTAGTGGTAGGGTAAAGATGAAAAGATGTATGTAAAGTACCTAACAGTGGCCTTGGCCATTAGTAGGTGCCCACTATCTATTCATTCTCTCTCCTGGCTACCAACTTTCTTACTTTACCTGTTTGGCAGCAAACAGCTTGCCCTGGTATTTATTAATCACAGTGTAACCACCCGGTACTTGACGATCTTCATACCAGGCAACAGGTATCAAGAAATCACGGGGATTGGCCAAGCCATTGGCTCCTAGAACATAGTAACCCCAAACCCTTTTAGACATTTCTGAAGTAACATAGGAAAGATGCCCACAAAGGGAAAGGCCTTTTTTTTTTTTTTTTTGTCAAGGCCCACCCCACAAATTGCCTTCATGCTCAAAGGCTCGCTGGATTCCCATTCTGGTACCTTTTTAGGAGGACCCAAGAAATTTGGTTGGAAAAAAGTTTGTAAAAGTCATCATTATCACTATCATCACCAGCATCATCTCCTACATTTGTGGCATGACTATACTTAACAAAACCATTTTACATGCATTATCTCATCAGTAGTGGTGAGACAAAGGAAGAGGCTGTTGTTGTTAGGTGCCGTTGAGTTGGTATCCGACCCATAGTGACCCTGCGTACAATAGGCGAATCACTACTGTCAGTTATTCTCAGCTGTTCATAGGGTTTTCAATGGGGGACTGATTTTTGGAAGTGGGTTGCCGGGTCCGTTTCCCAAGTCTACAGCATCTGGTGTTCCTAGGCTGTCTCCCATCCTAGTACTAACCAGGCCCAACCCTCCTTAGCTACGACATCTGACAGGATTGGATGCCACAGGGCTACTGCTGCAGGTAAAGGAAGAGGAAGGGACAAAAAGGAGAGGAAAGGCAAAGACACGAATTCCAGAGCTTTGCTTTTTCAAAGAAACCCCAAGGCTCTTGAACTACAGTCCTAGATCTCAGATAGGAAGGGCTGCATGCTGCTTTCCAGGCAGGCCTCTGCTCCTTAGATAGAACTTAGAATCCAGGTCCAGAAAACTCTTGCCAAGTCTGAAACCTCTGACTGAAACCCAAGGAGAAAGGATTCAGGACTTGCCTGCTTAGCCTTGCTTAGGAGCAAGTGTTCCCTTCAGAGAGAGAAAATAAATCAAAAGACCAAACATGAAAAACATAAGTGCAGAAACATAATTTAACTCTGAGTGGAGAGACCTGGGGAGTGTTTTTATCATTTCCAGTTCCTGGGGTTAAAAAAAATAAGCCCCCAGCTGGTTAGTAAATTATATATATTTTCCAGAGGGCACATGTTCCATAGAACCCAGAGGCTATGCTGCCTGCAGAGCAGCAGGAAGCCAGACCAAAGTGGAAGAGTGGGTGGTGAGCAGGATGACAGACGGCCCACCAGGGCTCCAGCTGCCTCCCTGCTGCCTCCCACCTTCCTCTGTATACTTGGATCCCCCAGGGGAGTGACCAGAAGGCACATGCTGGCCTGTCCTGTTTTGTTCTGTAAAGCTGTTGACAGGGATGGGGAGAACTGTGAAATGTGGCCAAAGATGAGACAACAATTTCCTCAGCTCTCCTTTCACGTCAAGGGAGGTTTGAGAACAATCTCGCCTAACACCTTCACTTCCCTCCTGCATCTCCTGTCTCCACTGCCAGCAGAATGGGGAATGGGCGACCTTGGTTCACTTTTGCAAGTTTTAATCTGCCTCACGAGGGCTGTTATTTCTAGCTCCTCATAGCACTGAGTGATGTACTTTTTACTGTGAAGTGCATGGGTTTTGTGGTGCATGCTCAGTAGGAATGTGAGATCATCGGCTGTGTGTCACCCCATCCTCTGCCCCTTTCCATGGGAATAGAGCCCTGGCCATTTTCATGTTTGTCTCACTTTATTGTTCACATACAACTCACCACCTTAAGAAAATAACTATTTACAAAGCTCATTCCTACTTCAATACTTTAAGCTTTTCCCTTTCCTCTTTGTTTCCCGTCAACTTTCCATCAAGAATTAGTCAAATTTCATCTCTTCTATGAAGCTATTCCTGGTGACTCCAGCCCACAGTAACTCCAGTTTATACATCCTTTGCAGGCTACACTGTATAACCAGAAAATTATTACAGATTGTCATTATCTCCAATGATCTATATATTATTCTGGAGAGAAATTTCTAATGGTTTTATTTGGGTCATTTTCTGTTATGCATGGATTGTACGGGAAGACAGACATTTGGCATAGAGTAGTTGTCTGGAGGGTGAAGTTGAAATTTGAATGAGGCAGAGAGGGGAGAAGGATGTTTAACTTTCATGCAGTGATCTGTGTCCTATATGTCAAGTGAGGCTTAGAGGCTTAAGAGTGAAGATTTACCAATGGGACCCAGGTCAGGTAACTCAAAGTGGACGCCAAAGACCTCCAGGATGTAGCCCCTGGTCTCCTCGAAGACATCTATGCAGAACCGCATTCCTCTCTGGAATGGATAGAGACACAGACATGCCCTCTTAAATCATACTTGTAGTTAGAAAGAAGCTGCCCCAGAGTCAGCCGAGTGAACTGATAAATGTTCTTTGCTTTGTGGGAAAAAAAAAAAAAAAAGCAGGCATCAACCCTGCTTATCCTCTAGCACATGCAGGCTTCAGTGTAACTCAGACTTCTCTCTGATGCCAGACATTTTAGAGTTGGATATAGCAGCAGCTGACACAATCTAATTGTTCCCAAATCAGGGAAAGGTAGGGAGAAGAGGGGCACATTACCAACCTGAATGACGCAGATCTCATTGGGCTGTACAAGCATCTTGCCAAACTCAGTGTAAATGAGAAGCTTCCCTTTCTGGGGAACTGATAAAAAAAGACAGGGCAGTGATGAACAGGGGTTCTTTTTTTTTTTTTTTTTTGCAAGAACCATTTCATGAAAGCTTAAGAGCTGCATTTGCTTCTTATTCCAAATGAAAAAAGCTTTATTGTGTCTCTTGGGGGAAAATATATATTCTGACAATTTTGGTTAGGTTTTACTATCTAGAAGAGTTAGAAAACTCTTCAAAATGACTCTGCTTTTTTTAGTTGCCAGGCAATGGACTTGTATAGGCATACTTCTGTGAATTGACCAAAAACAGCTGCAGAAATAGGATGGAAAACTATTCATTTCTGACATTTTCAGAATGGTATGCCTAATGTCTACACCAAAATGTTGACTCCAAAATACCAATACTAAAACCACCAAACAGAATGGAAAGACCAGAACAATCTCTGACAGATGTTACATTTTAGATAGTGTCATGAAAATTTGAATTTAAGTTGCAGTTATCAATGACAGCTAGGCTTTTCTTGGGTAAGTCTGAAGGCAAATCGAGTTCTCTTCACAAGTTAGTCCCATGTTGGAATCACTCTTCATGTCCTTTCAGCTGCTCAGATCTACCACATCAGAATGGCCCAGAAGAGATGGGCAAAGACAGAGAGACCAGGAAACAGAGTAGGGTCTTTGACATTTGCTAGAAATGTAAACCTCAGTCTAAACCTCAGTCTATGTTGTTGTTGTTAGGTGCCATCAAGTTATGTCTGACTCATAATGACCTTTATAGGGTTTTCAATGGCTGATTGTTTTGGGATTGCCTCAAGAGTGGATTGCCACAACCTTCTCCCATTCTTGTGGTGCTGAGAATCGAACCCAGGACCTCAGATACTGCAGAGTGGTGCCCCATCAACTAAGCTAAATCCCAGCCCAGATCTTAATTTATAGATTGCACTTAATGAAATAAAGCAGATTAGAGAATGAAGGGAAACAATTCGTGTACAAAATTAGAATGCAGCTTAGGGCTAGGTCTCAATTAACAGTGAAGGTGTTTGAAATCATCAGAACTTACCAATTAAGAAGTCCCCATCTGAATTGTAAAAGCATCTGAAATATACAGAGTACTTCTGGTAATTTTCAGTTTTAACATTATCTAGATGAATTAACAAATTCATTCCACAAATTATTGTTTGGTGCCTATCATGCACCAGGCTAAGTGCTGAGTATAAAATGTTAAGCAAAATGACCCAGTCTTTGCCTTTCTGGAGCTTAGAGCCTGGCAGGGAGTCAGATAGCAAATAAATAATTATAGAACTATATCTTTGCAAACTATAGTGGCACTACGAAAACCAAATTCAGGGGAGTAAAAGACTAGAGTCTATACTAGTTTGGATAGACAGCAAAGACTTCCCTAAAGATGGGACATTTGACCAGAGATCTGAAGCTGTTATCTAGGAAAGAGGAAAGGTCATTCCAGGCAAAAGGAAAGGCCTATACAAATGCTCTGAGACAAGAGAGCCAGAGGCAGGTTGAGAGAAGTAAATGAAGGCCAATGTGGCTTGGGTAGAGAGAGGGGGACTGCCCCAATATAAGGCAAGGCTCAAAAGGAGTTCTCTGTGCTTGGTTATCATAGGGCTGTTACCTTGGTCTTGATTCATGGCTCACACCAGTTTAGTCAGCCACCAAGATCAGAGATGGGCTTTGGATATGACATTGTGGTTTTAGCCATTGTGGTTTGGCCATGTTCAAAGCTGCCATATTGTAGTCTGTTTTGTGAAGGAAAGGCAGGAATGCCTGCTTGTTCTTTCTTTCTTTCTTTTTCTTCTTTCTTCCTTTTTGTGGTGCTATGGATTGAACCTAGGATTTTGTGCATACTAGACAAGTATTCTGCCACTGAACTACCCCCAACCTAGCCCAGATTTTTTGTTAATTGAAAAAAGAAGCCAGGGCTAAGGATATAGCTTAGTGGTAGAGCACTTGCGTGGTATACACTTGGCCCTAGGTTTGATCTTGAGTATTAAAAAACAAACAAACAAAAAAGCAAGCCAGTATATAAACTTCTCTACTCAGAGACATAGCTATTGCTACTGTTGTTGTTAGGTGTCATCAAGTCAGGTCCAACTTATGCATAGCGATCTTAGGTACAACACTGCACCATGCCCAGCACTATGTCAATGTTTCTCTGCTATTCATAGGGTTTTTGATGGCTGATTATTTCAGGAGCAGGCTGCCATGTCCTTTTCCAAAGCCTAGAGCACCTGGTATTCCCAGGTAGTCTCCCATCCAAGTACTAACTAGGCCTGACCCTGCTTAGCTTCTGAGATCAGTCAGGATTGGATACCAGGGTGGTATGGCAATAGACATATAAAACTATTAGCTACTATCTATAAGCCAAGTCTGTTAGTTTGACAAATTATCAATAGGTGGCCCAAATGGTTGCCCATGCAGTGTGACTTGGACTCAAGATTAGCCCTAGGGAACTTTAGAAAGTAAGAATATTCTGATCCAAACCCATCTAATGTCAAATGCCTCTTAGACTACTTCATTATAGGACCCCATCTTTCCCTTTTCTGTTTACAATGTCATTTGACATTCTTGTTTATGTCACAGCAGTCAGTCAAAATAGAAATGCTTATTTATTATCATTATCAGTAAATATACACCAACATTGGCCTGAGGAAAAAACAATTAAAAAAATCCAATATTCATGTGCGTGTGATGTTATGGAAGTGAAATGTGGCCTTCACCCTCTCGCCAACACCCTTGGGGAATGAGATGTCCTGCCCCAACACTGGGCTACTTACCTGTTCTCCATGGAAGTGTTGCACAGGAAAATGTGGATAGCAAGCCCATTGTTAGACCTGACGTCTCCAGCTCCACATAGAGTGTGCAGGCCCTGAGAGAGAGAAGGGAAGAGGACTGCAAGTAGAGTCCAGCTTTCCCTCTGGCCCCTGAGGATCATGAGGGAAGGTTCTATCAGGGTCTTCCCTTTGGGACTGGTGGAACATTTAGATCTAGGATGCTTGTGGGAGGTCTGGAATTTACTCATTTATGACTGGTAGATTATAGGTCACCCTCCTTGCCAGCCATGACCTAAATTTGTATTGTCTTAACGTCTGTATGAGATGAATTTACAGAACATGAAGGCATTACTTTTAATGAATTCAAAGGTGTCATTTGATGCTTAAGATCAACCTGAAGGAGAGGTTTTGTTGGAGGTGTTAACAGGTATGTAGGAAGCTTTAGGTGCTGGTTAGTACCCCTCATGCACACTCTACCCTGTGGGCTGCTCCTTGCTTGTCAGGAGAACCAGCCTAACCTCCCCAGAGCAGGGTGGAGGACTGAACTCTGACTGACTGCAATTTTCTCTGCTACCCAACCAGATGATCCACATTATAAGAAGTCTTAACGCATGGGGCCCTCTCAAAAGAGCCCTCAGCCCCCAGCCTGCAGATGGAGAGCCCAAAGGAAGACAGCATGGCTTATCTGGAAGGGAACTACGGAAGTTCACGCAGAAAGGGGGATTTCTTTTTGTATTTTAACTCCATTTGCAAGTTTGGGGTCTACTGAAGTAAGTCCATTCAGGGTTTGAAGCACTAATGAAAATAAAAACTTCAGGATGATTTAAACAATTTGGCATGGGGCTAGATATACAGACTGCCCCTAAGTAAGCCACGAGCCCAGTTGGTCTACAAAATGCTCCACTGGCCTCTTTGAGGCCCACATCCCAATAGCTCCCTCTCCCTTCACCCACGTGCTCCTCCTCCCAGTACTCCTAGCACTTGGGAGTATCAAGCAGAGCTGCCAGTTAGCACTGTTCCAATCAGAGTTGCCACCCAGAATTATCATTCTTGCCTAGGCATCCACTTCGGGATATTTATGAACTCAGATGGCAAAATTTTTATATTTATTTTTACTAATCTGTGAGTGAAATTTGTCATTCCCTTCAAGGCAGTAAACTTCAGCAGTATTAGAAGTGCCCATAACCTTGTCAGTGATCAAAGTCATGATTTTTTATATCATAATATAGTTGTTACAGATATCCCCAAATATCATTTATGCTCATATCATAGTTATTAGGTTTTTCTATAGATCCTATGCTTAGTACATTAACAAAGAAGCATATATATGACTATAAACCAAACATAATTTGTTTTTTGAGATTTTTATCATTGTATTTCAGTATAATTCACTTCTTTGTAATTTAATATAATTTATTTTATATCACTAGACTATCAAAGGGGTCCATGGAGCAAAAAGGTTAAAAGTCCCTGTTTGAAGCAAAAGAAAAGGAGCTTGAGGTAAAATAATGTTCACTTTCTATCGGCCTGTCTGCAATGTATATAGCTCATGGATGCCCTTTGGTGTCAGAAGCCATATGGTGCCTGTAAGGCATCCCCTGGCCAGCCCCCGTAACATATGCCAGTGGCTTTGTCTCTGCTGCCTTCTGACAAGGCTGCTCCTGCTTGGCATTCAGCCTGCAGATAGATAGATCACTCACTGCAGAAGAGAGGAGGGCGGTGGGAAGGTGTGGAGAATATTAACTTACATTCACAAAATCCACTTTCTTCTGAGATGCTTTTGGAATCTCAAATGGTTTCCACCTAAACTGGAAAAAAAATATGCAGACAAAAAAATTACTTCACAAGGGGGAAACCATAGGTCTTCTAAATAAATAGTATCAATTACATAGAAGAAGCAGGACAGCTGTTCTCTCTGTGAGGTTCTGACCATTTGTGATTGTTATTTTAAAATTAATGATTATTCATCATTTCCTTCAAGGGGTGCTCCTGGTGTGCCTGTGTGTATATTGTGTGTGCCCATGTGTGATGTGTGTATTTAAACCTACACGAATATAGGCTTTGTTCCTTACCATTTTCAATTATAAAAATAAAAAGAAATCATGACTTCCTCTTTCAGAAGCTATTTGTTTCTTTTAACATTTTGCTCAAGCACATCAGTGAGTTTTCACTGATGCTGCTTTTCATGCTATTTATAATCAGCTCCCTTTCCTGGCATGCCAGCCTCTCTGTGTGGGCTCCTGACACTGCAGGGGAAGGTTCTACTTCTACTTCCAGCCATTGGAGTTTTGGATTTTTGCTTTAAGAGAAAGAAAAGGCACCCAGCTGAGATTGGATTTCGTAAATGCAGTACAGGGTTCAGTTTCCTCACCAAACCCAGTGTTTCTCATCAGGCTACCTGATGGTTCAGTTTAAATCACAACAATCTTTAATTTAATAATGAACTGGTGTAAGGAAGTGGGGAGAAAAGTCAGCAGGTTCAAGCCCTGCTCAAGTTGTCAGCCTGGCACATATTAATCAGCCTGGCAGCAGACCTGACCCAGCTTGGCTGGTGCTGATATAGTCAGCACCCCTAGGGCACATTTCATGGAGTGGTCTGCACCCTGGGGCTGGCTCCATTGGCTGGGGTACTTGGTGAAGGCAGGCTGGACAGGGCTTCCACCAAATTCTGGGCTTCAGCTCATTTTGTATTTCAGAAAGGCAGCCAGATGGGAAAGGAGGCAGCAAATGTAAAAGGTGGTGCTGGGATTGTTCTACCTGTTTGATAATATACAGTCAGCCAGCAGCAGCCTTCATTTCTTAAAAGCAAAGCAGGATGATTGCATTCTGAAGTACTTAAAAAGGATGTAAAAAGTGGATTTTAAAAAGATCATTGAAACCATGCTTCAGAAACAACGAAACACTTAAGGACTAATTCCATTAAAGATAATAACTCTTGGGGGAGAAGGAGGAGGAAGATGAGAGAGAAATCTAGGAAAGAGCTTGTCAATCTTTGGCACTATTGAGATTTTGTGCTAGGCTATTCTTTGTTGTAGGGGTTGTCCTGTGCATTGTAAGATATTTAGCATCATTGTTGACCTCTATCTACTAGATGCCAGTAGCATTCCTCCAAGTTATAAAAGAAAACTATTCCCAGACATTGTCAAATGTCTCTTGGAGGGGGTCGAATTTCATCTGGTTGAGAACTACAGACTTAGGATAGTCCCCTGACCTCAGGAAGAGCCAAAACTGAGCACTGCTTGATTTTTTGTATGTGGGTGCTGGGAATTAAACCCAGGCCCACATACATGCATATGCTCTAACATTGACCCACACCTCCATCCTGAGCACTGTTGGCATTTTGAGGGGAGGTCTTGGTCTACTACTAACTAGTACCTGCTGCTTCTCTCTATAGAAGTAGTGCAGAGTTTGCATGCCCAGGAAAATAGTCTGAAAAAGAGTCATCATTTTAGATTTCCAAAGGGAGGAAATTTAAGTATCAGATCAATGGTTGCCTGGGAAACCGTTTAGCTCTAACAAGAGATTCTCAATCTTTGTTACCCATGAGAATCACCTGGAGAGCCTTTGAAACCAAGACCAAACTGAAGGAGAATGTGTGAAGGTGGTCAGTATTTTATAGAAGCTCTTTTAATGGCCAGCTAGAGTTTAAGAATCAGTACACCCAACTCAGAGATTCTGTGACTATTGTATTGTGGAAGTAAGCAGCACTTTGAAAAGTCCCCAAAGAACGTCCCCTGCTGATGGATTGGGAGAATCCATATTATAAAAATGGCTATACTACCATTTAATGCAATCCCATTTAATGCATTAAAATTCCAATGACAGACTTTGCAGAAATAGAAAAAAAATAATCAAAAATTCATATGGAAACACAAAAGACCACATATAGCCAAGACAATCTAAAGCTGCAAAACCAGTACAGGTGGATCACAATTCCTGACTTTATACTACAGGGTTAGAGTAGCAGAAAAAACTTGGTATTGGCAAAGAAATAGGCCTGAAGACCAATAGAATAGAATTGCAGATCCAGAGATACACTTATGCAATTACAGCCACCTGATCTTTGATAAAGGGGCTATGAATGCAAATTGGAGAAAAGACAGCCTCTTCAACAAATGGTGCTGGGAAACTTGGATTTCCATCTGCAGAAAAATGAAAACAGACCTGCCTCTCTCAATCTGCATGACAGTCAACTCAAAATGGATAAAAGACCTCAATATAAAACCAGAACCCTTAAAACCACTAAAGGAAAAGATAGGAAACATGGTCTAACACATAAGCATAGGAAAGCATTTCCTTAACAAGACTCCAGTATCTCAGGAAATTGCGCCAAGAATTGACAAATGATATTACATAGAATTACAAAGCTTCTGTACAGCAGAGAAAACAATGAAAAGAGTTAAGGAAGAGCCAGTGAATGGGAGAAAATCTTTGCATCCTACACATTCAACCGAGGACTAATTTCTAGAATTCACAAAGAACTCAAGAAAGCAAATCCTAAGACAACAAATAACCCAATTCACAAGTGGACAAAGGAACTGAACAGACAGTTCTCAAATGAAGAGGTTTGTAAGGCTAAGAAGCACATGAGAAAATGCTCAATATCGCTAGCCATTGTTGTTTTTGTTGTTAGGTGCCGTCGAGTCGGTATCCGACTCATAGCGACCCTCTGTACAACAGGGGAAACACTATTGTCAGTGCTTCTCTGCTGTTCATAGGGTTTTCAATGGCAGATTGATTTTTGGGAGGGGGTTGCCAGGTCCTTCTCCCACCCTAGCCATTAGGGAAATGCAAATCAAAAGAACCCTGAGATTCCACCTAACTCCAGTAAGAATGACCAAGATCAATAAAACAAATAATAACAAATGCTGGATAACATGTGGAGAAAAAGGACCTCTCTTACACTGTTGGTGTGACTGTAAATTGGTTCAACCACTTTAGAAGTCAATATGGAGATACCTGGAAAACTAGAAAAAGAAATACCCTACAACCCAGCTATACCAGTACTGGGAATATATCCAACAGGATATAAGACATCACACCACAGAGACACCTGCGTCTCCATATTCAATGCAGCTCCCTTGAAATAGCAAGGATATGGGACCAATGAAGATGCCCATCAACAGAAGAATGGATAAAAAAATTATGGTACATATACATAATGGACTATTACTCAGCAATAAAAAATGAAATAATATCATTTGTAGCAAAATGGATGGAACTGGAGAATATCATCGTAAGTGAACGAACACAAGCTCAAAAAGAGAAATACCATATGTTCTCACTCATATGTGGGAGCTGAATCTTATAGGAATTAAAAATCCTATACATAAGTCGATATATAAAAATGCAAAGTTAAACTTAGCAAAGAAGGGATAATATAAAGAGTAGAAAGAAGGAGGGAGGGAACTAGCAAAGGGAAGCAAAGATTGCAGAAGGTGGGATGGGGAGGAGGAAAATGTAGAAAGATAAATGGGGAGAAGATAATTTCAATGTAAATGATCCAACTTCATGAGTACATGGGAAAAATAGGGGAATATAATCCAAATATGCATATGAGTTTTACTACATATTAGTTAAAAGGTTCCATAAACCTTGTAAGTTGATAGAGTGTAACCAAAAATGATATAATAGTTGCATAATGGAAAAAGCCAATGCTATTCTACTCTGTACTTCACCAACATTTACCAATAAAGGGAGGGAGAAAAAAAGAAATATTAGGAGAAGTTACCTAATTGTCACTAGATAAAATCTAGGTACATTAGGTT
>VMDO01000266.1:195645-235457 GCA_007922755.1 Pedetes capensis | reverse complement strand
CCTGGAGTTTTCTTGGTAGGTAAACATATATCCAGGAAAATCTTACTTACTGTATCTTTAAAATTAATAATAAAACAATTTTAAAGAGGAAAAAAAAGAAAAGTCCATTCAGTCAACCAATCAACCAACAAACCAACCAACCAGCCAACTGACCAATCAATTAACTTATGGCATCTTGGGCAAGATATGATGGTACAATGCCAGTTACCAGCAGGGATGTTTAAATAATTCAAGCTTAAGTGCTGACAAATCTAAGGAAAAAAGAGAGCAAGAAAAGAGAAAGAAAAATGAGAAAGAAAGAAAAGAGGACTAGAGAGGGAGGGAAAGGGAGGAAATGAGGGAAAATCCTGTAGAAAATGAGTTGGTTTGTTCCACTGGGACTGCACCTTCATAATCTGTGTGAAATTAAAGTAACTACTGCAACTAGAAATGAAGACCTGCCCTAAAGAGAAGAGGTTCTTCTATAAGTGAGAGAGACTGACCCAGGGTGCTGGATGCTGGATTATTTGGACAAGTTTACTGGTCAGTTTTTTAAAGTCTTCTGCAGCACATGAGCTTTCAAGACACAGAGTGATAGAGCTTGAGGGCGGATAAAAAGGCAAATACACAGTGATGTAGCAAGGTTGTCTTCAACGGGGCCCACATCCCAAATGAAGCAATGACTTTGACTAAGTTTCTTTAATGCAAAAAATGATTCACTTCAATTGAAAGATGGTACAGGAAGAGGAATACCGGTAATTTTTCTGTTGGGTCTGATGGCAGCAGATTTACAGTTTATATTCAGATTGTAAAGGACCTGTATCATAAAGAATAATAAAGACCCCAAGGTGGTTCTGATAAATATAATATCTATAAGAGGACCCTCAGCTTTGGACCCCCAGGCAAGAGACTTTGGTTATAAGCCCTGAAGTGATATTTTGGCAAATCTGAGGAGGGAGATGTGGGGATAAGATCAACAGGAAGAGCCTAGGGAATGCTGGGTAGAAATATCTCTGGCTCAAGCCAGAGGCTCGGCCTAATTATACTTTTGATCCAAAGCCCGACCAGGAGAGCAATGCATTGAACTGAACCAGTAGACTTGGTTTCTGCTACTGCCTCTGTTCTGGTTTACTCTGTGACCTCAGGCAAGTAATTTTCTCTCTCTCTAACAGTGTAACAGCGGGGTACTGGTGAGAACTACAATTCTATGAGTCTCTTCAGAGAAGAACCTCTGACAGAAGTAAAGAATGCTTGTAAACTGATACAGTCTTTGCTATGGAGTGAATTATGTCCTTTCCTTAAGTTCATGTGTTGAAACCCTAACCTGTGATGTGACTATTTTGGAGATATGACTTTTAGCAGATTTAGAGTAAAAGGAAATCATAAATTTGGGGCTTTGATACAATAGAACTGGTGGCCTTATAAGATGAAGAAATTCACTCTTCACATGCAGTCACAGGCAGCCATGTCAGTATGCAGTGAGAAGGTGGCCATAGACAAGCAAAGGAGAAAATTATTACCAGACATCAACCATGCTGGCACCTTGATCTGAGACTTCCAGTCTCCAGAGTCATAAGAAAGGAAGTTTCTGTTGTTTATGGTACTTTGTCATGGCAGCTCAATCAGACTAATTATAATCCTACAGCTTTTTAATAGTATGTTTTATTCATATTATATATCATTGCTAATACTCCTTCCTACGTAGAACTTAATTATCAAATCCTTCAGAAACAATGACATTAATTGTAATGCCCAATGCAATATCTTGGCTATAGGTATCAATATATATTTATTGAATGATTGAATGGATGAATAAATATAAGGCCCTGAGAATGTTGCTTATATTTCAAAGAACAAGAATAAAGCAAATTTGTGAGTTATCAGAAGTCAAAATGATATTCAGGCAACAGGTAGCCAATTGACAAGGGTTTCTAAAAGACCAAAGATTATTTCCAAAATATAAGTCAGTTCTTCATGCATGTATGAAATCATTGCTTCTGTGGCCATTCTGATTTTATGTACAGCTATTCTATCAACTATGGAGAGATGAGTGTTAAAGTTTCCACTATAATTTTAGGTTTATATATTTCTCCTTTCAGCTCTATTATTGCTCCACATATTTTGCAGTTGTATTCTTCAAATTCTACTGGAAAATAAACTTTTGCTTACAAGAAGTGAGGTGATATAAAATAATTTGAAAAGCATCTTCAAGGGTGTCCAAAGTTAGAATTAAAAATTACAAAAGACAGAAGATAATCAATGGTGACATTTAATGACTGAGATTCAAAATTCATGCTCATAGATGAAAAGGAAGTATGAAAGAAATAGCCTCAATATTTCCAAAGTCAGAAAATTATGGTTTGGCTGGATGATCCAAATATCCCTCCCAATACAGAGATTCTGTAATTTACTGATATTCTATCCCAAAATGCAATGGATTCAACCAGTCTGAATGAATTTGATGCTTTTAATGCCTTTGGCTAGCTGGAGATAAACATATCATTACAAGTCAATACCTTTATCCAGGAATTTTGAAATAACTTGTAGACAAAACAGTGATTATGATGTTTTAAGCAATTGTTGGTAGCAATGGCTGGGGGAGGTCCAGGGTTATTGGTGATGAGTTTCAGGCCAGGTAGGGAGGGAAGGGGTGAATAAAATGAAACAGTGGCTTACTAAATTCTTCAGCAACCCTAGCAATTTGAGGGGAAAAACCCCATAATTTATGTGGAAAGAAATCAAGCTTTGGTTGATTCATTGAAGTTCTTTGAAATAATAGGCAAGAACATAGGTAAGGAAGATCTAAGTCACAATAATTTATTTAAACTTTCTAAAGTTTTTCATGAGGCTACAAAAAAGATGGGCCATAGATAGATAGGTTTCACAGATAGAAACCAAATTGCCATTTGACTTTGCCCTTGAAAGTAAATCTAAAGGCTTTGTATCAATTGCCCAGTGCTATGGTTTAAATATTGTGCTAGTCTCTTTCCCACTATTATAATCAAATACCTAATGTAATTAACTTTAGAGAGAAAAGATTGATTTTGGCTGAAGGTTCTAGAGGTTCTCATCCAAGATTGAGTAGCCCCATTGCTTTGGGTCTCTGGGGAGGGTGGCACATCATGATGGAAGTACAGGGCAGAACACACTGCTCACCTCATGAACAAGGAAGCAAATGAGACCAGCAAAGATTTCCTTTGATGGCACACTCCACTGATATAAGGACTTTCCTAAAGGTGCTACCACTCACTGAAAGTACCATTCTGGGGACCATGTCTATATTTATCACACGAATTTTAGGGGATATTCATCCAAACCATAGTGACTGTGTATCTCAAAAGTTCATGTGTTGGAAACTAATCCCTAAATTTATATGTCAATGGTATTTGGGGGTGAAGCCTTGGGAAAATAATTAAGATGAGATGAGGTCATGAAGGTGGGATCCTTGTGATGATATTAGTGACTTTAAGAGAGGAATACCCATTACTGGAAAAAAAATAGACTAAGGTACCTAGCACCTAGCATAGATCATGGAACATAGATTAATATTTTTTTGAATGACTTTATTGTTGAATCACTCAATTAATATTTGTTGAATGTCTTAATTCTCACAACTCTCTGAGGCACCTATGATTATTATCATCTCTATTTTTGGAAGTGGGAAAACTGATGATTTAGAGCAGTTAGATTTTCCCTACTAAGAAATGAGGACAACACTCTCAGTCCTTTTGATTAAACTATACCCCAAGTACCTTGTTCTCAGCTTGTTTTGATTTGCTACTCAAATTATTTCTGATCTCCTTGGTCCTGAACCCAGGCTTTGACTCAGTTTAATAGTCTTTTACTTGGCCTTTCAATCTGACCCTTATTTAGGGTTCTTCCAGTGCTGAATCACCCTGGCCTTGTCTGGCTCTTGGGACACTACTTCTGCTAAAATCCTTCACCATCAGCATCCTTGTTCAATCCTCTTATGTTTATTCATTCAAACAATATTTATTGAACAGCTCTGTGTGCCAGATTTTATACTAAATGCTAGAGGTAAACATGACATAGTCTCTGTCCTTAGGGAACCCATTATAGAAGATGTTGAAATTGTGGAGTCTTCCTCATAGGAAAATAAAGAAACAGATAGTGGAAATGACTTTGGAAGAGAAATACAAACAGGAATATTCCCTCAGGAATAAGTCCTGGCACAGGACTTAACATTCTATACATGGAAAATAAGAGATACAAGCAATGAAATCACCTGGTTTACAGACAGCTCTAATATCTTTCCAGGGAGTGAAATGTAAGTTGATAAAGATGAACTGTAAAAAAGATCTAGCAAGCTATGCAAAAGGGTACACAGGACAATGTGCATTACAATCCCAGCAAATGCCATTGGATGCATTTAGGGAAATACAATCAAGTCTGTTTATAGGATGGTGATATCTGAACTGTCAGGGAGTAAATTAAACACTTGGAGTTTTACTGTGTGGAAGAAGGCAGGTGTTGAGTGCTGCAGATCAGTGGATATATTGGAGACATAGATCCTACTCTCAGATACCCTGAGGAATATCAAATGAGTTCAATGAAGAAAGTGATATTTAAAATGAGTCTTAAATTATCAGTGGGATTTTGAAGGGTGGATGTTTGTGAGAGAAGAAGAGAAAATTCCAGGTCAATGAAAGAGCATAAAGCACCAAGGTAGGAGAATTTGGCATATTGTCCTCGAATGGTGATGATTCTAGAATGACTGGCAAGTGGAAAACATGGAAGAAGTAGAGGATTTGAAAGTTCATGATACTTACTCAAGGCTCTTGCTCTCCTGGGAATCTGCACTTGACTGCTTGGGCAGTGGAGGGGATGGGTGATAAGGGGCTTTAAAGATTTTTGAGATAATAATTTAGTAAGGTGAATCTGGTATAGGGTAAGGAAACCATATGGAACAGTTAGGAGGTCACTATAATAGCCCAGGTAGAGGAAATGAGGTCTGTACTGGGTAGAATCAAGAAAAGGAAGGAAAGGGACCTAGCATGGTGGCACATGCCTATAATTCCCACAACTTAGGAGGTGAAGGCAGGAGGATCACGAGTTCAAGGCCAGAGGCACCTGTGTAACTTAGTGGGACCCTATCTAAAAAAAAGTAAAAAATGTGCTGGGGGTGTGGTTCAGTGGTACAGTTCTTGTAAATCATATGTAAGGTCCTGGGTTCAGTTGCCCAGTACTGCATAAATAAATAAATAAATAAATAAATAAATAAATATTTTAAAAAAAGAAAACAGAAAAGGAAGGAGAGAACCAGAGACATTTTGGAAGCTAACTCTATTGTCTTTCTTAAGGTATGTTCCACAATTTAAGTTTTTATAAGCAATTTTTAGTTGGTGTACAAATTAATGGTCTTCACTACAACATTTCCATACATACATGTCATTGTACATTGCTTATGCTCATACCTCCCTATTACACACTTAATTTTTAAATTTGCAGTATTTCTTAAGGTGTGGCCCAGTACCAACCTTCAAATCATCTGGAGACTTCTGGGTACAATCTCAGACCAAACGCTTAAGAATCTCTGGAGAGCAAGGCTAAGGAATCCACATTTCCAACAAGCCCTCAGGGTTAACTCTTATATGTTTGGGGGGTGGGAATCATCATTCTATGCATTTGGCACCTAATTTTGTGGAGAAAAGGACGGAAAAGAAGTTCTAAAAAGTAACTGTAAAGATTCAAACCTGGACGTGTGAAAGAATGGTTTGGCGACAGGCCTAGAAAAGCTGGTAAGACAATAGTTTGGATGGGACTATGATGATTTCAGTATGGAATCTGTTGAGCTGGCATATGTACAAGGCAATATCCAACGTGGATTCTGGAATTGGGGGACGGGTGTGCAAAATATATTATAGACAGATAATAGTTAATATTATGGGGATGAATAATTTTTTTAATTAAAAAAAGAAAATCTAAGAGATGTGGAAGATGAGGAGATGGAGGTAAGGTGGATGGATGATAGAGTATAAATGAGGTTTGCACAGTGACAGGAGCCCCAGAATGGCTTCTGAACCCCAGGGTGGTGTGAATGACTTCCTGTAAGGTGGCTTGCAAAAGCTTTGGACTGGTCTTGGGTTGGGTAAAGTTAGGCCTCTAGAATTTTACCTGCTGAGGTTTGCATATATGTGTGTGGTCAGGGATAGGGAAGGTGGGAAGCAAAGTGAATTAGAAAAATTCTCTGTTGTTCAAGTAGTGATTCCTCTTAGTTCATCCCACTTGGGCATTTCTCATCAACAATTATCCTTTCATCTAAGTCAAAAAGGATCCAACAAAAGTGGAAATTACCACCTGGTTTTTAGGAGGAAAGGGGGAGACTATTATGGGTTGGATTGTGCCTACCCCCAAATTCATATGTTGAAATCTTAAGTCTCAGCATCTTAGAATATGACCATATTGGCAGATAGATCTTTTAGAGTGTGTGTGTGTGTGTGTGTGTGTGTGTGTGTGTGTGTGTGTGACAGGTTCCTACTGTATAGCTTAGGCTGGCCTCAAACTCTTGATCCTCTTGCCTCTACCTCCTGAGTGCTGGGACTACAGCTATATCACTAAGCCCAGGTGCAGATAGAATTTTGATTGATAGGAATAACTAGTTGAAATGAGGTCCTTAGGGTGGGCCCTAATTGAATATGACTGGTGTCCTTATAAGAAGAGGAAATTTGGGTACAGATACTTAGAGAATGAAGACAGAGTGAAGACACAGGGAGAAGATAGCCATCTATAGGCCAAGGAGGCCTCAGAAGAAATGTACCCTACTGATACCTCAATCTTGGGATGCTGAGCTTCAAGAAAGTAAATCTTTGTGGATGAAACTACACAGTCTGTTTTTGTTATGGCAACCCCAGAAACATAATACAGAGGGAAAGGGAAGATGGGTGTGATAAAAATGAGAAGAAAAGAGGGAGGTAAGAAAGACATTGGAAGAGGAGGAGAGTATGCCCCCCCCCCACACTTCCAGGAAGGAGATGCTGGGGGAGGTGAGAGTGTCTAGTTTAGGACCTGTTGTTGTTAGATGCCATTGTGTTGGGTATGGCTCATTGCAACCCTATGTACAACAGAGTGAAATATTCCCTGACACTGTGCTATGCCCAGCACTATGTCCATGCTTCTCTGTTGTTCATGGGTTTTCAATGGTTGATTGTTTCGGGATTGTTTGAGGAGTGGGTTGCCAGGACCTTCTCCCATTGTTGTGGTGCTGGGGATCAAACCCAGGGCCTCAGAGAGTGCAGCACAGCACTCTACCAGTTGAACTAAACCCCAGCAGTTTAGGATCTGAGAGAGCACTTATTTTTCAGGTTCAGGAGTCAATGAAATGTCACACTATCTAGAAAAGGACAGAGATTCAGGAAGAAAAGAGAGAGAGGTCAGCAGTTCACACTTTGGAATACTGTGAAGACAAGCACTGTATGTAGCCATGGATGATGTATAATAGTAAAAACAGACAGAATCTAAATATCTGACACTAGAAGGGTTGTTTTATAAATACATATTGGATTAAATACAGCATTAAAAATTATCTACCATCAAGGAGTATAAGAAAACACGCAAAAGGTACAAAATAAGATATTTTAAAGAAAATCAGAATGTAAAACTATTACATGAGTTTAACTATAGTAAATATATATGCAAATAATGTTTTAAAAAATTTAGTATTCAGTCTTTTCCCTTGCCCTTCCCTTCTTGCTACAGAAAATTCTGATTTCCCCATTCTCTCCGGAGTCTCTGGAACTCCAGTGTGTCCCCTGAACTCTCACCATGAAAATCAATGTCATGTACGTGTCCTAAGAAGACAGGATTGGGGATGGTAAGTGCCATTTTCTAGAGGCAGAAGGTATGGTTGAGGGAAAGGCAAGCCAAGAATCAGTGGTGACAAGGCATAAAACGTTTTGGAAAGGTGAGAAGTGAAGGGAGAGAGGACTCTGCATCAGAAGGATCAGGAAAAATTGAGGAAAGGGGATTTTAAAAAGTGTTGCTTCAGGTCATATGTTCCATCCTCTTCAATGTTTTCAGGAGAAGCAAGTAAGGATTGGCATCTTTGTCAATTATTCTTGGTTAGTGGTGTCATGGGACCTTAAGAATTATTTATTTATACATATGTTCAAAGAATAAAAAGAAAAGGAAGAAATCAAAACATCAGATGTGGTTAATTCTGATTGGTAGAATTATTGGGCATTGATGCTTTTATGTAAGTTTTTAATAAAAACATGCATTAACTGTGGTGATAACCCCCATCATAGAGATTCATGCCTGTATCCCCAGCTACTTGAAAGGCCAAGGCAGAAGGATCACTGATCCCAGGAGTTCAAGGCCAGCCTGGGTGAAACAGTGAATCCATGAATTCCTGATCTCCCTGCTTCAGCCTCCCAAGTATGAAGATATATTTTCAAGTGGTCTGGACACACTGAATTACACAGTGTTAAGAAGTGAATGGGAGTGGCAGGGCTGAGGGTACAGCTCAGTGGTACAGCATGCGTTTTACATGTGTGAGGCCCTATATTTGGTCCCCCAGAACCACTAAAAAAATTAAAATAAAAATTATGACTGTAAAGAAATGGTTGGCAAAAGCTTAAAGAAGTAGGAAAACTCAAGACATTTTTGGAGAGAGAGAACTTTCAGGATGGCAAGATCCAAATGGTTGGATAAATTAGACAGCAAATATTCCTCAGGAGTGTATCTTTTTGAAACATTTCTGATAATTTACATGTACTGGGGACAGAAGGAATTCTATGATATAGCCTTTAATTAACTCTGAGGTAATTCCCACTTGGTCCAAATTATACTGGGTGAGCACCAAGTGGTAATTTCTTCAAGTGAAGCTTTAACTGTGTGAAGAGTCTGGTTGTCCAACAATAAAAAATTAGGGGTGTAGTGATAAGGAAAATAAATTTTAAAGGACTCTAACTTCTAAAGACGAATGCCAATTCAAGAATACAAACTGAAGTCTATAAAACTGTAGTTAAATTGGATGCAGAGTTGTTGATTAAATTCTGAGATTTCACAAATTAGAGGAAGATACATGATAAACCAAATTAGGCACACTTCTTATGTGAAACATCAATAAATTAAACCTATGTCCACAAGCTGAATTTAAATACACTCAAGAGTTTGCACTAATTCTTGAATGACTAATTAAATATACACTAATGAAAATGAAGGCTCTGGGGGGATAGTCCCCTGTCTTCCTAGGAGGACATAAAGTATGACAGTGATGATATCCCATCCCATCATGATTCCTATGGGACAGAATTTTAGACTCAGGGAAATGTTAGGCAATTTGTAGTACTTCAAATTCCCAGAGATGTCTAATATGGGTAGGTGGTGAAAGTGTTGAAGTATTAGATTTGACAGCTGAAGACATACATATCATACAAGCCTCAGCAGAGGACTGTTGGATAGGTACCTAAATATAATTTCCCCATATTTGCCAGTGGGAGTCATGAGTACAAATTTGGAGGAGGTTATAAGTAGAGAAAGTGATAAATGCAGAAAAATGTGGTTAATTAATGAAGCATAAAATTGGAAAGTGGTATTAACTTGTCAAGGAGTAAATGAAAGACAAAAGGATAGATTTTTGAAAGAATAGCTAGGGCATTGTATCAGGACAAGGGAAGCAGTTGGCAAATGACCCAGGTCACAGGACAGGAGCTTCTGGTGTTCATGGAAGCACTATGGAGTCCCAAGATGCATTCCTACCAGTGTGTAAACATAGGGTGCAGATGAACAGAGATACTAGAGAAGAAAAGTCAATTCGTAGCTGACATATACAAGCATTCAAGGAGCTGAAAAGAAGAGAAAGGTAACAAATTCAAAGACAAACACAAAACAATGTTAGAATGGAAAACATGGGAAAGTGGAAGGGGGAAACAAATGGATTGAGAACCTACTAGAAAGCAAGCAGAAACTTGTGATATAGCTATTTTGATGACTTTGTCAATTCAAGCATTTTAACTCAGTGCTAGGAATTTCTCTGTCAAAATGTATGTTAAGTGTTTGTGAAATAACTGATTAACATATACAATTTATATACCTATGACTCTCACCGAGGATGGGAAACTCTCATTTTCTACTTTATTAATTCTTACGTCATTTGGGTTTTTTAAGTGTGCTACTTGTATAATAAAACAAGCCCAGGTGTAGTGGCACATGCCTATGATAGGGGCAGGAAGATTGTGAGTTTGAGGCCAGCTTGGGCAACATAGTGAAATCCTGTCTCAAACAAACAAACAAAAAACACAAAACTGAGCATGGAGTGGCACATGTCTGTGATCCCAGCTACTCAGGAAGCTGAAGCAGAACTTTGAGTTTGAACCCAGAGCCAGCTTGTGCAACTTAGGGAGACTCTGTCTCAAAATTTAAATAAACCTTTATTTTTATTTTTATTTTTTATATCTCCCTTTATTAGTAAATGATGAGATACAGAGTAATATAGCATTGTTTTTTTTTCCATTTTGCATCCTTTACATCACTTCTGGCAACAATTTCATCAACCCATAAAGTTTATGGTTTATGGAGCTGTAGGGTTAGTATGTAGTTGAACTCAAGTGCATATTTGGGTTACATTCCCCTATTTTTCCAATGTACTCATGAAGTTGCATTGTTTACATTGAGATCATCCTCGGTATAAAACATTTTTTTAAGCGGGTTAGGGTGCAGCTTAGTGGTACAGCAATTGCCTAGCATTCATGAAGCCCTGGGTTCAATCCATTCAATACAAAAAAAAAAAAAAAAAAAAAAAAAAAAAAAAAAAAAAAAAAAAAAAAAAAAAAAAAAAAAAAAAAAAAAAAAAAAAAAAAAAAAAAAAAAAAAAAAAAAAAAAAAAAAAAAAAAAAAAAAAAAAAAAAAAAAAAAAGAAAAGAAAAGAAAAGAAAAGAAAGAAAAAGAAAAAGAAGAAAAGACAAAACTAGAAAAATTCATTTGGAACAGGATTAGCTTTGATAAAAGAAAAAAATTCTGAAATGTCCCAATTTAATGAAAAAGGCCAGAGGAAAAGATAGGAGAGATTAATCAGCTAACAGTTTGGAACAAAACTGACAAAAAGATTGATTATATAAAAACCTTGATTTAAATTCCCTGACAGTGACTACCACATTCATTTTGCATATTAACTCTTTAGGACTGTTAACTTCAACCAATCCAGACACAACATTTATTCTCCTGTGGAGTCTCCTGTATCCTAAAGCTTTCCCATTCTACATCACAACTCACATATCTTATCTATAGCCAATGTAGATTACAGTAGTGTTTTTCTTCCCTTAAATTTATTTAAAATTGTTCTTAGCTCCTGTTCAGCAGACATTTACCTACCACTACCCAGACCTGCTGCTGGTGTCTGCGAGAACTTATCCTAGGACCTGGTCCTTTACTTTTCTGATGAACATCTGCTATGGCTCAATAAACATTTTTATTTCAGAGATCCCTTGGTCTCTAGAGTTGTAGTTTCACAGCTTCCATGGATATGCTACATATACTTCAAAATAACCTTTAAGATTGTTGTTGTTGTGGTTAGGTGCCGTCGAGTCGGTATCCGACTCATAGCGACCCTCATAGGGTTTTCGATGGCTGACTGTTCCAGGATTGCCTTGGGAGTGGATTGCCAGGCCCTGCTCCCATTTTTGTGGTGCTGGGAATTGAACTCGGGACCTCAGAGACTGCAGCACAGCGCTCTACCCACTGAGCCAAATCCCAGCCCAACCTTTAAGAAGGAATGTTAAATAAAATGTAACAATAGTAGTCGTGGAAATAATAATAATAGGTAATAAAAGTGTATTCCTGAGCATTATTACACATTACACTCACAATAGAATCACAACACATATTTTCCTTAAAGGTTAGGTTTAAAACCTAAACCCCATCCCAAATAAAATCATATAAAACTGACTATTGTCCATGCAACATTTGGAGGCATAGAAAATTACTGTTAATGTTGTGAGCAGGCAGGAGCATTGGACCTCCCCAGCCCATCTCTTTACCACTCGTGATTTGGTTATTTTAAAGCTCACACAATTTAAATTCCTGCAATCTGTCTGTGGACTTTCCCTATAATCCTTTATTTAGTCTAGTTCAGTGGTTCTCAGATTTAATATATACAAGTATTACCATACTGAGTAGTATACACAAAACTATATATCTTATACTATATGGGTGATTAAAAGCAATTTTCTTTTCTTTTTTTATTTTGAGACAGGGTCTTGCTAAATTACGCAGACAGCCTCTGGTCTTGAACTTGCAATCCTCCTGCCTCTGCCTCCTTAGTCGCTGGGATTACAGGTATGTGCCACCATGATTTTCAGAGATAATTTTGTTAGTGCTTAATTTTCATCTTACTTGCTGATTTTTACAACCATTTTATTCCTTTGGAGCTGGGGTTTAGCTCAGTTGGTAGAGTGCTGCTCTGTGCTCCTGGAGGCCCTTGGTCAGATCCCCAGTACCGAAAAAAGTGGGAGAAGAACATGACATCCCCTCCAAAAATAATCTGAAAATAATCAGCCATCAAAAACCCTATGAAGGTCATTATGAGTTGGACCTGAATGGATGGCACCTAACCTTGTTCCTGTGGATAATATGAGACTTGGCTCCACTGGAGAGAACTGTCAGGAAACATAACTGAGGATTCCCTGTGCCAACCAAAGAAATAACTAGAAAACTCATTATGGTCAAAATACCCTCTTAACCTTCTCAAACCTGTTATTGTTAGGTGCTGTCAAGTCTGACTTATAGGGACCCTATATACAATAGAACAAAGGACTCCCTGAAACTGTGCCATGCCTAGCACTATGTTAGTGCTTCTCCAATTGTTTTGGAATTGCTTTGGGAATGGGTTGCCATATCCTTCTCCCATTTTTGCTGTGCTGGGGATTGAACCCTGGGCCTCAGAAGCACAGAGCAGCATTTTACCAAATGAGTCAAATTTGTGTATAATAAATGATGAATTACCATCTAGCCATACCAGAAATCCTTCAAAAACATGGGTATCTTTTTACTTTCTAGCAGAAGATAAAATTCTGTTGTTAAGTCATCAGATCTTTTTAAAGACAAATTAATATGACCATTATAACCTTAAGAGAGAAATTAGAAAATTTGAATGTAATTTTGGGGGCTCAGAAAATAAAATCCCAAGGTATGGCTCTTTGATAAGCTGGGCTGAAGAAACAGTCTCAGAATCAAGATCTCTAAAATCTTCTTTGGTTTCTCCTCAAAGGATGAGGTGGGTCTTCCAAGTTCCCTTATCTCACTGAGGAAAATCACTTCAAAAAAAGGGGAATTGTCTTAAGCTCCCTCTTATAGTTTGAATCTAAAGTGTCCCCCAATGGTCATGTGTTTGAATACCTGGTCGAGAGCTGTTGGCAATGTTTGTGGAGGCTATGGAACTTTGGGAGGTGGGATCTAGCTTTGTAGAAGTGGGTCACTGGGGGTGGGCCTTTGGAGGTTTTACCTGGACTGCCAGTTCCAGTAATTGCTCTCTGCTCATCCACCATTGTATGAAGTCTTCTGCCACAGGCCCTTCTGCCTGTCCCACTGCCATGCCTGCCCTGCCTCTACAGTCTGAAATCCCCAAAACCAGCAGTCCCCAACCTTCTGAGACCAGTTTTGTGAAAGAGAGTTTTTCTATGGACTGGGGAGGTGGGGAAATCAGGTAGTAATGCAAATGATGGGATTGTTGTTGTTGTTAGGTGCCATCAAGTTGGTATCCGACTCATAGTGACCCTCATAGGGTTTTCAATGGCTGACTGTTTCGGGATTGCCTTGGGAGTGGATTGCCAGGTCCTTCTCCCATTTTTGCGGTGCTGCGAATTGAACTGGAGACCTCAGAGACTGCAGCACAGCACTCTACCAACTGAGCTAAATCCCAGCCCAAATGATGGGAAGCAATTGTAAATACAGATGAAGCTTTGCTCACTCACCTCTTGCTATGCAGCCCAGTTCCTCACAGGCCATGGACTGGGTGTTGGGGACTCCAGCTCTAAACTATGAGCCCCAATATATCTTTCTTCTATAAGCTGGTTCTGTCAGGTATTTTGCCACAGCAACACATAAGCTTACTAATACAGAGAACTTGAAATAAAATTTTGGGGACTTAGAAAACAAAACTCAAGAGTGTGGCTCTTTGACACACTGAGCTAAAGAAACAGTCTCAGAATCAGGGTCTCTCAAATTTTTTCTGGTTTCTCCTACAGGTTAGGGAGAGCTTTCTCTGAAGTTTCCTTATCTCACTGAGGAAAATCACCTTCAAAAAAGATGCAATTGTCTTAAACTCCCACTCTAGAAATCTTATCACATAATCAGGAGAGATTAATCGTCAGAAGAGGAGACTAAAAATCATCACCACACCATGACAAACTTTTCATCTCTTTCTGAGGGTAGCTCCAGAGTCTACCTGGGAGATGTTATCTACACAATAAGAAAACCATTGTTCCTACTGAATCTCCACCTCCCACTTTTCTGGAAACTTGTGAAGAAGGGGAAAATAAGCATTTGGACCTCCTAGAGTTGTTGGATAATCACTCTCCTATAATCCCCCACTCCCTAGTTAATAAATCTGCATCCCTTTCTCCTTTCATTTACTCTTGTCAGTTCATGCTTTCACTTTGCCCACATAACCCATTTAGGAGTAAAACCAGATTCTCAGACAATGAGCAGAGAACTTGTGTTCCTGTAAGAGATGAATGAGGAAGGAAATGGTTACATGAGGATATTCTGCCAGGTGCATTGCTAACCCCCAAGAGTGAGAAACAGGGTGGGAGAACATGATGGGACTAGGAGCCTAAGGTGAAGTCAGGGTCCCTGGGTTAGTGGTACAAATTGTGATCTGGGCAAGAGACCTGTCCTGCTGCAGAAGAAGGGAGAAGGAGCTAAAAGCCTGCTCTTCTGTGAAGACTGAGTCTGTGGGGTTGGGGTTGGAGCATGGGCTGCCTTTTGCCCACTATTTGTAAAGGCAATGTACAGGCCAGTAGAGGGGTGGTGCTGCTGTACCACCAAAGTTTACACAAGTTTAAGGGTCAGTTATTTAGACAAACTATCCCAGTTTCTAAATGGCTGTGAGGTGAGTAATAGTTGAAGAAGTAAACTCATATTTTTTCCCTTTCTGTCCCTGCCGGAAAGGGTGGGTAGCATTCAAGCTGTAGTTCTCTGAGATTTGTATAATTAAGGGGAGGGCTATAGCAATACAGGAGATTAAGGTGACTATTAATTATTCTGGCTTCTGTTTTTAAAAAAATTCTAAGCTTTTAGGGGAAGTAGATTTACAGAGATCTGCAGGAACAGGTAAGTATCCTGATAAAAAAAAAGGAGAAATAACAGATGCCCTTGGGCTGAGGAGAGATGGGAGAGACGTGGGCAGATGGAAACCTCTGAATGAAAAAATAAGACCAAATGAAAAACCAAATTTACATGAACATAAATTCTGACTTATAGGGACTATCACTGCCTTGAATAATCTTTAGTAAAAATTTGCTTGTTTTCTGTGTGATCTTAATGATATTGTTCAATAGTTTCCACATTCAGTTGGATCCCCTTTTTTGGGAATAGGCATAAATATGGATCTCTTCCAGTCAGTTAGCCAGGTAGCTGTTTTCCAAATCTGTTGGCACAAACATGTTAGTACCTCTAGTGCTGCATCTGTTTGTTGAAACACTCTATTGGCATTCCATCAATTCCTGGAGCCTTGTGTTTCACCAATTCCTTCAAGGGAGTTTCCACTACGTCCTTCAACACTATTGGTTCCTCTTCATGTGCAACCTCTTGAAATGGTTGATCATCTACCAAGTTTTTTTTTATATATAGTGACTCTGTGTATTCCTTCCATCTTCTTTTGATGTTTCTGAATTGTTTAATATTTTCCTTGTAGAATCTTTCACTATTGCCCCTCAAGGCTTGAATTTTTTCTTCACTTCCTTAAGGTTGAGAAACATAGAGCATGTTCTTCCCTTTTGGTTTTCTGTCTCCAGCTCTTTGCACATGTCATTATAATATTTGTTTTTGTCTTCTCAAACTGACTTTTGAAATCTTCTCTTTAGTTTCTTAACTTCATCATGTCTTCCTTTTACTTTAGCTGCTTGACATTCAAGGGCAAGTTTCAGAGTCTCTTTTGACGTGTAATTTGGTCTTTTCTTTTTTTCCTGTCTTTTTAATAACCTCTTGCTTTCTTCATGAATGATATCTTTGATGTCCTGCCACAATTTGTCTGGTCTTCTCTCATTTGTGCCTAATGCATTAAATCTGTTCTTGGGATGGTCTCTGAATTCAGGTGGGATATACTCAAGGTCATACTTTGGCCCTTGTACACATGTTCTAATTTTCTTAAGTTTCAGTTTGAACTTGCATATGAGAAGTTGATGGTCTGACCCACAATCAGCACCTGGTCTTGTTCTGACATTTGATATGGAGCTTTTCCATTGTTTCTTTCCACAAATGTAAACAATTTGGTTCCTGTATGTTCCATCTGGTGAAGTCCATGTGTGTAGTCGGTTGTATGTTGGTGAAAAAATGTATTTGCTATAAACATCATTAGAAAGTGACTGCAGCAGTATATGGATAGGAAACTGCTGGATAATCAAGCCGGATTCAGAAGAGGGGAGGGAACCAGGGACATCATTGCTGATGTCAGGTAGATATTAACTGAAAGCAGAGAATATCAGAAAGATGTCTATCTATGTTTTATTGACTATGCAAAGGCATTTGACTGTGTTGATCATAACAAATTATGGATAACACTTCAAAAAAGTGGAATACCAGAACACCTAATTGTGCTCATAAGGAATCTATATATGAACCAGGAGGAAGTTGTTTAAACAGAACAAGGAAACACTGTCTGGTTTAAAGTGAGAAAGGTGTACATCAGGGTTGTATCTTTTCACCATATCTCTTCAATTTATATGCTGAGCAAATAATCCCAGAAGCTGGACTTTATAAGGAAGAACACGGTATCAGGATTGGAGGAAGACTCATTAATAACCTGAGTTATGCAGATGACACAACTTTGCTTGCTGAAAGTAAAGAGGATCTAAAACATTTATTGATGAAGATCAAAGAACATAGTCTTCAGTATGGATTGCAACTAAACATCAACAAACCAAAATTCTTACAACTGGGTCAGTATGCAACTTCACAATAAATGGAGAAAAGACTGAGGTGGTCCATGATTTTGCTTTACTTGGTTCTACAATTAACACCCATGGAAGCAGCAGTCAAGATATCAAAAGACACATTGCTTTGGGAAAAGCTGTGACAAAATATCTCTTTAGAGTATTGAAAAGTAAAGATGTCACATTGAAGACAAAGGTGCGCCTGACTCATGCCATGGTATGTTCAGTCACATCATATGGTTGTGAAAGCTGGATGTTGAACAAGGGAGACAGGAGAAGAATTGATGCTTTTGAATTATGGTGCTGGAGGCGATTATTAAGCATACCATGGACTGCCAAAAGAACCAACAGACCTGTCCTAGAGGAAGTGCAACCAGAGTGCTCCTTGGAAGCAAGGATGGCTAGACTGAGTTATGTATTTTGGACATGTTGTCAGGAGGGACCAATCCCTGGAGAAAGACATCATGTTTGGGAGAGTGGCAGGTCAATGAAAAAAAGGAAAACCCTCCACCATATGGATTGACACAGTGTCTGCAACAATGGGTTTAAACATAAGTAAGATCATGTGCCTGGCACAGAATCGGGGAGTGTTTCATTCTGCTGTACATAGGGTCGCTATGAGTCAGATTCGACTCAACGGCACCTAACAACAACACAACCACTGCCTTTAAGTGAATATTTCAAAATGGCTGTATCAGAGTCATGGTTCTCGTCTACCATTTGCCAAGGACTGTGGAAAGCATGTTCATATCTATTCTGTCATGTAATCATCACAATAGCACTGCAAAGCCAATATTGTTATCCCATTTTATAAGTGAAACATGGCTCAAGAACAAAGTTGATAAGTAGAGGGGCCAGGGATGCAACCCCAGGTGTTTGGTTTTCTTCCTTCTTCCTTCTTCTTTTCTCCTCTCCTTCCTTCTCCTCCTTCTCCACCTCTTCCTCCTTCTCCTCCTTCTTCTTTCTCTCTTTTTCTCTCTCTCTGATATGTAACTAAACAAAGGCAGTACACGGGTTCTCAGAAGGTTTTCAAAAACAACCTCAGCCCATTATAGTATTGGGTCTGTCTCACTGTTGCAAGTAGAGTATATAAATAATACTGGTATCTGGAGGAAAAGTGCACTCATCCCTGAACCAAAAGGAGGAAACTTCTGGGCAAAGACTGGAAGCTCCTAGGTCTGAAGAGAATGTGACAGCAATCTGTCACCACAAGACTTACAAAATTCTGCTCAGACAAGACTCTCATTCAGAGATATCTCTTCAGGGATGTCAGTATTAAAAGTCTTTTCTATATTTTGTAGCAAGTTTAGGTTAAACAAAACAAAATACAACAAAACTTCTATGTGCATGTAAATATTTTGACCAGCCTATATACTGTCCAGGGCTGGGGTTTAGTTCAGTTGGTAGAGTGTGGCTCTGCACTTTCTGAGGTTCAATCCCCGGCACTGCAAAAAATGGGAGAAGGACGTGGCAATCCACTCTCAAAATAATCCCCAAACAATCAGCCATTGAAAACCCTATGAGGTCGCTATGAGTCGGACCTAACTTGACAGCACCTAACAACATATACTTTCCATTCATCCGATTTACCTGGGCACTTGTACCAAGTCTGAACTACTCCTGTGACTATTTACATGCCATTAGGCTAGAAACACACAAGCTTACTAACACACACACACACACACACACACACACACACACCAAAATCCCTACCCAAGTTTGAGCTAAAAATAGACATGCTAGTATTTATTTTAAGAAACAGTCTAATTTTTCAAAGACCTTGGCCCTGATTTAAATGTTTCTATTCAAGGCTTTGGGCTGAGATTTAGCTCAGTTGGTAGAGCATTGCTCTATGGTCTCTGAGGTCCTGAGTTCGATTCCCAGAACTGCAAAGATGGGAGAAGGAATGCAGCAATCTAATCCCAAGGCAATCCCAAAACAATCATCCATTGAAAACCCTATGAGGGTCGCTATGAGTCAGACACAACTCGACCACACCTAACAACAACAACATTCAAGGCTTTGCGTACATGGCATGCTCCAATTCACAGGTTACCTGGTTAGGATCAGGATCAACTTCATCCCAGTTGTGAGTGACATGACCTTGGTCAATGGGCTCAAAGGGCTTGTGAGAAACAGAAGGTAGAATTCTGTACATCCAGCTAGAGGGAAAGAAGAACACACAACCTTAGTGCTCTGAGAGACACGCAGACTGGTTCAGGAGGTACCATCAGGGAAACCCTGGAGTCAACAATAATCTGTAGGCTTTCATGTGAGAAGCAATGACACAGTACCACTTAATAGCCATTTGCTGCCTGCAGCTCTGGTTTCTTCTCTTCTTCCCACTATACCTATCACTGTTCAGATTGAGGATCCAGCTACAAGTTATTCTCATGCTGCCAAAAAATGATGGTTATCTCTCCCAATGACTATACAGGAAAAGAAAGTAATTTGAGAGATCTGTGCAGGGTAATCCATATAAAAACATTAGCTTATTTACGTCACAGGATGCTAATCTGCACTTTCCAAGGTCAAGACAATGGATCCTACATAGACTGAGAGAATGAGTGGTATCTTTGTTATTCTTGAAATACAAATCAATCTTTTCCTTTAAAAATTGTTAAAATGATGCATGCAAATAAAGTGATTCAAATAATTAAAAACATTGTGAAAGGTAAATGGCTCTTTCTTCTCTGGTTTCTTCATGGCTATTCCTTAGAAGCATTGTTGTTGTTGTTAGTGCCATCGAGTTGGATCCAACTCATAGCCCCTCTATGGACAGCACACAAAGCACTACCCAACACTGTGCCACACCCAGCATTATTGTCAGTGCTTCTCTGCTATTCATAGGGTTTTCAAAGGATGATTTTTGTTTTTGGGAGTGGGCTGCTGGGTCCTTCTCCCAAGCCCACACCACCTGGTATTCCCAGATGGTCTCCCATCCAAGTACTAACCAGGCCCGACTCTGCTTAGCTTCCAACATCCGACGAAATTAGATGCCAAGGTGGTGTAACTATAGGCTTAGAAGCGTTAGAGCTCAATAATTTTCCCATATATTCTCTCTGATATTTCCAATGGATCTATAAGTAAAATTACCAAATAATTTTACCACTTTCTTCTCATACCAATAATGTGTGAGAGTGCTTGATCATTCATATCCTCCCCAATCTGTGGAATTATTAATAATTTTAGTCTTATAGGCAAACACAGCATTTCATTTTATATTTCCTGTATTGTGAAGAAAGATGAGAAACTGCTTATTAGTTTATTAATTCTTTGTAATTTTTCCATGACTTATCTGTACAAGTCCCATATTGTTTTCAATTGAGTTTTATGTCTTTTTAACAATTTGTAGGAAGTTTTGGAAAGTAATACTTCTGTACTCCAAAATTATAAAAGTACATATCCATGTTTTGTTATAGTATATTTATGGCTTTGTTTGGGTTTATTGTTGTTTTCTTTCCTTTCTTTTCTAAGTTTTACAATCTGCATATATCAAAGCCTGAGCGAAACGTCTCTCTGCAATGACCAAATCTTAGGCTTCAGGAAGAAGAGTTTGATGAAGGAGTCCTGAAGGACACAAGGATAGTCCTCCAGAAGTTGATAGGAACATTGAAACTCACTAAGAGGAACCCAGAGGCCATACCTCTTACAGGGTACAAGAGGAAAAAGCACTCTACTTTTGACAGTGGAAGACCAGATCTACTTTCATAGCTTCTGACCCTTGAAGCCCAAGGGCAGTCTATGTCAGTAGTAGAGTTCACCTGGCCCTACACTGAACCACATGGGAAATAATGGGATAGATTTATTCCACTTCCACCAGATGCCTCCAGCCCTTGATGTGACTTCAGACCTTGGACTTACTATGCATGTGTGAATATCTTAGCATTAGTTATGTGATCCTGGGCAAGTCACTCATTTTCCTAGACCCTATTTTCTCCATCCTAATCTCCTCAGATGCTTGTGAGGACTGAAAGAGTTCATGTACCTACATTGCCTGGCACATTGGGGCTCACTTATTAGATGTGTATTGAATTATTTGTTCTCTCTTGATCATCTAGGCTCTTTTTTTTTTTTAATCACACCATACAATTTCCATATTCTCTGTTCTCTGGCCTCTTACCTTCTCAGGACCCAAGGGATCAGCTAAGTAATCTAATAAAAATTAATTCCTATGAAATTGACAGAATCTCCAATAGTTTTGTGGTTCCCTGCACTTTGATTTAAATGAATAGTGACTAACTGAGAATTTCAGGCTGGTCCACCTATTAATGGGGCTGGACCCATCATCCTACTAGGGATTTTGAACATTTTCACAAAATTCTAGTGAATGTATTTAGAGAGCTATAAACAGATGGGTTAGCCATGCCTAGTGTCCCTTATTTTTGAACTGAGTTTATAAAATTCCCCAGGCAGCACTACATTGTCCTGGACAGAGATTTAATTCTGATGCAGGGAATGTTGCCAGCTTCTTAATGAAATGCCAACAGTTCCTTTTCAGCCTCCTGGAACAGAGCTCAGCTCCTGCTGGCTGAAGATATTGCTGAATAATGGGGCAGGCAGCAGAATCTGGAGACCAGGTGGCCTTTTAGTGGTTGGGTTGAGCCATAAAGTCAAGAACATAGCCACAGAGGCCAGGTTGTCATGAACTAGAATGGATAGAAATTCCCTGGCTTACCTTACTCTTTCTAGTTGGGCTTGGAGAGAGAGAGAGAGATGATTAAATAGCAATAGAATTAACCTCTGATTTTTCATTTTGGTTTTTTTAAAAATTATATTTTTGAGACAGAGTCTCACTACATAGTTTAGGCAGGCCTAGAGCTGGCAATTCTTCCTCAGCTTCCTTAGCGATGAGATTAGAGCTATGTATGAAAATGCTTGGCTTAATCTCTGATTTTTGACATGTATGAGAAACTCTCTCTCTTCCTGCTCTCCTCCATGTACTTATTTATCAAGAGGAAAATCAATATTGATACCAACATTGTAACACTGAACCTGCCATATCTTGTGCTCATCTCTCTGACAACCTCCAAGAGATACTCTGGAATAGAGGCAGAAATTCTGCCCTGGTGGCAGTAATAGTGATGGCTTTAATAATAACTAACATTAAATGAGCATTAGCTGTGGACCAGGCAATGTGCTAAGCCCTTCCACGCACACGCACACACACACACACACACACACACACACACACACACACACACACTTTAATCCTCATCACAACTATGAAATAAATAATATAATTATCTCTATTTTGCAAATGAAGAAATAGAGGTCCTAAGAGGTTAGATAATTTGCCCAAGGTCACATAACTGGAAAGGAAGAAGCCAGCTTGAGCGCCTGACCCTAGAGTGGGCATGACTCATTACCAAGGGCTCTTCACAATCCATGTAGCTCTTTGTGCTTTTGTGCTATTTTATCTACTTCTTAGGAGGTTTCTGTAAAGACAAGCCACTACCTCCTTCTAAGAGATACAAGACTACTTGCCCTCGTCCTCAAATCTCTTAAACTCAGTGGTATCCTTCTTCATGGATGCCTTAGCCTGAAATTCCTACAATTAGATACTACTTATTTAAATCACAACAGTTCTTGCGTCCTGAATTCACAACATTCATTTTCTCCTACTTGCCCCATAGGAGTTAACAAAAGCAGCAAGTTCATTGACCTGGCTTGTAGGATTAACATAAGCACAGAATATGACATCCTGTGCTAATGAATGTGCTGGTTTCCAGGAAAGGAAAATTCCAAAGAGTAAAAACCTTATTAATTCAAACCACAAGGGACCATAGTACATGACCTTGAAACTACCCCAGCATGGATTATCAAATATTTTCATGCAAACGATGTCATGCTTCTAGTTACTGAGGGAGATATTGCTCTGAACCTTCTCTAATTGTGAGTTAATTATTATATTAAGGGGAAAAAAGTAAATAAAAAATCAACAATCATTTGGATAATCCCTAGAGCATGGGTCCCCAAGCCCCAGACCAGGGACCAGTATTGGCATGAGTGAGCAAGGCTTCATCTGTATTTACACAGTGAACGCAATGCATTTCAATCATCCTGAACTACCACCCCCTGCTGCTTCAGTCCATGAAAAAATTGTCTTCCACAAAAACAGCCCCTTGTGCCAAAACAACTGGGGATCACCACCTCAGAGGAAGGTATAAGAAACATATCCTTCTGAGTCCTTGTGGGAATTTGTAAATGGAACTGAACTTGTTTTCCCTCACTTTCTTCAAGCAGTCATTTGATACTTGCTGGGGTCAAGGCCCAGTTACCTGTGGCTGTGACTCAGAACACAGCCTACAAGAAGATGATCTTGGGCAGTCCTGGAAGGCTATGGCCCATGTATAGGTGACAGCACAAGGTTCTGGTCATAGTTTCCACAGTCAGCAGGTTAGAATTAATCTAATCCTTGTACCTTCTTCTGTTGGTGCTCCGTGGACAAGTGAAGGCCGATCCTGAGAGCTGCTCAGCATACAGATTGTAGGGGCAGACCTGAGGATTATTCTACAATAAAGGAAGCAATAAACAACATCACTTTGATCCAAAAAGCATCCAACCTTCCTACTAACCAACTCAAAGGGAGAATCCTTCCCTGTATAAGGATGATGCTGTAGGCTATTGTGCATGGCCATCATCCCCAACCCATATATACGTCTTGAAATAACTTTACACATTACTTTCCCTTGATTAAAAAAGTAATACATGCTTATTGTAGAAAACATATAAAACATATAATATCATCCTTTATCTTACCAACTAGAAATAACTCAGTGTTAACATGTTAGTATATTTCTTTCCATTTTTATGCTCCAAAATAAGTATCCTAAAATACCTATAATCCTGTAATAATCAGTGCATTTCTTCTATTTAAGGAAACACTATACTATAAGCAATTGTTTTCTTTTTCTTTTCTTTTAAATTTATTTATTTATTTATTTTTGAGATGGGGTTTTGCTATGTAGCTCAGGCTAGAACTCACTGTATGAAGTCAAGCCAGCCTTGAACTCACAACCCTCATGCCTCAGGTTCCAGAGTGTTGGAATTACAGGCATGTGTCACCACACCTGGCCCATAAGTTTTTTTTTTCATGCCATGAAATATTCCTGAAAAAAATCTTTTAAAATGCTTGCTGTAGGTTTGCTAATTATAACCAACACTGGTGTGAACATTTTTGTGCATACCTGTCTAAAGTAACTTATTTTCTCTTCATTTTCATATCTTATGCTATTCAAGGGAACTACCAGGAAGTCTCCCTAGCCCTAGTCCTTGGGGATCCCTACAGTTACATATTTGGGTTGGGTGTTTTGTCTAGGTAACCACCAATCCTATTTTCATTGTTCTGTATCTCCGATTGTCTTAATGGCTTGTGAAACTCCTAGACAATTCACTTGCTACAATAGAAGAACCTTGTTGGACGGAGGCATTGGTGCCTGAGGGTTAGTCATCCAGGCCCACAATCAGCACTTTCTAAGCATTCCATTTACTCATACCTGTCCTTCTGGCAGGGAACCTGGACAGCGAGGGTCCTCCGAAGCACACTCATTCCCAAATCCAGAAAGGTACTGCATGTGATAAAGACACAAATGCCACCATTAATAGGATTTATAGAGCATTTCACAACATTGGCAGTCTCTAAATGTAAGAATTTCTATGTGGACAAGTGACTCTATGATGTTCCATATGTAATATATTTGGTGTGCTTTGGTATGTGAACCAAAGACAGTGTGTGTGTGTGTGTGTGTGCATGTGTGTGTGTGTGTGTGTGTGTGTGTGTGTGTGTGTGTGTGTGAATTTTAAAGACTTGACGTTGATCAGAAGAATGTTGAGTATTGCATAGATTTCTCCACTTGGTTGGTTTTTAGGCTTGTCTTTAATGATCACACCTGAAGAACAAGTTTTTAAATTCTGGTTCCATTTGGAAATTCCTGAGAGAAGAGATGGCTGAGGTATCACCTTGCTCCAGATGAGTAGGATCTTGCTGGGCCTAGATTGCCACCTCTCTGAGCCTGGGGCTCCACTCCCCATCCATACCCTAAAAAAAAAAAAAAAAAAAAAAGCACCTGGGAAGAGCTATGTGGACCTAAACTGACAGCAAAATCCTTTCTAAAAAGCTCTCTCCAAACTTACCTTGCTGGAGGCAGAAGCCTGTTACCTGGCTCATCTATGGAGCCCATGCATGTACATTTGTATCTGTGTGGATATGTGAAAAGGGAGTTTAAAGACAGTGTAGGGAAAAATTGGGAGGAAATTGGCAAAAACTCCCAAACTGGGGAAACGGCTTTTGAATATCTGGTTTTGTAAATCAGAAATCTAGGGAAAATGAAAGTAACTTGGTCGCACGATTGTACAAAACCCTTCCTGATTGGACAATTGGACTGAAAGCTGATTGGCTCAGGCCATTCCGTGGGTGAACTATATAAAGAGCTGGGCTGCAGTAGCTAGGCTTTTTCTGCCTCTTCGCTTCTTCGCCCACACCACCGGCTAAACAAGGCCTTCTCGCCCGTTCCTGCCCAGACCACAGATGAGGAAACAGCTTTCCTGCTCTCTCCCAGACCTTTGGTGAGGAAAGAACGCTCTCCTGGAGCAATCATCAACAAGGAAAGAACCTACTCTCCATCTGATCACTGACAAAGCAACAGCTGTCTCCTCGTGACCACGGAGAGGACCAACATAGCTGTTTGCCCCTGGAAGGCAAAAGCACCTGAGGCTTTTCCTTTCTCCCGTCTCCTCCGGGGTCCTGAGGGCTGCAGGAGTCTGCGCCCCTCACCAGAGGGTCCCGAGTGAACTGTGTTTAGTATCTGTGTGTGTGGCGTTGCTGCCTGTCCGAACCTCCAGGCCGGACCGGGAGGTGCGTGCCCCACAGATAGGGGTGGCTTTCAGCAGATGTGCTAGCACAGAATCTTTTCTGAATGGTACAGTGGAGCCTACTGGGATTGCCATCTATTAACTTTGTAGCCAGAGGGAAAGTTAAGAAGTTTCTCAATAAGGTAAATTAGCAGATCTCCTGAAATTTACTTCTTTTTTTATTGTAAAGGTTTATTGGTGGTAGTTGGTAGAAGTCAATAAATATCGATCCCCAAGAAGAGCTCTGTTATTTATCAGATAACTAGTCCATAGAGAGCTGAATGACTGCTGGTTTGACTGAATTCAATCTTGTTTCTTAGGAAATGAGTCCACAGCCAGCTGACCCATGGCATGTGCTATTCTACCACCTGTGAGAACCATCATGGCTCTATAGAGAATACTACCCACCCTTTAGAGGCACTGTAATTCCATTATCCTCCTGAAACTGGTTTCGTTCCTCTGGAACATTATTTTCAAAATGTTTATATGAAGAGGAGCTTATGGTCTTCTGGGCAATTTGATGAAGAGCCAGCAGATTTTGCAGTCTCTTGGCTCAGTTACTGCCCATCAATTGCAACCTGAGATTTACTCTTGCAAGGTTGTCCCTGACTTTTGCCACAGGTCTGTCACTCTGCCTTCTTTGCTCTTCCTTGTCTCCTGAAGTCTGGGACTATGTCAGTCTTATTTACTCCTGTTTATCCTGTTCTTTGGCCCATGGAAGGTACTGAGTAGATAACTGCTGACTGACTTAATTTCTCACTTGGAGCCAGTTCTATGAGTGCATGTTTGCTGGGGTAAGTGGGGCTAGAAACTTCTTTACTCTAACTTAAACACCTATTGATTTTAGCCAGGGATAGGAGAGTGCAGCCTTTTAGGTGAGTGAAATGCCACCATCTGAGCACAGTTCTTTAAGAGATACAAGAAGGATGGACGTGGGTGGAGGGTAGGGCTTCCAGAGCTCTTGGCAGCACTTGGGAAGGATGAGTTAGATGTAACACACCTGGTTGTGTGAGTGATGATCAGGCCAACAATGTCTATATTTAGAAGGAATATGAAAATGTGAAATGTTATGACCTAGAAAGTAATGGAAGTGAAATTATTCTTTTGCCTTCAGACACAGTTTTTTTGTGGGGGAGGGTGCGTGCTGGGGATTGAATCCAGGGCCTAATGTATGCTTGCTAAGCATGTGCTTTACCACTGAGCTATTCCTTCAACCCCCACAAATTTTTGTCTATCTGAAAATTTATCATCACACAAAAACCCCACTAAGTTATATTGTAATCAGATTTATTCGCAGCAGCAGCATGCAGTTTGAAATGGTATCTTTGGGGACAAGGCAGAGAGCATCCAGTTATCTTGATTCTCCACAGAATGCAATTGTTTTCTCTCAAAATGAACCTCAAGCTGCTATCAGTGGAATTGAATTTGAATTGCTGAGAATCAGTAATGACCCCAAATTATCTTCAATTCTGTGAAATGGAATTTTAGACTAGCCTGTACCTGATGCCACTGAGGATTACAGTATCTTCCCTTTGTTTGACTGCCACATTGTTCCTTTCTGTGAGGAGCGAGGAAGGTTTGAGAGCTGCCCAGTCCAGCTGAGCTTTCTGATAGGCAGAGGTGGATTTATTCACTAACCTTTCCCATTCTTTGCAACTGTTGGCCTCAGAACAGAGGTTATATGAATATTCCAAACAAGAAAAAAGAGAGCTAGTATACGTGATTTTGAAGCACTTGATTCAGGCTGTGCTCCAAAATTTAGAAAAGAAAGCAGAAAGAACAGCTGGTGGTTTAGAAAGGAGCCACCTTAGCTCTGAGAGAGGTGTGAATTCTGAATCCGTTCTTCCATCTTTGCGCATTGCATTGGCTCAAGAGGAGGGTGGAAAAATGCTGAGTCACTCTCAGCTCTCTTGGTTTTTCTAATCGTCTGAGAGCAAAATTACAGATGAGTTTAATAGAGCTTTAAAATACCATGTCCCTCACTGCTAACGGCATCTGAATTGAGAAAGCTGTATTTTGCAGCTGCTTTTTCAAGGCTTTGAGCCAAGGACAGAATATGAAATCCACTTTTATCAGCTGTGAAAATCCATGCATTCAACATGGATTCATTCATGCATTGAATCCATGCATTCAACACTGAACTGGCTCAGTGATTATGTAAAAATATACCTTATCCAAAAATAAAATAAAATAAAAATCCGACATTAAGCAAGTGCATTTGTATGTTTTCTTCAGTTCAGATTTCTGAATTTGATCCTACATATAAATATGATTTTCTTTCTTTCCATGAGAATTATATGCATGCTTTGTAAATGAAAGAAGAAATTACTGAGCTCCTTGTGACTTCAGAACCATCCGTTCTTTGGCAGCTCACTAGTTTACAGCTTTTTAATTCTCACCTGGTCTCCAGGATATGATTTACTTGTCAAAGTAGTCTTATGAGGTGCTTTTTCCTAAGTCAGATTCTAGGTAATATCTGATGGGATGAGCATATTGTGCATCTCATTTCCTTCTATTGGGCATGGAAGGAAGAGATAGAAGTCAGGGTGGAGATGGAACTACTGCTACCTTTTTTTTCCCCCTGTGCAAAGAGACCAGCATTTCTAGCTAACCTTGACAAGAACATAGAATACAGATTGTTATGGAATCTTGCAGACTATTGCTGTAGGCTGAATCATGGTCCTGAAAGACATGTGTATCTTAAACTCTGGAACCTGGGAGTATTACCTTATATACTAGAGGAGACTATTGCAGATGTGATTTAAGTAAAGGATCTTGCAACAGGGAGATTATTATTTGAGTGCACTGTAAATGTAATCACAAGTCCTGTTAAGACAGAGGTGGAGGGTGGTTTGACTGCAAAAGAGGGGAAGATGACGTGATGACAGAAGCAGAGATTTGTGTGATGCACTTTGAAGGCAAAGGAATGACCACAAGCCAAAGAGTGCGGGTGTCCTTTAGAAGCTGGAGAAGCCAGGGAAACAGATTCTCCTATAGAGAATAGGAACAGATTCTCCTATAGAGAGGGACCAGCCATGCTGACACTTTGACTTTAGCCTAGTGAAACTGATTTCATACTTCTGACCTCCAAAACTATTTTTAAAAACTGTTGTTTTAAGCCAGTAAATTTGTGGTAATTTTTTATAGCAGCAACAGAAAACTAATAATATGGGCCATTGGTCCCATCTCTAGCTAATCATTAGAATCATCTTAGACACAAAGCTCATAAATCAAGAATCTAGTGATAGGACCCCAAGTCTGTATGTAAAACCAGCCCTTCATTTTAGAAATGAGGGAACCATGGGTATGTATCTGAAGGATTATAAATCAGCATACCACAAAGATACCTGCTCATCCATGGTTGCTGTGGCATTATTCACAATAACCAAGATATAGAATCATCCTAGATGTCCATCAACAGATCAGTGGATGAGGAAATTGTGGCATATATAGACCATGAATTTTATTCAGCCATAAAGAAAGACAAAATCTGGCATTTTCTGGAAAATGGATGGAACTAGAGATGATAATTTTAAGTAAAATAAGCCAGACACAGGAAGATAAACATTAAAAGTTTTCTCTCATACATGGATATAAGACTTCAATATATATTCATTATTAACACATATAGGTCATGAAAGTAGAAGAGGCCTATTAGGGAAAGATAACAGACTAAAGGAAAAGGAGGGGATAAGAAGAAAGGGTAATGGGAGAAAAGAAAGGAAATACCACATTGTTGACTTTACAGCAAAATCAGGAAGTACATATATAGATAGATACACTCACAAAAAAGACATGCAAATAGAAGGGGGATCATTGATGGGGAGGGAGCGGATGGGAGAGCACGGTCATGAGAGGGTAAGGGAAAGTGAACATGAACAATGTACAATGAGATGCATGTATGGAAGTGTCATAATGAGACCTATTAAGTTGTATATTAAAAATTACCAATAAAAATAATAAATGAGGGAACCAAGACCTAGAGAAGCAAAACAACTTGGGGGTGGGTAGGGAGTTAGAAAAATGGGGGAAGGATGCAGATTTTAGAGCTGTAATGGAAATCCCAAAGCTGCTTATAATTTACTTCCTTTTTTTCTTAAAAAAATTTTTTTTTGATGTATGTGTGTGGTACTGGGGTGCCAACTTATTTCTCTGTCTTTGAGGTACATTTTACTTTTACTCTATTAAAAGTTTACTTAACCCTTCTTCTAATCTGTCTTTTTCGTTGCCTGGAATTGCTTCACCCAAAGAACTGACGTTTTACCAGGTATTCTTCAAATTTCTCCAGAATTACTCTATGCTCCTCCAGGACTCTTTCATTTCCCAGGTAACATAACTTACTCCAGAATGCAGGTTGTTGTTGTTTTGTTAGGTTACATCCAGTCATTTCTGACTCTTAGCGACCCTCACAGGGTTTTCAATGGCTGGCTATTTCAGAATTGTCTTGGGAGTGGATTGTCACTTCCTTTTCCCACTTTTGTGGTACTGAGAATCGAACCTGGGACGTCAGAGACTGTAGAGTTGTGCTCTACCAACTGAGGTAGATCCCAGCCCCAGAATGCAGGTAGTACATTTTAAATATAATTTTATTATTTTATCTTTTGAATTTTCTTCCCTCAGTTATGCTTTTATGTAAATGTGATTTCATTTGAGGTTTTGTGTTGACACATCCATTAAAATGAAAAAATAGTGCGAAACATTTTTTAAAGTTACGTAATGTTTATTGATTAGAATGGGCATGATGCAATATGGCTCTCTGTGTTTAGATTCCTGAACTCTAGATTTAACCTTTCCCTTTAGAGATTAGACAGCAGGCTGGGATTGTCTTTGAAACTGAGAACAAAGACCAGCATGCAGTTCACATTACTGTGGTGGTGTTTTGCATAATAAGTTGCTCAAAAATTGCAGCAGGTCAGGATTTTAGACATGACTTATTTATAGATAGTAAAGACATTTCCAGCCTGTGGTGAACTTCCTCATATGATTTTCATTGGAACACAAAGTTCTTTTTATGTATTCTCCTTTCTCCAAATTTTCAACTACCACCATTGGCATGATGACCCCCATATCTATTCTCCTGACTCTGCCTAATTTGCTAAGATCCAGATCCATATATCCACTTCCTCCAGGGGTGTGTCCATTCACCTGTCCCTCCAGCAATTCCAGTGTGGCCGAAAAACTGGGATCCCAGAATATTCAGGGATCTTTCTGCATATTTTGTATTTTTGCACATGCTGTTCCCTTTGGCCCCATTCTTCTTCATTTTGCCAATGCCTACCTCACTCTCAAGACTAAGTTTAGGAATAGCTTCTGTCGGGACATTTCTCGACTCTACCTAGCCCAGACTCAATTCCTATCCTATGTTTATCTGCTTCGTCATACACTAGCATATACTTACTGAATGAAAGAATGAGAAATAACTCCCAGTCAGACATAAAAATAAACAAGCTGTTTACTCTGGTGTTGAATGTTTTTAGGATGATTATTAAGTAGGGAGTTGTTTGAGTCCTCAAACTTAGCATCAGTTGAAGGGGTGCAGGCCAATCCCAACTCCTGCATTCTGGGAGGAAGGCTAGGGAGTCTAGCCCTCCCAGCTTGAACCAAGGCTGTAGGCAGTTCTGTTCAGTTCTACTTGTAGACATTGGACACTGACAAAAGCTTGGGCTGGGCATAAGGCACCTTTTAGATAGTGGAGATGCAACTACTTTCCCTGACATGAAGACATCAGTCTAATTGGAGACATCAAGGCTCCTTTTTGAGCCTGGCTTTGTATTCAGAAAAACCCAAGCTCTAGTTCAGTCTCTACTACTTACCAGCAGTGACCTTGGCCAAATCATTTAGTCCCTGTGAGCTTTGTTTTTCTTACTGGTTAAACCAAAAACCGAGAGCATTTGTGTACCAGGTTTATTATAAGGATTACTACATGAGTTAATTCATAGTTAAAATACCTAGTGCCTGAAATAGCACATAACCCACTCATACTTTTTAATTGCACACTAAATAAAAAGAAGGAATTATTTCTCAGAAGAGGTACTAGGTTTTGTATCAGCCAAAGCTGATTCCTAGCCTCAAAATAAACATATATTGACTGTCTAGAAGCAGTCCAGGAAGCTGCAGCTACAGGAACTTGTCAGAGACAGCAAGAGGTAAGAAACAGATACAGTGAGAAATGTGTGTGTCCATAGTGGAGGGGAACCCTTAGGACATCCACAGATCTCTAAGATAATATTTCAAATGAAGAAAGGCAAAATATAGCCAGTATCTCTTTTATCACCCTTCCTTTATCTCCCCAGCCTTAGCCCTGCCCATAGACATCACTGTGAAGGCTTGGAACACAGGTGTTTGGATCAGCAGTCCTACCTCAAATTCTTTTCCAACTCTAAAACCCTGGAATTCTCAAAAGCTTCCATAATTCTGGGGTTGGGGTTTAGCTCAGTTAGTAGAGCGTTGTTCCACATGCTCTGAGGACTTGGGTTTGATCCCCAACATGGCAAAAATGACAGAAGGATGTGGTAATCCATTCCTGAAGCAATCCTGAAACAATCAGCCACTGAAGACTCTATGAGGGTCACTATGAATCAGACCTGACTCGAAGGCACCAAACAGCAACAATCTTCCTTCTTTCTTTTCTTTTGTGTTGGCAATGAAATCCAGGGCTTTCTCTGCACATGCTAAGCACACACTTTACCATTGAGCAACATCCCTGGCCATATTCTCTGATCTTAATCCAAAAACCAGCCAGATGGTTTCTTACCTTCAACTCTGCCATTTTCGTCTGCTGCTTGTGTTATGACTTCAGAAAACTCAGGCCAGATACAGTGTGAAGACACAATGCTTCTGTTTCTCCTTCAAACCCCTCTCTGGATGTTTTTGTTCTCACCACTTTACTGTGTCTCTCTGGTCACTCAGGTAGCCAGAAGAATTACCTAACTAATGTACCAGGGGAAAGTCCAGTAAGCTTATATCTTAACCTCTTACATAACTGCTTCTGTTTTTTTATTAAGCAGGCAAAGGACTGATTCCTCTTCATCCAAGGTAAACATTGGATAACTATTTGTTTCACTTAAAAGGGGGCTTCTTACAAAAAGCAGAGATTGTTATGCTATCTGGGAAAGTAACTGTAGGAGTTAGTGCTAGATGTGGCAGGGGATTCTGTTTTGACTCAGGCCAGGAAGGCACAGGGCAGAATGCTCAATCTCCTTGGAGAGCAGTGACAAAATGAAAGGCATTTTTATCCAAGTGTTCCACATTGCTACCTGAAGACAGGGACCAGGACGAGGCACCAATCTGCAGGTGCCTCCCAGGGATGAGCTCAAATTCTTGGATGAACTTTTTAGAGACCGAAGCACTTCACTTAAAGTAAACTGAGATGTTTACTATCATTTCTCTTAATTTGTTAGAATACATTCAGTACTCTTGTAAGTTCTTTAAGAATTTGTTTCCTAATGTCTTCCTTCTAAAACCAGACCAAGGATTACTCTCCAGCTGCCTTCTCCAAGTCCTCCTGTCCTTCATCCTGGAGACTCTCCACAGTCATTGGAAGGGAGCAACCTTGTGGCTAGTGGTACTCAGCAAGGAAGGAAACATGTATTGACTGCTTGCTTGTGCCAGATTTTTCCACAGACATTACCTCATTTAATTTCACAGAAACAATTTTGTAAAGTAGGCTTTATTATCACAGCTTAAATGCAATAGACCAGGAAGGAAATGTAAAAGAGTAAAGTAGGCTAAGTGATTTTTCTAGAATGAAGCTCCAATTTTTAAACATTGCCAAAAGGAAGGGAGCATTAAATCAAGCTTTTTTTGTGTGTGTGGTATTGGGGGTTGAACTCAGGGCCTTGTGCTTGCATGCTTTGAAAGTGTTGGACCACTGACCTGCCGCCTCCAGCCCATTTTCTTTACTTTTTTGAGACAGCGTCTCGCTAAATTATGCAGACTTCCTCTGGTCTTGAACTTGTGATCCTCCTTCCTCCGCCTCCCCAGCTGCTGGGATTACAGGTATGTGCCACTGTGCCCAGCTCAAATCAAACTTTTGAGACTAATAGTTTTCTGAAAATAAAGGGCTTATTGAGCTGTACAGATGCTAGTCAAAAGATGAAGGACTTGTCTTGGAATAAATTATCTAAGTCACCAGCAGCATAGCTAGATAGCAGCTGGAAAAATGTCCACCAGACCCCAGAGACAAGGGTGTTTTATAATAAAATTTGGGGGAGAAGAAACATAAATCATTTATATTGAACCTACATTGGCTGTAGATAAGATGGACAGGACAACACGAAGCAGGCAAAGTCTTAGGATAGGTTAGTTCATAAAGAGAAGTTTTTGCTACTCCTTGGTTGGTTGGTTCCAAAATTAGAATGTAATGTGGCCTTGATGGGCAATTTTCAGCACACAGGAAAGGAATATGAAAGTTTTTTTCTTTGTTGACTAATCCAGAAACTGTGAGTTAAAATGGCCTTCCCAAGGACAAGCTCAGCAATAGACAGAACTAGAACAATTGGATACACCTAGGAAAATGTCTTCAATCCACATGTGGCATTATATAGAAAAATTGATTAAAAATTTATCATAACCTCAAATATAAGACATAAAACTGTAAAATCTGTATAAGAAAGGAGGATATCAGTGTATAACTCTCCATGAGATGAAGATTTCTTCAATAAACAGCAAACGTGTGATACATAAAAGAAAAATCCAATGAATTGTAGTTCATCAAAAATTAAAAAGAAAAACATAAAATGGCCTTATTTTATCTCTTTCCTCTCTTCATTCTCTGGCCTATAACTTAATTTAGGATACCTCAAAGTTCTATAAAGGAAGGAAAAAAGAAAGGAAAAAAAACCATTATAGTAACTTGCAAAAATTGCCTGAATTCTTTCTGTCCTTGTATGTGTACTCTTTGAATGTAACTTTGTTTCTCCTCCCATCAAGACATAGAGTCTTTTTGTTCTTTGACTCTTAATTAACACAACACTAGAAAATAAGACAGAGGCTTGGAATGTACCTGTGCTTTAGGATTGTCCATTTCGTAACAGGCTAAGGCCAACATGCAAAGAACATGCTAGCCTCCAGGTTCCAGGCAACAGCCCCACCAGTCCCACATTAACTGCTTCATGTGTGAAGGTGGCAATCTGGCTGACAGATGACTGCAGACAGATGAACGATCCCACCTGAGACCAGATGAATCATCAGCTAACCCCAGCCCAAATTACTAACAGATAGGAACAAACAGAATGGCATATTTTATAATAGTGAGTTTGGGGGGTGGGTAAGGATGCAGCTCAGTGGTAGAGTGCTTGCTTAGCATGCACAGGACCCTGAGTTCAATCCCCAGCACGGCAAACAATAATAATAAACAAAAACAAAAACAAAAACCAAGTTTTGGAGTTGTTGGTTATGCAATGAGAAGTGGTTCAATCATGCAGTCAAATAAATGTGCAGATTTGAAATGGCTGTGGATGCCAGCTTGAGATTCTCTCTTTTAGGTATAATGGATCTAAGCAAACTTCAGAGGTCCCTAGCATATAGCATACTGCAGTAACAGCAGAATGATTTGTATATAAGATTTTCTGCACAAAGAGGGTCAGACCATAGGGGCCATGTTGTAAAAATAAGTGACATATTGGTGGCAAACTTGTGGATTGATGCTTGTGAACCAGGCAGCTTGCAGGACATCTCAGCATATGTCAGCATCAATAGATGGCCCTGTGATATTACATAAGTTTCCCTGGAATTTATATGCAAACCTGGGGGGAAGTGGGCTAGAGCCTCCTGTTATTGAGGTTAAACCTCACTATTTGTGCAGTATGCAGACTCAAAGTAGATGGCAAATTCAAGGAAGATATCTCTTGCATATCTGAGTTTATGAGTAACTTCAGTCTTGAGTCTCTATTAATATTGGAAGCTAGCCTTTAGTGGTTGCAAAAACAAAAAATAAGAGAAAGAAGAAGTTGAGGAGAAGGAGGAGAAGGAGGATGATGATGAAAGGAGAAATGGATAGGAGCCAAAAAAGACAAAATAAAACTTTACTTTTTCATAAACTTTCTATGATCTTTCTATCAAGCGAGCTTTGAAGGTAGATTTAAGAGGTATTTCAGTTCTTTACTATGGTGTGAGAGACTTCTGAAGGAGTACAAAAGTGATAACAGATCCTTGAGTAGATAAAAATTACTTTGAGGGACCTGAAAATACTTAAATCTGTATTAAACTATCACTGGACTTTAGGAATTCCTGCTAGGTGAGTTAACTTTATTTTCTGCCTTTCCTCCACCCCAGTACTGGGAGTTGAATTCAGGGCGTTGCACACACTAGGCAAGGGCTCGACCGCTGAGATGCAAAGCAGTCACCTACCATTCCCTGTTTTTTGTTGTTGTTATTTTATTTTGAAACAGGGTCTCACTAAGTTGTGTAGGCTGCCTCTGGCCTTGAATTTGAGATCCTCCTGTCTCAGTCTCCTGAGTAGCTGAGATTATGTGTGTGCCACGGTGCCCAGTTCCTTTTCATATTTGGGTAACAATGATTCAATAGAACAAGTATTTGCTTTGCCATTACTATGTGCCAGGCACAGTGTTAGCTACACACAGGGGATTATATAAGAATAAACATAGGGATAGGTAGTCCAGATTCTATGTCCAATGGCTTTCCACTTAAATTAATTTAATTGCATATTTATTAATTTATTTGGTAAATTTTGAGGACCACTACAACAGTTCGTGCTAAGAGGTATGACAGTGTTGAGGTATGTCCAGGGTATTGTGGGAGGGACCAGAGGGGCACCTAACCCAGACTAGCAGGGCCAGGGAAGACTTTGCAGAGGAGACGATGTCTGAGGCATATCACATAGAATGAGAATTAGACAGAAAGAGGTTGAGAAGAGGGAACAGTGTGTACTAAGATAGTAAGTAGAAGTCCAGTGTATTCAATGAATTGTGTTTAGGGAAGTATGACTCAAATTAACAAAATAGAGGGATCTAAATTAAGGAAGGCTTCCAGGAAGGAAAGCATTTTGATAGACATTTGAAGTAGAAGAAATAGAGATGACCTTCTGGACAAGGTGGTCAGCATTCAAAAAGACACTGAACAGATGGAATAGTTTGTGTGTATGGGTAAGCCAGAGGCATACTGGACCAGAGCAGAGTTATGATATCAAAGTAGTGAGCAACAAAAATAAAATTGTTAAAACTCAGGCAGAGGAGATGGAATTGGTGAGTCAATATGGGGAACATGTGAGGCAGAGAACTGGAAAGGCAGTAGGAAACAGAGATAGGAGGTGTTTACCTCTTCTAAATTGTATCACAAGGTAATGACTTTATTCTCTGCAGAAGCTCTGGAGAAAAAGCCACACCTCTCAGACACTATAGAGTATGAGGTATGACTAAAAACAAATGTAATAAGTGGTGATGAACTTTGAGCCTGTTGAGTGTTATGCTGCGCACCTATGGTTCTGTCTACTCTGGTGACGGGGGCAGAAAGGTCACTTGAGCCCAGGAGTTTGAGGCCAGAGGGGAACCCAGTGAAACCCCCATCTCAAAACAAAAATAAAAACCTTCCAACCTTTTTCCCACTGCACTTCCAGAATACATTCAGCAAGTGTTTTCACTCTCCAGTGCTGAGTCTATAGAAATCTTCTCTAGGATAGTGGCCTGTAAGTACTAAACACTTGGGTCAATTATTATTAAATATAGAAAGTAAAATTTTTCTGGAATTAAAAAAATGAAGTGAATTTATCTCTTCCTTTTAATTTATCTATGAAAGAATACTTTTTATTTCTGATTTTTGTTTCTAAAATATAACAGGATTCAGTATCATTTCATCCTATTTCTTGATTTTACAGGTAGGTGTTGAGAAAATTTGTTCACATAAATACATATCAATGGAAAAGACTTTATGGTTTCATTCACTTCTGAATTAAACATCAAAAATCAACGATTTATCATTAAATATTACTTTTAATAATCTTTAAGTCAACAACACAATTAGGTTCTTCTCTAATTGTGTTGAAAGCAAGTAACTAGAAACCTGATTGAGAAAGACGTCATTATGCAGCTATTGGAATAATAATACTTTAATATTATACTTTCACTTACAGCTCATTAACTCAGAAAGGGTTAGGGAAATAAAAATGTTAATTTTATGTGCCTTTGCCTGTATAATTATAATTAACTTTTACACTTTCTTATACTTTGATAAACCAGACAGAAGCCTTGTCATGAAAGAACATACCACAGCTGTTGCTCTTTCTTACCAAAGCTCTCTTTACTTTGCGCTCAGGAATTCTGCATTTTTTCTTCAAAAAATGGTTGACTGCTGTTTAACATTTTCAGATCTTGTCTTCTGTTGCTATTGTCTTTTTATTAGCTATACTAATTGTACAAAACAATGGATTTCATTGTGACATCTTCATATGCACATATTACATAGGTTTACAAAATAATTATAGGGAGTGGGACAGGCAAAGTCCTTAAATAAAACAAGTATTTAGAATTGTCTTTTGGCAACTGGAAGACATTTACACCCTGGGGCAATATACCATGGTACTGTTGTACTACAAGTGAGTTGTTACTTTTTTATAGTGGAAAATGGGAGGTAAGAACTAGCATTGAGCTGCATTTCTAAGCAGTTCAATTTTGACAAAGACATAGAAATATGGAAATTAATGATCTGGAAAGTGATTCACTTAAAATCATCTGTGCTTATATACCTCTTAGAAGGGATACTTGTACCCATCCTATTTTGACCATCACTGCCTCCCACTAAGAAAATGGAAAACATTGCATCCGGGAAGCGGGGGATATAGGATAATGAGTAGCAGAGTGTGACAGGCCCACAGAGCAAATCACTTCAGGATGGAGTTACAGGATATGGGACTACAGGAGAGATGTCTCCAAGAAAAAAAGATGGTACTGGGCAAGGCTTTACATTTTGGTTGGAGTTTAGAGGTTCCATTCTTCATCATTACTTCTTGATGACCTTGGTAAAACTTAGAGGTTAGCCAGCTGAGAAAACAAACATGGTAGGAGAGAGGTGTGTATTAGATGGCAAAACACTTGTATTAGAAACACATACTGTGAAGGGAGAACCTGGCAGAAACAAAAATGATAGCAGTACACCAAAGACAAATACATTTTTTGCCAATAGGTGGTGTGACCTCATGTTCCTTTGGCATGTGTGGCTTTGAGAAGGGAGAAATGGATCAGTTCACTAAGGTGAAATCATGTAGGGGCAGCCAAAGACGAATGCTGGTAACTCTGTTATATTATTGCTCATTATGTAAAGGCTAAATTTTATGTATCTTCTATGAGTTTAATAGTCTTTCTGAAAAGCCAAATCCTGACTAACTGCATTGGAATCACTTGTTTTTGCCTGCTAAAAGTATAAAATCATAGCTGGGCATATGTCTGTAATCCCAGAGACTTGGGAGGTGCAGGTAGGAGGATCACAGGTTCGAAGCCAGAGGCAGCCTGCATAACTTAGTGAGAACTTGACACAAAATAAAACATTAAAAATGGGCTGGGGGTGCAGCACAATGGTAGAGCACTTGCAAAGTATGTGTGAGGCCCTAGCTTCAACCCCCAAGTACTGCAAAGAAAGAATGGAGCTTCAACCCCCAAGTACTGCAAAGAAAGAAAGAAAGAAAAGTATGTACGTGTGTGTGTGTGTGTGTGTGTGTGTGTGTGTGTGTGTGTGTGTGTAATCCTGGCACTCAGGAGGCGGAAGTAGGAGGATCATAAGTTCAGGGCCAGTCTGGGCTACATAGTGAATTCTAGGCCAGCCTAAGCTACCTAGCAAGATCCTATCAAAAAAAAAAAAAAAAAAAAAAAAAAAAAAAAAAAAAAAAAAAAAAAAAAAAAAAAAAAAAAAAAAAAAAAAAAA